>CM062808.1:442731432-443057651 GCA_031772625.1 Pinus tabuliformis | reverse complement strand
GACTTTGGGACTGCTGGAATCTGGGGGAGGTTCCCCTTATGTTGCAGGGGAAGCTTCACTACTGCTAGATCTGCTCCAAGGCAAATCTCCTTCAAAGGCCACCTCTAAAGACAAAAGAGGCTGGGGCTCACGTTCAGGTTCTTACACTGTTGCTGAAGGTTATAAAAGTATGATGGCTGTCCCTTATGCTCCTCCTGACCCAACTCAATGGAAGTTTATATGGGATTTTCCCTCTCTCCCCAAAATTGACTTTTTCTGTTGGACTGTTGCGCACAATAGCATCCTCACCAGAGATAATTTGAGAAGAAGAGGGATGGAAGGGCCTTCCAGATGCCCCCTTTGCTTGTCTGCTGAAGAAAATGTCAATCATCTGCTGTTGCTTTGTCCTTTTGCACAGGTAGTCTGGAGGGGAGTCCTGAGGTTACCTGCAAATTTTGATTTCCCAAACAGCATTTCTTCTCTTCTCCGAAACTGGGCCAGCCTATCTCCCTTTTGCCTGAAAAAAAAAACACCTTCTCAAGACAAGTTGGATGTGGATCCCTAAGTTTATCTGCTGGAAGCTGTGGTTAGAGAGAAATAATAGAATTTTCAGAGGAGAAAGCTGCAATTCAGCAAGGGTTATTTCCAAAATCAAAGCTCTTCTAGGCGAGGCTTTGGAAGCCAATACTACTTCAAGAAATGAAATGAGATTGGCCACTGAAGAGGAGCAATGGATTCAAGATCTGATTCCGAATCTGAAGGAAAGGTCCATTCCTCCTGCTCTGACGCATGCCAACTGGGAGATTAGGCTGGAGGAACTGGAATTCATCAAGTGAGATCAGTCCTAAACGATCACTGTTTATTCTTCGATGGGGCTTCTAAAGGAAACCCTGGGCTTGCTGGCAGTGGTGGGGTTCTTCTGAGTCCTGGAGGTTCAACGGAAATACGATTCCATTGGGGTCTGGGCATAGAAACCAACAACAAAGCGGAGGCTCTCGCTCTTTGGCAGGGGCTGAATCTGGCGATCAAGCGAAACATCCTTTCTCTCTGTGTATTTGGAGATTCCAGAATCATAATCCAAGCAATGATCTCTCATAAGACTCCCTACCAGGTTCACTTAGCCACTGTTATCAAAAAAATCCAACTCTTATTGCCTAAGTTCAGGAAAATTTCGTTCTATCACATATTACGAAAGCTCAACTCTCAAGCCGACATGGAAGCCAATCTCGGCTCCCTCTGTAATCGAAGATCTCTGGTGGTCAACTCAGTGGAATCCTCCTGTTTCATTCCCTAATGTTTCTGTTGATCGGATTTCTGTTCCTAGCTGAGCCAAGGGTTAATCCTCTCATCCTTTCTCCTCTGGTCTCCGGGACCCCTCCTCAGGGTATTATTATTTGATTAATCTTATGACTTCTGGTCTTTACCAAATTCAACCAGTCCTCTGTCAATGGACTCTGTCTTCTGTCCGAGCCTCCGGTTCAAAGTATCTACAAACGATCCTCAAGATGCCCATCAGATATATAAGAATATGCTCTGTTCTCACCTCAGATTTCCGTTCTTACCTGTCTCAAAGGTCTCACCTCCGAAAGGCGGCATTTCGAACTGTATATATCTGAGGGTTGCCATTTTGGGCGCTAGTTCTTCAACCCACAAGCATTCCCTCCAAAGTAATTGTGGATTCATCATCAACAGCGGGCCGCTTTGTTTGCTTGCCTAGGGAATGACCAAGGAACACTGGTCTCGGCTGCCCGGCACTCTTCTCTGCGGTATACCATCTGCGGGTCATTCTGCCAGGCGAAATGAACAAATATCCGACCCTGAACTGATCAGAACCTGGTTTTTTCTTAAATTGTAATGAACTGAGCTTATTATCCTTTATTGTAACGTTCCCGCTCGGTGCTATGTCATCTGTCCTTGCTGAAAGCATGCCAAAGTAGCCAACATTGAAATTCCTTCCTCTGTCAGAGCTGCATTGTAAGAGCCTGGGGCAGCCAGTTTGCCTCCATAAATAAAAAACATAACCGTTATCGTCAAAAAAAAAAAAAAAATTCTCTTTACATCTGCGCTAATGGAACACTCCACCAGTGCCGTAATCCTTATCCTGTCTGTTGTCAAGGCTGAGTTTCTGCAGGGGTTAATGATGTCCATTACTAGAGAAACCTCACATTTGTGAAGACCCCCGAATCCTCCAGAAAATGATGACAAAACCAGCATTAAACAAACCCCAAGATCGTTGTTATTACCTGGTGATGCACGCTTCAGAAATTCAGATGGCAGTTATGGATCAGGATTTGTAGATCAAATAGTGTGTATTCCTTCAATCAAGGATTCAAGCCTTGCTGTGACAAGGAGTCCACTGATTCACAATGTCTCTGACTCATTTTAATTTACAATAAGGACTGCTTCAGAAGTCTGTCGTAATTAAGGGCTAATCCATACCATAATTCTGAGCCTCAATGTTTCAAACTTTCAACCACTGTATCACCTAAGTGACATCAATAGGACCGCAGGCATATAAATGTAAGCTATTAAGAAATCTAAACTTTTCTATTGAAGCAAATTTCCAGAATAATATCAAGCCAAGTGAATAACTCTAATATTGATTTTCATGACTTGCTTCAGAATTTTCTCACAGTTGTAATGGCTTTGTCCTGGTCCCAGGATGATTCAAAGATCTGAAATGGATCCATGCCTCAAATTAGGTTCATAACTAAGGCTGAAAATATATCCCTTGGTCCTTCAAATAATCCAGTATGAGAATAGCTAATGAATGCCCTTCAATTTACTTCAGGATTATGCTTCAAACTTAATAATACGAATAGTAAGTTCAGGATTTGAAGACGGAAGAGTTGAAGGATCTTGAATTGTTCAAAACTTGTACCCTCTTACCTTATCATGCTCTTCTTTGACTACTAGCGAGTGGTGGTCCTCACATTCTTTACATTGGACTGAATACGCTATTTCTTAGACCATTTGGAGCTCTGTGTGGAACATTCATAGACACTCTCAAGCACATTGGTGGCATCATGGCATGAAATTATGAACATCAAATTTCTCTAAAATCTGTGACCCCAGGTTAAATGTGCCCTTGATTTTATAGAGATATAATGTCTTAAAATCAAGACAAGACCAGCAATCAAGGGTAAGGGATAATAAGTTTTCCAATGATGGAACCATCATCCATTAGTGGAACCCTTTCATCAGGCTGCAAGAGGAGAAAATCAATGATAAAAATATCATTTAGATGTCTGCATGAGGGTACTGTTAGAAATGCCAAGTTGCCACTGCCAGCATTCATTGCTAAAAGCTTCCTTGCCCCTGCTTTGCACTGCAGCTTTAGTAATGGCCCCCTTCTCTATTGAAGCCTCCAAAGCATATTAGACATGTGGCAAAAAAGTTGATAGCTGAAACTTTCAGCTTTCCACAGAATATGAAAAACCACCTTTTATATATATATGCAGGCTGCAGCTATGCTTATTGACGTTGTGTGAAATGAAGTCAGTGTTGTGGAGTTCACTGTGTAATATGTATATTTCCTTTGTTACCATGGGTACTGTCCCCTGTGGCTACAGTTTTTCGTATAACTGTTTGGGCAAATACTTTTTCTGTTTGGGTTACTTGTCTAAAAATCTCGGAACATGCTTGTGTTGAACTAGAACTTGAAGAACTCAGACAGTGACATACCTTTGCAGCCTCGGATTTCAGAACTATACCACAGTTCGAATTGTAGCCTATACTTAGGATCGGACCTGTGGAGATAAGCCTAAACAGCTCGGACTTACCTGTGTGGAGGGCTGAAAAACTATTAGCATTTAAAGGGATCAGACAGCAAGACACAAAACAGAGCCTTTTCCTAACTTTTAACAATTTGTCATTAATCACATCAAAGACACCCCAACAATTTGTAACAAACTGAATATTGAATTAAAATTGAAAAATTCTTAATTTGATTAGATAAGCTGCAACCTGCAATTTAATATGGATAAAAAACTATATTTCGGTATAGATATATATATATATATATATATATATATATATATATATATATATATATATATATATATATATATTTATTATTTATTTATTTATTTATTTATTTATTAAATATATAAAACGTGTTCCCGGTGTCCTGTTTCCGGGTCGCTACATTTCGTATTGAATACTCGTATTTACATGTCCTCCGTGTCTCGTGTCATGTGACTTAGCTCTCAAGAAATCCTACTCTCTTATAGTTGGTCATCAATACATCCACTAGGATCCCATTTGGAAGAAAATCTAGATGAATGGTGTTTTCCCATGGTCCTCAATTCCTTTGGCTAGTTGGATGACGTAAGATCCTCACATGGGATCAAATCAGGAAAAATGGATTTTAGGGCCCCTGACTTTGTACTTTATGTTGGAATTATGAATATTCTATGGAGCATATATTGAATGTATGTCCTTCCATTGAACATATTTGGATGCATAGTTGACTGCCTTTTGGATCCTTGTACTGTAACTTCAACAGTTTTTTATTCTTGTACTCCCTCATAGATCCAGCCTATTCAATAGTCCAGTTCAAAATAGAGAGTGGATTATTTCCCGTAGTTTTGTCATGTCAATGCTTTGGAAAGAAAGGAAAAACCAAATATTTAAGCAAAAGAAAGAAAGGACAAAGTCATGGTCTACATCAAAGTGCAACATGGGGGTTACATTACTCCTACTCAAACTCACAATGAAATGCTGAGGTGCCAAGTGTATTACCATGAAAGTCTACAGCTCCCTTACTTTCAGTGTCTGTGAAAATAGGATTAGTTTAATGAACTGTATTTCTGTGACCTCAAAAGTGTTTTCAGGATTTAAATTATCAGCAAGGAAAGCGTGATCTTCACCATACTTTTCATATGGCTGATTTTCTTCCCCTACCTTTGCATGTTGTTATTTGGTTGCTTGAAACTGTTCATGTGCTGTAGGTGTAGAATTTCTTTGCTAACAAAATTCAGAGTTGATTTGCCTCCCAAACAAATTATTGTTTGTGTGTGGATTTTTTGATTTGTTGATCTTATATGTCTTGCCATAATATTACAAGTGTCCACAATGAATGAAACTCTGTGATTTCTTGTTGGGGTTGCACATTCTCTAAGCATGCTCCTATTTGGATCGCAGGAAAATCAAGGTTATGGTCTTGAATACCAACATGATTGGACCAAGAACCAGTAATGTATGTCTAACAATAGACCTTAGGCAACACAAAGGACACACCTCCAGTCATATGATGGTCTGATAATTGATGTCAAAGAATTTTTAAACTCCAGTATCAGTGGTAGTTGCTTTAGTTTCTTAAATAGTTTCTTCTCCTGTGATTGGGTGCATAGTTATACTTATCTATTGATCTGTTTTTGTCAAAATTTGGGTTCAAAAACTATCTTGAATTCATGTCTGGAGGGATATAAAGATAGTGGTCACTGCAAAAGGTAAGTTATTAATGGTAGGTGTTGCCCATATTTCAGAAATTTTGATGTAAATCCTGAGAGAAGCTTTGTATCCTAAATTGAGTGGGGCTTTAGGATTGAGAGACTTGGGGATCCTAAACAAAGCATTGGGAGAGAAATTATGTTGGGATTGACTTTGGGTTAGAGATGAACTCTAGAAACAAATATGGGATATGAAATATGGCCACTCTTCTCAATTGAAAAAGTTGCAAGCAACCAAGCATCCTCTAAGATCTTCCATATGAATTTGCCACAGGCCAACTAGACCTTAATTCAAAGTCATGTTTTTTGAGAGACCTGGAATGGTCACACTAGTGACTACATTATTCTCAAAAGATTCTTGGCAATAGATGCCACAATTGAGGGATTGTTAATCCTAGAGATTTAATAACATTTACTTCAAAGCATCAGGGTCTTACTGTAGAAGAATTTTAGAAACTGATTCAATCCCCTAGGCTATGGAAGGAATGGAAAACAGTTGAAGATTGGGAATCACATCCATCTTTCTCTCCCTGGCCTATTTTTAGCTCATGAGCTTCAAAAATGAAAAAAATACAATGCTCAGGATGAAGACAAACTCTGGTGAGGTTCTCCAACCAAAGGGATGTTTACTCTCAAGAAATCCTACTCTCTTATAGTTGGTCATCAATACATCCACTAGGATCCCATTTGGAAGAAAATCTACATGAATGGTGTTTTCCCATGGTCCTCAATTCCTTTGGCTAGTTGGATGACGTAAGATCCTCACATGGGATCAAATCAGGAAAAATGGATTTTAGGGCCCCTGACTTTGTACTTTATGTTGGAATTATGAATATTCTATGGAGCATATATTGAATGTATGTTCTTCCATTGAACATATTTGGATGCATAGCTGACTGCCTTTTGGATCCTTGTACTGTAACTTCAACAGTTTTTTTTTGACCGCCCCAAGAATGCCTATCTGCCCTCTTAGACAGAGCAATATCTGCGTGATAGAGATGAGATCTGTAATTTTCCCATTTGACATTGAGCTCCATCAGAAGAGCCAAATTTTCAGCATGTGGTCAACTGGAAGAGGAGGAAATGACAGATTGTTGGCAGCCAATATCAGCAATAGTGAACAGCTCATGCCTGTGTAGAAACTGGATGATTGGGGGAGGAAGAATGTGATTCCCAGCCAATCCAATGATTACTAAAATGGCTTACAACTTCCTGTAGGACGTCTTTCTGAGTAGTTAGTATTATATTGTCCATATTTCTAACATACCAGATTGTGTCGGAATTTTTTCTTTTGGAAGCTATCTTATGAAAGTACTTAGTATTATTATCTCCCCTAGAAACCCGCGTCATTTTTATTTTTTGTCTCCATTCCTCTGCCTGATAATTTAGAGAGCTCCAATATTGTATTTTTGCTTTGTTCAGATACGAAATTAGGACTTGTAGGGTCCATCAATTCTGAAATCTCTTTATCTATAATAGAAAACTCCCGAGAGAGTGTCTTCTTGCACTTGATGATGCATGTCTTAACCTTTGACTTTAGCCTGTGCAGTTTTTGAGTGACCTGATACATCATTTTATTTTTCATTATCCCTAAAGGCTTCATCCAAGATATCTTAATCAGGTCCACTAAATATTTATCTTGTAGCCATACTTGATTGAACTTGAATGGCAATTCCTTGGCTTCTTGTTCACCATTCCATTCCAAAAAGATTGCATTATGATCGGAAACTAAAATTCCTTGGGGCAGAAGCAGATGCAACTCAGTTGCTTGAAAGCACAAGTGGATGTAGAAGGATCGAGTTTTGTACATATCCTATGGGGAATGAGCCTGCCAAATCAAACAAGAATATAAAAGAAACGGTTCAGGAGGATGATGAAGTAAGAGATGGTGAAGGGGGTTTGGGATGAGAAACAATGCAACTTGAAGATGAAGAACAAGCTCCAATGGAATGGGCGAGGACAGACTTAGTTGGTGAAAATCAAGGGGAAACATTAAACACCAGGACTGGTGCTGAACCAAAAAGATTACCTGATACATATAACAGTGGCCAGCATTTGGTGAGAACATCCCATCCTATTGGAAACTTGTTAAATGGGGAGAGGCAGAGTCAATCACCTATCAGTCAGCAGCATAGAGATGAGATAGATGCTAGAAACAAGGGAGATAAGCATTCGATAGCAACAATTGATCTATTTGCATCAAAGGTTGTTGGTAGTTGGGCAGTCAGTGCAGTTGGTTCAGTTCATGGCGACAATGAATCTCTTCGGAGTGATGACAGACAGCCAGGGACAGGAAGGATCAGTGATGAAGGAATTAATCAAGATTTTGATGCTAGTAAGATTGCAGCAGCAGGTGAGAATATTAGGTCCAGGCAAGATCTACTATTAAGTAGCTTGAAGTGTCAACACACAGTGCCTGAAGATGCAGTGGTAGGAAGTCAAAATTCTCCACCTCCCAAGTTAGCTTCTTGGCAAATCTATGAGCACCAAGCTTTGAATGAGATGCTTGATAATGTTGCCCCTGATTTCAGGCAACTTCATGGACTTAGAAGAAATAACGATAATGCCCCTAACACTGAAGAAGATATTGAAGGGGAAGAAGATGATAAAAATCATGATGATGATGACACTGAGGAGGGTTCAGAAGAACCAGAATCTGAATAGGAAACTGTCTTTCTATTAACTCTGGATGTGTCTGAACACATGCCAAATGATTCTCCTGTCATGGCAGTGCAATTGTTCTTTGGTAAGCCATGCCATTACTTGGTGTTTTTATGACTTCCATACCTAATGGTTTGAAAGTTTGACTACTGTAGTTTGGTTGAAGTAATGATCCATGGATGGTAATGCCCATTAGATGTATAAGCGTGCTAAGCTTTTGCTTGGAAGGTGCTTCGAAATCTTTTGGCTTTCTGAACATTGCGATCTCTTGTATGACTGTAGATGAGTTCCTATTTATTGATTGTTATTCTACATAAGCAGAGTACACTTTGGTACTTTGGTGCATAAGCACCTTGACTCTGCCTCTGTAATATTAATTTTAAAATTCTAGCAGACAAGATCTGTGAGGTGCTCCAAATTTCTAGGAAAACATCATATATTTATGATGATATACCATTGCTTAGTAAATTGATGCAAACAAATAACAATTTTTATTTTTTTTTTTTTTTTTTTTTTATTTTTTTTTTTATTTTAATTTATTTATTTTTTTATTTTTTTATGTTCTGGCAAACGAATATATGCATTTACTGGGAACCAATTACAACTAACAACCAAATATACTACTTGAATCTGAAATCTTCCACCTTTGCTTGCTAAGCAACTATTTATCTGTTGATATTTTTTCATCCTTTTTCATTCTCACTCATCTTGTTCTTCATTTCTGTGCATGATCCTTCTTTCCTGCTCACTTTTTCATCTTAATTGCTCCATCTTAGTCATATTAAGCTTCTCTTCTCATTATTCGCCAAGTTTCCCTGTCCATATGGCCTCTCTTGGGAATCTATTTCTTGACTATTAATTCCTAGAGTCGACATACTGTTATCCTTTCTACTACTATTAACTTATTCTAGCGTAGGCACCTACACTTCATTTGGCAGCTCCCAAGGGGCATGTTCTTTCTTGGGAAAAATATGATTATGATTTATGCCTATAGCCTTACCATACATTTTGATGTCATCCCAACCAAGTCTATGTAGGAATTTCACTATTAGATGTATGGTATTATGGCATCCCAAACATCTAAAAGGGATTCCCTAGTAATCCACTCGTTTTATGATAGATTGTGTACTCTAATAGATATCAAGGGTAGCCGAGAGACCTTTTATGGAATCTGGTTCAATGAAAAACCATGCTACTCATTTTTCTAGAAGGCCAGCACTCCCTTCATCGACATAATAGAATTTTCCTATCTTGTTGGCAATTTCCATGATTTCCTTCTTGGTCCATAGTTCCAAAGGAAGGCTAGGGAGTTTAACCCATAGTATTTTCGTTGGGGATCTTCTTTAATAGGATTAAATCCGACTGTCTAATTCTTCAAGCATAAAAATCCCCTACCTTTCACACATGAGATTGAGCCAATCCTATCTGCATCTTCCACTGTCATGAAGTGGAATCCAAACCAACTATTGAGGAGCATGCTTACCTTCGGTCTATTTCCAACAATACAGAACCAACATTTCTGCACCCATTCTTTCATTTGTCCACTAGACATCCTAATGTGTTCCCAGTGGCCCACCAATACCTTATGCTTCATCTTTACCACATTATCCCAATATATATCAATACCCATAATGAGTTTTTGAATTTGTTCCTGGTTCTTGATCGATTTCTTTTACGTTTGTCTACGTTTTTTTGGATCGGGTTCCATTTGAAGATTCCTTTCCAAGATATGTATTTGAGTCCTCATGTTGGGATGTTTTCAACAGGCCAATGGATGTGGGAACTTGATTTGGTCTTCCCAGTCTCTCTGCAAATTCATTTTCTATGACTATCGATACTTCTATAATTTTCCTGTCGTCATAAATCTATTCCATAGAAAAAGATTGACCAACCATGTCAATATTGACTATTAGAACTGCATTACTTTTTAAAGCCAACGTACTGGTGAGCACAATGCTACTACATATGGGTGAAAATAAAATCCAAATAAAATGTGAATGTGTGACCGATTTTATTTGTACTATAGAACAAAGGCTAGTGGGTTAATCTCCTAAAAAAAGGTGTTAACATAGTTTGTCGAAAGGTACATTTTGCATCAGGATAACCCCTAGATTGCTATCTTTTTATGAGGAAGCAAAAACATGGAAAATGTTTGGTTAGGTAGGAATACAACTTGTCAATTTGGTCTAGCTTGAGTGATTAAAAGAGAAGGTTGTTAGGCTCTCCACCATTTCATGGATTGATATAGTGATGAGACAAAAGAAGCTCTCTCTTGAGACCTGACTAGGTGATTCATAACAGTTGTGGTGTTGGTGCCTTAACTTAGCTAGAAAATGCCAAAACTCTATTGATGCACAAAATTTATTACTGAATCTACCTCAGAGTATGCCATAGTCACTGAATATGACATGCATGGTTTTACCAAGGAGGCCCTAAACTTCTGAACAATGAAACTTTACATCGGTATCTTGGCAATAGCTGCATTGGTCTTATTAGCATTACACCACTTTTAATATGGGTCTTCACAACAGAGAATCACCATTACACTTTGTTGATTTGTGTTAAAAAGAAAGATAACACGCAATAGATTTCTTTTGACATGCAATGTTGTTGTTGGTAGTTTTCTTGTATTTGTGCCACACGTAAAGCTAACATGCGTTAAATTTCTTTCACCTTGCAATATTTTTATTGGAAGTGTGCTTGTGTTTGGGCTAGAAACTATGCTAGATTTTTTTTTCTTTGCAATATTGTTGTTGTCAATTTGGTTGTTTATGATAAAAGGAAATCTAGCAAGTGTTAGATTTCCTTCACCTTGGCAATGTTATTGGAAATGTTGTGCTTGTGTTTGGGCTAGAAGTTATGCTAGATTTCGTTTGCTATGCAATATTGTTGTTTTCAATTTGGTTGTTTATTATAGAAGGAAATCTAACACGTGTTAGATTTCCTTCACCTTGGTAACGTGCTTTTGTTTGTGTTAGAAGGAAATATAACATGCACTAGATTTCTTTTGGCATGAAATGTTGTTTTTGGTAGTATGCTTGTATTTATGCTACATGTAAAGTTAGCACGTGTTAAATTTATTTTACCTTGCGACGTTGTTATTGGAAATGTGATTGTGTTTTTGATACAAGTTGTTGGATTTGGTTTCCCCTACAATATTATTGTTGGCAATGTGCTTTTGTTTGTGCTAGAAGTAAATCAAGAGTATGCTAGATATCTTTCACATTGCAATGTTGTTTTTGGCAATGTGATTGTGTTTCTGCTAGAATAAACTTTAGAATGTGTAAGATTTCTTTTACTTTGAAATGTTTTTGTGAGTAATATGCTTCTATTTACGTTAGAAGGAAATTTAGCATGTGGTGGATTTCCTTCGCCTTGCAATATTCTTATTGACAATGTGCTTGTTTGTCCTAGAAGGAAATCTAGCACGTGCTAGATTTATTTGACCATGTAATGTTGCTTCTAGCAATATGCTTATGTTTGTAGTAGAAGGAATGATATTGATTGTTAGCTTTCATTTGAGGAAACAATGTTTCATTACATACAATATTACTACCATGCTATTTTAATTTTTGCATCTATATTACTTTTTCGTAAGTTGTGTGTTTTTATGAAAATATAAAGTCACACTTTACACGGTTCAACCTTTTAATTACAAGTTACGTTTTAATTGTTGTTACAGAATTGATACAAGCTACAATGGAAAATATAATTTTGGCAAAAGGGGACTATGTTGATCTCCTTATTAATGATCAAGTCATTGGGCTAGGAAGGGTCGAATCTGCAGAGTCTGGAACTTATTATGTTGGAGAAAGGGTTAATGCTGGTTATGTTACAATTTTGGTAATTGATGTAACTCAACCACATTTGATTGATGAGGATGTTAATGAAGGGGACATACATCCATGGAAGATCATGGATTTGAGACACAACATAGGTAAATCAAAATATTGAAGCATGTGTTATATATTATTAGATAGCATAATAAATGTTTTTTTTGAGTAAATACTAACCTTATTTACATTTGTTTATAGGTGCAAATGTTTCTTCCACATTTTCTATTGGAGCCAAGGTAGATCTTTTGCAACATGGAGTGAAGGTGGGCGAGGGCTCCATATTCAATACAGAGCTTGGGCATAAAGTGCATGGAAAGATGGTAAAGAAAGGATGCATAGTGGTTAAAATCGAGAAGGTGTTAAAACATAATGCTCCTCTACCACATCCAATAGGATTTGAGCATACACTTGGGGGTGCATTAGAATCTTATGAAATTTGGCCAGAATCAGATTTGGAGCCTCACTGTCATGATCATGCCACAAATATTCCCCAAGATAGGGTTAGATTCATATGTACAAAGGTTTCTCTTACACATGAATGCATGGGAACAAGCATGTGCATTGCCAAAGGAATGCTAGTTAATGTCCGCGAGGATGACATTGTTGAGGGTGAAACACTAGGTGAAATGGATTTTGGTGTTTTTCTAGAAGAGATAGATGGAAATTGTGAGATATGCAGAATTGGGGATAAGTCTATACACTGTTTGGTTAGATGGCCAATAAATAAGTTGGTGGACAACAAAGGTGTGATATTAAGGGTTAAGGAAAAGTTCAAGGAGCCACCCAAGGAAATGGTGATATGGGATGTTATAGAGGACACAAATCCCTTAAACAATTGGGATGGGTTCTTTTGTAATGAAAAAGATAGAAACTCAATTGATATGCATGTAACAAGGCCATATAAAAGGATTAAACGAATTATGGCTACAAAAAAATTTGCAAAATGTCAAACAAAAATAGATGAAGAGAAAGAAATTCGAGTTTTGGCAGCAGATGTATGTTGTAGAAAAGATTGTCTTCAACATGTGGATAGGAAGGCCATTGCAAGTGCTAGAAGGGATATGAGACAAATAAATAAAAATGGTATTAGAGAATTTGTCTTGAATTCACTCATGTCAAACACAGTCATGTCAAAGGGCCATGGCCATGGCCATGGCTTACCAACTATTGCTAGAAATGTAAAGGACATGAGATTTAATGGGAATATTATTTGTAAGAAAGCATGGTATAAGATACATAAAATTCCTCAAAGCACATTCTATAACTACCAGCATTATTTCCAACATGGACAGACCAAAGCTATTCATGGTAACACCAACACATGCAAAGAAAGAGGTCACACAGTGGCAGCCATAGAAATATTGCACAACATTGTAATGGATAATTCAGATTTTTCACCAAACCAAACACGTCAAGTTGAAGAAGATGGAACATCTGCTCCTTTAAGATTGCTTCCTTCGACTTACACACAAAATTCTTTGTTAAAAGAGATCAATGAGGCTCTTCAAAAGCTCAATTACCCATCAATATCACAGTCAACAATGAGCAATATTTGGAATACTAAGTTTCGAGATGTGGCATTTTCAAAGAACACCAACTTCAGTAAATGCAATGAATGTATTGTTTTGAAAGCACAAATGAAGTCAGCAACTACAAAAGAGTTGGAAGAAAAGGCACGAGGTAGGTTGAAGAAACATAACAAGATTGTTATGTGTGGAAGATATTGCTACTATGCCCATAGAATTATGTCAGACCGGTTTCCAAAGGAGTATTTGAGCATTATCCATGATAAAATGGACAAAACAAAGACTTCAATCCCAAGGCTATGTGTCAAATCAAAATCTATTGTAGGAACAAATTTAGGTTTGTCATTGACAGGTATGCTTACACATGGGCATAAGGCAGGAGGTTTTGGTCATTTCTCCTTACCATTTGTCCATATGGGATCACAATTTACTATTACATCTCTTGCAAAGTGCTTAAGAGACCTTGAAGACCCACAAATGGATATGTATGGTGATCTACTTTATGAAAGTGGAATTTCAAGAAACCCACTTACAAATGCATTACTTGACACCTCTATTTACTCAAAATGTCAAGGGTACAAGGATGATTTTATATTTCATGGAGGTTCAAAAAGTCAAAATGTTGATTTTAAACCTCTTCCTCCACATTTGTTGCTACAGTTGGACAATGCAGCAAGTGATAATAAGAATCGCTATCTTTTCATGTTTCTATCACTTTTAACTGCACTTGGTGTCTTCATCACTATTGAGGCTGGGTTCTTGCTTGTGGGGCACACCCATGAAGACATAGATGGAACCTACGGAAGAATGTCTTCCAACCTAAAAAGTAAAGATATTTATTCTTTACCTGAAATGATGGATACATATCGTACAATTGAAGAAAATCGAGTGTTTCCACCTACACTTATTGACAAGGTCTATGACTTCAAAAGTTTCCTAAATGGATACATCAAGGAGGGAAAAAATGCACTAGTTGGACATCTTAATGTCCAATACTTCCAATTTCTTGTACTCAATGATGTTCCAGTACTAAGGTACAAAGAATCAATTAGAGATACTGAGTGGTCAGAACCAGTTGAGTTATGGAATATAGATGATGAAGGCCGACCTATAATTCCCATAGGGAAGCCATCTTTCTTAGCTTCCAAACAGAATGATGTCTATTTAAAAGAACTAAAGGAAGGGATAACATCATACATAAAAATGTGGAAAGACACTATTGGGAATGAGGATTCACCAATTGTTACGGAGGAATGGAAAAATAGAGTAATGTATTGGGAAAAAGTTCTTGATACATTAGATGGAATCTATAATGATGACAGAATAATAGATGGAAGTGATTCATCTTCTGAGGATTTCTGGCCTAGGACAAGGCACATTGTTGATGTTGATCGTAATGCACTCCAAGTAATGTCAAGTATTATGGATGGAGATTTTGATAATGTGATAGATGAACCAATATATGTTGGACCCAAATGCAACAAGCCAAAACCAACTTTCAATCCGATGATTGATGTTGAGAAAGGAAAGATGTTGCTAGTTAGATCAGGAAATGAGGATGCAGGAGAGATGATTTGGATGGCAAAATCCATCTCAAATGTCTTTAGGAATAATGAAAGTGAGAATCTTCATGTAAAGGTTGACTGGTGGAAGCCTATGTCAGGGCAATACAATGGAAATTTTTTAGAGCAATATTGGGTACCAAATCCTGATGACACAGAACTTGGCTCTATTCCAATTAATACCATAGTGTGGGCATGGATGCCAAAGAAAAAACATTGCAAGAAGATCAAGATAAATAAATATGGTGTAGAAGCCATTCTTGATCTACTTGAGCGAATATCTTAAGAGTAGGTTTATATGATTCATGAATGTAATTTTTTTTGAAGGATCTATTAATATACATTCATACACACTTTTCCATATTTGTTGTATATCAAATATTCTCTTCATATTCTTTTTGGAGGAGTTTTATATTATTTAATATTTCAATGTAATCATGTGTTATACAAATTACATGACAATGCCATAAAATATTTAAGTTTTCAAAGCTTTATTTGACCAACATGACTTCTCACCATATCAAATATGCATAATCAAATTCAATAATGCACTTAAAAACATCTTCTAAACTTGGTCTATTAAAAAAACAATAGAGTACCTAATTAGTATTCTATTTAATATAAACCATTTAAACACTTAATGAATAAATGCTAGACACTAGAAAAAATGTTTGAGGCGAGTTTTCCTTAATTTTCCTTATTATAATTGATATAAATCAAATTCACTATCTTGTTGCACTCTAATTTATAAAAAAAATATTTTGATCATTGAACAACACAACTAGAATTATAAAATATTTCCTCTTATAGATTTTGAAGTGGTGCCAACATTGTACTAGTATAATTAATATGTACTTAACGTAGGAAAAATAGTTAGTGTCAATTTAAAATGGTCAATAGTACTAAGAAAAACAATATTAGTATATTCTTAAATAACTTTATAGGTAAGTTTTTTTTTGTTGCAAAATCTATTATTCACGAGTCAAGTTTAATACATAAATATAAATGTTAATGATAATAGAAATAATGTAAGGAATCTAAGTTTTAGATGAATGTTAATATGTTCTTTTCAATATAATATCCTTAAACACTACATGAATATAAACTAAACATTTGTAATAAATATCTTAGTCAATTTTCTCTCTTTCTTGTTGTATTTGAAAATAATTAAATTGTACTACTTTGTTACTATTCTAATTCATGATTGATTTTGATCATTGTGGTCAATAATAGTAAGAACAACAATATTAGTATATCGTTAAATAACTTCATAGGTAAGTTTTTTTTTTTTTTGCAAAATCTATTATTCAAGAGTCAAATTTAATACATAAATATAAATGTTAATGATAATATAAATAATGTAACTAATCTAAGTTTTAGATGAATGTTAATATGTTCTTTTCAATATAATATCCTTAAACACTACAAGAATAAAAACTAAACATTTGTAATAAATATCTTAGTCAATTTTCTCTCTTTCTTGTTGTATTTGAAAATAATCAAATTGTACTACTTTGTTACTATTCTAATTCATGATTGATTTTGATCATAAAATGATTGATAATTGAGACGAGAGACTCATTTTACAACCCAATATGGGGGGGGAAATAAAAATTATGTTCTAAATAGAAAATAAAAGAAATGAATGTTTTGTAAAGTATTTAGAAGTATATAAAATGTGTGAATTAGATGTTTAAATTTTATACTTTTTCAAAAAAATTCAGCTAGAGATACAGAGGAACTATTTGAAGATTTATGTTAACTAATTTATGTCCATGGTTAAAATTCTTATTTGGTCATATATATACTCTATTTAGCATTCAAAAATACAGTTTCAACAATGAAAAATAACACATTGTATCTTTCATTCAAAATATTTGCACGTGAAGAAATTTGATCCCTACATCTCCACTTAAAATGGTCTATGATGGTATATATTGGACACATACTATGATCATTTGTCATTAAATAACTTTATACTTAATATATAGCTTGCATATTAATCTATTATTAATTAAGTAAGCCTCAAGTTTTAAACATAGAAGTACAAATAATAAATAAAAATAAATTGTGCTACTAGCATTCAACATTTAATTTGATCTTAAAAAAATATTTTCTCCACAACTCTAAAATGGTGCAAACTTTCTACAATAGTATGTAATGTTGATGGTGATAATGATGATTATCATCCACTAAGACCAAATATGGTATTTAAGAAAGTAAAAAGATATTACTAAATGTTATTTCAAACTTTATTGTTATGCTAAAAATACATTAAAAGGAGTGCTTCAAGATCATCATAATTTTGTTTAGTTAAACAATTTCAAAGGTTGGTAGCGTCACAAATATTTTGAAATTTAATTCCAATATGAGTATAAACTGGATGATCTATGACAGTTTTTAAATCTTCAACCATATTACTAGTGTTGCAAAGGTGATAGCCTTTTTATTGTGCTAACACTCTTTTAGTAATAATCATAACTTAACACATACATGATATTTTACTATATATTGGATTATAATTAAATGGGTTAATAATAGCAACATACACATCATTATTTTCATAAAATAACCTTAAAAAACTTATCTTTTAACATAAACCATACAAATATTAAAAATAGATAATGTAAAGAATTAACATCAAGATGTGAAAGATTTGCTTTTGCAAGTTTATATAATTTTGTTTTATAAATTTTATCATGATAATTTTTACACAAAAAATGGTGAATATCTACATTAAAATTAGTGAACTAAGTGACTTTCTAATTCCTCATTTCGAAAAAATTTAATCTAGTTAATGTTTTAAATAATAGTATATATTGGACACATTACTAAGATCATTTGTCATTAAATAACTTTATGATATATATTAATCTATTATTATTTAAGCAAGCCTCAATCTGCTATTGACATTCAACATTTAATTTGATCCTATTTTTTTTTTCCTCGTCAACTCTAAAATAGTGCAAAGTTCCTACAATAGTATGTAATTATGATGGTGATAATGATGATTATCATCCACTAAGACCAAATAAGGTATATAAGAAGGTAAAAAGATATTACTAAAAGTTATTTTGAATTTTTTTTTTCTCGGTAAAAGACTAAACTATTATATTATGTACAAGAGTAAAAAATACATCATGGTGAAACAAGAGAGAATCAGGCTCTGGATATGTCACCCGAGAGCAATTGAGGCATCCAAAAAACTAGCTCACGCAGGGGCGCCAGACACAAAAGCCAGACTTCCATAAGAGCACGCCCACGCAGGGGCACCAACCATTACATCCCACGCAGGGGAGACTGACCTTACCCAAATCGTTAACACAAAATTCAGGAACAGGGACATTCAACCAGGGCACGAAAGAGACCAGAAGCATGGTTACTATAATTGAGTCAAAAAACAAACAGCAGAAGACACCAGTCTAAGACCAAACAAAAAGCCATAAGAACCTTGTGCGCGGGCGTCATCAATCGTCCATTTGCACTTCAATCGTCCATAGGCTTCTCTTTCAGCAGTAGTGGGAAAGGTGTCTTCCTCCTCGCCAGTTCCCGCCCTCTGTTCTTGCTTGCGTTGCTTTGCGTTTTCCGGATCTGCGGCCGCATCTTTAACCTCCTACTCCTTATCAGCTTCAGGGGCCTCTGCTTCATGCTTCTGATTGTCAGTCGTTCTCTGCCCCTGTTCATCCAGGGCGTCCTCATCTTCCCGGGAATTTTCTATCAACAAGACTGAGACATGCACGTTGATCCGCGGAGTTATTTTGAATTTTATTGTTATTCTCAAAATGCATTAAAAGAAGTGTTTCATGATCGTCGTAATTTTGTTTAGTTAAACAATCAAGAAAGTTGGTAGCGTCACAAATATTTTGACATTTAATTCTAATATGAGTATAAACTAGATGATCTATGAGAGTTTTTTTAATCTTCAACCATATTACTAGTGTTGCAAAGGTGATAGACTTTTAAATTGTGCTAACACTCCTTTAGTAATAATCATAACTTAACGCATACATGATATGTACTATATCAGATTATAATTAAATGGATTAATAATAGTAACATACGCCATTATTTTCATAAAATAACCTTAACAAACTTATCTTTTAATATAAACCATAAAAAATATTAAAATAGTTAATGTAAGGAATCCAAATTGAGATGTGAAAGATTTGCTTTTGCAAGTTTATATAAATTTGTTTTAAAAAATTTTATCATGATAATTTTACACAAAAAATGATGAATATCTACATTAAATTAATGAACTAAGTGACTTTCTAATTCCTCATTTTGAAAAAACTTAATTTAGTTAAAGTTCTAAATAATGGTATATATAGGACATATATGGTAAGCCTCAATCAACTTTTTTATTAACATAAAAGTACAAAAAATAAATAAAAATAAATTATGCTACTACTCACACTAAACATTTAATTTGATACTATTTTTTTTTCTCCTCAACTCTAAAATGGTGCAAACTTCCTACAATAGTATGTAATTGTGATGGTGATAATGTTGATTATCATCCACTAAGACCAAAAATGGGTAAAAAGATATTACTAAAAGTTATTTCGAATTTTATTGTTAATATGCTCAAAAAGCATTAAAAGAAGTGTTTCAAGACCATCATAATTTTGTTTAGTTAAACAATCAAAAAGGTTGGCAGCGTCACAAATATTTTGAAATTTAATTCCAATATGAGTATAAATTGGATGATCTATGAGAGTTTTTTAATCTTCAACCATATTATTAGTGTTGCAAAGGCGATAGACTTCTAAATTGTGCCAACACTTTCTTAGTAATAATTGTAGCTTAACACATACATGAGATTTACTATATTCGATTATAATTAAATGGGTTAATTATAGTAAAATACACATCATTATTTTCATAAAATAACCTTAGAAAACTTATCTTTTAATATAAACCATAAAAACTATTAAAATAGATAATGTAAGGAATCTAAGATTAAGATGTGAAAGATTTGCTTTAGCAAGTTTATATAAAAAATTTTATAAAACTTATCATGATAATTTTTACACAAAAAATGGTGAATATCTACATTAAAATTAGTGAACTAAGTGACTTTCTAATTCCTCATTTTGAAAAAACTTAATCTAGTTAAACTTCTAAATTCTAGATCCATTAAAAACTTCCAAATTTAATGAAATATGTGTTCATTGGGTAAACTCGTTACTTCATTAACCAGATAATCTAAGAACATGCAACGAATATTATGCACAAGCACTCTTGTTCCTCAGCTTTAGCTAAACATGCAGTGAAATCCAATCACTATGTCAGCAACTAGGATTCTCAGGTCATCATTAGGGTTTATCACTTCCATCATAGGAAGCTTTGAGAAGCCATTGAAATTGAAAAGTGCCCTATTAATCGTAAAAGGGACTATGGTTGGAATTAAGTAGAAGTTGGATCCCCTCCCTCTCTTTGTAATTTGTTTTTTTAATTACTATATATATAATAATAACTAATTTATTTATTGTTGGAAAATGTAATTCCACTTGTCTTAGTTGTGGAATGGTTTCCCTAGTTTGGTGTGTGGTTGAGATATTCTCTCAACCAACAGATTGTATGTCCAAGATGGTTTTCCTATCTTGAGACAATACTCCTGTATATATGTAATATGGTATTTAGTTAATGGAGGTGAAGATAGTTTGCACTATCGGTTTTTTATGATGGTATGAGAACCCTGAGGGCCTTGCCCCTCCTAAGCTGAAGCGAAATAAAATGTTTGTTGAATGTTTGATTTTGCTTTGTCCATTTATTTAGGTCGAGCTTAGCGAAGTGTTGAGAGTGGAGAATGCTTCCACTGTCTTAGAAATCTTCTATTGACTGTGCTGCTGCAAAGTGGCGGAGTTTTTGAAGTTCTTGCTGGAAACTGGGCGGAGGTGTATTCGAACAGCGATATCAGTGCTCGAGCCCATCCTTTGAGCGGGTGTATTACAGTTGTTGTTGTTGTTTGATTGAGGCTAGTTTGTGGTGGACAAGCCAATTGAGGCTGATTTTCTGCTTGAGGCAATGAGGAGGCTGATTGTGAAGGTTGAATCACTGACGCTGATTTTCTACTTGAAGAGGCCGATTGTGAAGGTTGAATCACTACTTAGTGGCTGTGTGAATCTTTGTGCCTAGTGCGGCTGAGTGTGCTAATTTCAATTTTGTGGGTTCTGTTTGTTATATTACCAGAGCTGTTCACTGGGCCGAAGAGACACCACCTCTATGTGGATCGATTGGCGGACGTGGAGTAGCGGATCATGGCTAAAGTGGCAAGTTGGCTGCAGATTCTTGTTTTTGAATCTAAGTGGGGGTTCTATGGTACTGTGGCAGTGGAGGCTTGGTAGAGGGAGTTCTGCACAGGCGTGGTGCTTTCGCGTGGGAGGGCGAGGTCGAGTTGTCGTGTGTGCAGAGGCAATGTTTCGTGGCTCTCGGTCTGAACTGTGTGGCTGCAGTAGCAACGTTGATCTGAATCTGATTAGTTCATAGGTAGTCGGTGCCTTATTTGAGATGGCCCTTTTGTTGAGATCGCTTGGTAGATAGCCAGAGTGGTCATGTTTTTTATTGATGTCTGCGTGAATCTTTAAACGCTGAAACCAGCATTCTTGAAGTGAGCCTGTGACTAGGTTTTTTGTAAACTGAATCAACCGACGGTGATTGTGACATGTAGAAGTGGGATGAGCTCCACCTACGTGGGGGAGACGGTGACTACGTGAGGAGGCATGCTTGGAAGCCCGGTGTACCGGTACCAGATGCCGGTCGATGAGGGTGGAGTGCTGAGTGTTGCTTGTGTGTTGGAGAACCACCTGCATGGAGCCGACCAACTAGTTAAATTCCCATGGATTTACTTTCACAGTTTTAGCACCGGTCTAGCCTATTATAGTTAACTCAAGAAGCATGGTAAGCAGTCAATTGGTTGCGCTAATTGGTGATGGAGGAGCCACCATTTGGCTTCTGCGTGAGAGAGAAGGCCCAAACTCACGATTTCAATGCGATGGCCTCATATTTGAGGGAGATGGTTGTGTTTTGGGGCCCTTTGGGTGTTTATTGTGGATACCCAATGCCCAAATATTTGGATCCAATACCCCCATCCGCTAGTTATTGGGCATCTACAGTAGGTCGATATTCATTATCTATCCCTTGAAACCAACTATTGGGTTCACACAATAGGTCGTTATTCATTATCTAAGCATTGAACCGACTATTGGCTTTCGTTGTGACCAGCAAAGTTTCCAAGAAACGGAATTATGAAAATTGCGACGGAAATATCGTTGTAGATTCAATCTCTCATGCTCCAATCGATCTTGTTTCGGTGCTCAACATTTGGCACTCTTGAAATTGGTCATCGCTTTTGTCATGTCAAATATGAGCCCAGTGGACTAGTTATCCATCATTGTATTCTATTTGATGACCAAGAGAGTTTTTCCCTTGAATCACATGTCTTCAAACGGTCAGCTAGAAGTGACCCTCCCAATCGAGTGACTGTTTTGCACGGGTGGCATGAATATGACCGAGAGTTTGAAGAAAGGAATGAAGAAAATGTTGACTCACTCCCACTGTGGTGAGATTGTTTTAAAAACAGTTTTCTAGAGTCATCCCCGGGCAAGGATAGAGAAATTTGATATTTTTCCATGGCTTAAATTTTATTTTTTAGAAAGTGTTATGTTCGTAATGTAATTCTGGTTAAAAGAATATAGTGGCATTTAATTTGGCCAAATATTGTCAAACATTTGTCTCTGTTGGAACTGACCATTCTAGCAATAGACAAATTTATTTGCAGGAATGCTTAACAACCATATATGATGAAGACATGATAGTGAAGATGGCATTAGAGGAGCTGCATCAGAGATTGGAGAATGATGGACAATCGAGTTTGTGGAACACACTCATAGTGTAGTATGAGCCACATATTGTAATTAGAATAAATATACATGTCATATACTCTTTTGTAATGGTTAGGTTGTGGTCTTGAAATGTTTTATGTACTTTCTATAAGGTGCAGAGAGGCATGCATACCCTTTGTTATGTGTTCCCTCTGTAAGAGAGTTTTAACACCCTAGAAGAGTGTTTCATGCAGGATGGATACACTTGGGTGGGCCATATTGGTTTCAGACTCCATGAGGTGAAATTTTATAGCTAGAGGGAGTTCAACGAAAGGTTGCATGAACCATGTATGTGAAGGACTCCTTAGTAGACTAGCGGTTGCAGCATTTGGGAACTCATGCATTCTGGTAGATGGTTATTCCTTTATATGGACATCGATAATTGCATGAACAAGGTACAAGGTGTAATTAGGAGACTGGACCAGATGTAGATCTTGTAGATTGATATAGAGACAAGTAGTCACTAAAGGGGAGTGTTGGAAAAAGTAATTCCACTTGTCTCAGTTGTGAATTTCTATGTAAAGAGTATGTTCCTATTCTATAGGAGTGGTTTCCCTAGTTTGTTGTGTGGTTGAGGTATTCTCTCAACCAACAAATTGTATCTCCAAGATAGTTTTCCTATCTTGAGACAATACTCCTGTATATATGTAATATGATATTTGATTAATGGAGGTGAAGATAGTTTGCACTCTCGGTGACCTCCCTATTAAAATATTATCCAATATTTTAAGATAATAATATTTAAATCTAATTGTTGAATATTATTTAATTTTTTAATAATAATCATTTGATAAATATATTCAACTTATTTTTAATTATGTATTTACAAATATTCAATTCTTATTATATTATTATTAAATTAATCTAACTAATTTTAATTCAATGTTATTTTAATTAAAATATTAATAAAATAAAATAAAACATAACAAAATAATAATAAATTTATTCAACTAAGTTTTAACGGCTAATTGCTAACAACTATTTCCTAACGACTAACTCTAGAACCATATGCATCCTTGTTATTTAAACATTCTCACTGACTGATTTTTTCACCTTTACGCTGAGGTGGAACCACATTATATGGTTCGAAACGTCAACCAACAACCCATGATGTGATAAATCTGAAAGAATTGATCAAAATCTTCACATTTTCTTAGGGTCGATGTGATACCCCTCCCTCAATTTCTTTTACAAACATGATTATTTTATATTTAATTTTATATATTGTTTGACTCATTCGCCATGCGCCCATGGCTTAAGTTGAAATTTTTATTTAAATAAATTTTATGATAAACAAATGCTTTTATTTTTGGAAATGTTGTGGGAAAGATCTCTTGAGTAATATAGAATTCTTGTTATCATAGGATTTAATAAGTGGTTAAGTCCACATGGTGGACCTTCCCAAATTCTTCCAAAATTCCTAGAAGAAATATTACCATGGGGGAAACAACATAATTGGAGAGAAACATTGTGTTGGGTTGAAAGATAAACTTAAATGGAAATAAATGCTAAGTTAGGTAACATGTTAAGAAAATAACAATGGGAGAGAAAAGTGTGCTTAAGATGAAAAAGGAAAGACTTTTTCCTAATGAAAAGAAAAAGCCTAGGTAAAGTGAAAAAACATGGTAGACCTTAAAAGCAGGTCCTGTTAGGAAAAATCTATTGGGACCTTTTGGATTTTATCTTCTTTTGGGACAAGAGATTAATAATTAAATAGAGGAGGCAATAAGTTTGAGCTTGGGGAGAGGTGCTATTGTGCAACTCGTTGGTTGGGAGGAATGTGCTCTCTCCCATAATTTTTCCAGAAATATTTTCTTGCAATATAAGTTACTGTATTATGGACCATGATTAATCCTCTTTGCATTATAATATTGTTCTTATTGTTGTTAAATATCAAGATAATTAATTTGTAGTATTTTATATTTAATGGTTACCTCCCTAGTGAAAATAAGTAGAAAATATTCTCTGTATCTTTCTGTCACCATATATTTTATTTGGCTATCAAGCCAAGATATTTGAGAAACACTCCAAGGAAAATGGACTATTTTCATGGTTTTAATCATTTGTTTTTATTTATGTATTCCATATGTTTCCAATATATATAGGTAACATTGTGGTAGAAACACATTTTTCATAAGTGGATAGGTTCATATTTTGGCTGGTAAAGGGGCAAGCTGATTCGATCCTTCACAATGATAACACATAATTATAGGTTTATCTAGATTTCCCCTTGGAATATTGCATATGAAGTGTTTGTTTCTTGGAATAAAATAAATAAATTACGATCATGTCGTCAAACTTTTATGCTAGCTATACATATACTTTAGTTTGAAATCTCAAATATATAAATAGGTATGTTGTCTTTGTGTGGGCTTATGGGGATTTTGTGCAGGCTTGTTCTGGCGGTGGCACTAATAAGGTCTAACAAGATGGTGTTATTGAATCATTTATTAATTTTTTATGACCAACAATATTGATATCTACTATGAAAAGTAGAAACTATATTATTGGATATTAAAGTTATATTTATACTTTAGGAAGACCATCACTTGTTTGATTCAATTATTCAAGACTATGTTGTCTTCCAAAGAGCAGAACATTATGCCTATATAGTTAACCTTCTTGTTCATGCAAGGCACTTTTATGAGGCAATGAAAGCTATTAAATGCACGTCATTTGAAAACAATGTTTTGATAAGATGAACATTGATTCGTGCCTCTAGAATCTAGGAGAACTTGGCACTGGGAAGGTATGCAACAAAGTGTATTCTTAGGTTGGAACCAAAATATGATGAAACATGCGTTGATTTCCAGTATATATGTATAACTTAACCAATGGGATTGTGTAGAAAAGTTGAGTAACATGATAGAATCTAGAGAATTGAAAAAAAAGTAGGACAAAGCTACATTGAGGTGAAAAGCTAGTTGCATTCTCTGGGTGCAATAGATGAATCACATCCACAAACAAAAGAGATATATGAAAATATGGTGAAATTAAATGGAAAAAAGAAGGCAGTTGGGTATGTACCTAACACAAACTTTCTTTGTCATGATATATATGAGGAGTTTAATGAAGAATCACTTTGATGCCATAGTGAGAAGATTGCCATGGCTTTTTGGTTGATCAACACAACTATTGGGACACCTCTCAGAATCATTAAAAATCTTCATGTGTGTGATGATTGTCATACTACCACAAAGTTCATCTCTAAGATAGTTGTACGAGTTATCATCACGAGAGGTAATAAATAATTTCACCGATTCAAAGTTGGTATATGTTCATGTGGAGATTATTGGTGATTGTGACTATAAACTAGCAAAACAAATCTAGTCATTAACTATGCAAAAATTACAAACTATCTCAATTGATGATACATCAATCATGTCATCTTTCATTTTGCTACAAATGGAATTTTATATTATAATTTTTTTATATATACTTCAAATGTTAAAGTCTAAACATGCTATAAACTGGTATTTTTAAGGCCACTCAAAATAATGGGAAGGGAAAGAAGCATTTTCGGCCTAAATTTTAGCATGAATTATTTTGGATTGATGGAATTGCAGAAATCAAATGTGAACATTGCAAATCTACATGATAGAGGGGTATTTAAGAGTCAAAATCCATTTTTGCATTAAAAATAATAATTTAATCCATCTAAAATTAACAAATATTAGTTACTTGAATTCTATAAATAACAAACCAGAAAAGGTAGAAAACATAGACAGTTTAAGATTTTTCTACTTCAACTCACTATCATATAAATATATACCATAAAGTAAATTTGTTTTATAAAAATAAAGAAAACCTACACTATTCTTTTTGGCCCACTAAAGCACAACTAATAACATGTGACACAATAATTAGATAGGGTGTGCTTTTAAGCACCAAAGTCAACCACCATGTCTGCAATGAGGATCATGTAGTGAAATCCAATCACCATGTCTGCAATGAGGATCATGCAGTGAAATCCAATCACCATGTCTGTAATGACGATTCTCGGGTCATCGCCAGGGTTGATCACTTCCATCAATGGAAGCTTCGAGAAGCCATTGAAATTGAAAAGTGCGTTATTAATCTTAAAAGGGACGATGGTTGGAATTAAGTAGAGGTTGGATCCCCTCCCTCTCTTCGTAATTTTTTTTAATTGCTATATTAATTAATTACTTTTACTTTTATATTGCAATATATATCTTTTTGACCTCCCTATTAAAATATTATCCAATATTTTAATATAATAATATTTAAATCTAATTGTTGAATATTTTTTTTTAATAATAACCATTCGATAAATATATTAAACTTATTTTTAATTATATGTTTACAAATATTCAATTCTTATTAAATTATTATTAAATTAATCTAACTAATTTGAATTCAATATTATTTTAATAAAAAATATTAATAAAATAAAATAAAACATAACAAAATATTAATAAATTTATTCAACTAATTGTTGGCATTATGATACAGGTGTTGTCCTTGATGGCAACTCACTCAGAGGTATGATATAGGTGTTGTCCTTGATGGCAACTAACTCAGATGACATATCATAGTGCAGTAGGTCAAGAGAGAGGTATACACAGGTTAACCTTGATGAAAGTGCGTATACACCAGGGTTAGAAGAACAAAAGGTGCGTATATGTACACACATAGGTTCACAGAAGGAAAGGCGTGTACATGTTGGAAAACTAAGTTTTGGTCCATGGTATTTGGTCTGAAGTATTGACCCCAAGTATTGGGTACAAGGCATTGGTTCTACATGGTTTTGGACCATTGTATTGAGAGAGGCCTAAACCTATATAAGGAGAAGATCATTAGGCCAAGAGTGCAAGTGTGCAAGTGATGAACATCTGATGAAGTGTGAGATCTAGTATGCTGGTTATGGGTTTGTGATGCTTTGCTCGATCTAAACCGAGGAGGCACCTAGGCGGTTGATAAAGGTTAATGGACCGGGATCATGAAGACTAAAATGCATTATCATTATATTGTATGATCATGAATAGATCTGAATACTGATGCATGCCTTATCCTTTATATCTTATGCTTTGGGTATATCTGAAGTTGAAAATTGCAGCGAAGGCATAAGTAATTATTTTCAGATCTGTACGCGAGTTCTCTTTGGTGAAAGGGCATATACACGCTGGTTCGACATAGTCAAGTAGCGTATACATTATGAGATTTGATATTTCAGGTTGCTATTGGTTCTAGTGGTTGTTGCAGAGTTCTGGGCTCTGGTCTATGTTCTAGTGACTATGTTTTGATGACAGAGTTTAAGTGATTCAGTTGTTAAGTGATTCAGAGTTAATGATTGTATTGCAGTGGTGATTGTTTTGTATTTATGGATCCAGTCTGAAAATTTATCAAACGTGGCCCCTGGAAGAAAAGAGAAGGTTGTCGCCTTCTGTAGGTCAGCACCTATGTACTAGTACATCAGCTAGTACAAGAACTAAGGGGGTTGTAGCTCCCTTCCAGGAGAAGCTGGAGAACGAGAGAAGGTTGTAGTCTTCTGCAGGTAGAAGCCTGCGTACTGGTATAAGACTGCACCAGTACAGAAATATTGTAAAAATAAGTTTCTTATTAAAAGAAGATAGAGACGAATTGCAGTAGGTTGTTTTCACCCACACTGGCTTTCCACCTTATATCATGGTGTTTATGTGTGCTTCTTATGTGTGATGATCTATTCTATTTTGCTGCACCTATTTACTGTTTATATAGTTAATAATGTTCTGATGCACTCATTAAAGATCAACTAACTGAATCATAAGATTGCTAGATATACGCTAGTTGCATTAACCACAATTGCGTATACACGTGAGTTGCCGTAATTGAAGTAGCGTATATGAATCTAAGTATAGAAAAGAAAATATTATTGATTTACTAATACTGATTCACCCCCCCCCACCTCTCAGTATTATTTCCAACAATTGGTATCAGAGCAGGTCCTTTAATAGAAGCTTGATCGCTTGAAGGAAGATCCATCAGGATGAGTAATCACGAAAGAAAGGGATCCACCAGACCGCCAATCTTCGATGGGAGCAATTTTGTCTACTAGAAGATAAGAACCACAACATATCTACAATCACTTGGAACAGATGTTTGGGGAATCGTGGAAGGAGGATATACATATCCATCAGCAACTCCTACAGATACAACAGATAGAAAGCAATATGAACTCAATGCCAAAGCTGTTACTATCTTATTGGGAAGTTTGTCACAATCAGAATTTGTCAAGGTCATGCAGTTCAAATCAGCCAAAGAAATATGGGACAAAATCATTCTGAGCTACGAAGGAGATGATCAGGTAAAACAGGCTAAGCTTCAAACTCTCAGAATATGGTATGAAACTCTTAAGATGGATAGTAATGAAAGCATATCTAATTACTTCCCGTGTATAGATGAGATTGTCAATTGTATGAGGAATCTGGGTGAAGAAATTAAGGAAGTTGTCCTAGTTGAAAAAGTTTTGAGATCCTGGTCTACTAAATTTGAATCCAAAGTGTCTGCCATAGAAGAAAAGGAGGATCTGTAGAAAATCACTATGACGCAGGTACATGGAATCTTAACTGCTTTTGAGATGAGAAAGGGAGGACAATTAGATATGAGAGAAGCTACATTTAAAGTATCAGCAAGTGGAAAAGAAAAACTCAATGAATCAGGATACATTTCAGAAGAAGAATATGAGGTAAATTTTGTCAAGAATCTTGAACGGGGATCTGGAAGGTTCAAAGGTAGGCTACCTTTCAAATGCTTTTCATGTGGTAGAGTTGGTCACTACGCCGCTAGATGCCCCCATAACAAATAAAATATGTATGAAGAAGGTAATAGAGGTTATTATACTCATGATAAAAGTAACGACTCATCCAATAGTGATGAAGACATTAGACTTCTCATGGCATATGAAAATAAGGACGTAGAAACAGAAGAAGTTACCAAATTAAAAAGAACAGCTGGAGACAATAACCAAAGTAAGGGAGCAGCTGCAGGATGTAGTAAAAGATCAGAGCATAACAATTCAGAGACTTGAATCTAAGATCCTCTCTCTAAAAGAAGATCTTAAAGAATCAAAGAAGCAGAATAAAGAAGCTCTTGAAGAACAAGAACATGAAGTGCTCGAATTAAGGCAACAAGTGGAAGAAGGAAGAAAAGCTGAAGAAAACATAAGGAAGCAATATTTGGAAAAGGAAGAACAACATCAGGTTGAGGTAAATATCTTAAAAGGTAAATTAGAAGAAAAGGATGAACTGTTACAATTTCAAGACAGTACTAAGATTTTGGATGATATTCTTAATAGTCAAAGATCCCCTGCTATCAAAACTGGTCTTGGTTTTTATGAAATTGTCGAAGGTGAATCTAGCTCACAGGGTGAGGAAAGGAATTCTAATGCAAAATCTAAAATGATCAACGAAGAGATAAGTGGTCAACTCCAGCAACAACCAAGGAAAGAAACTCTTCAAAGAAGATCTTTTCCTCCTAACTATGGAAGTGATAGTCAGTTATTTCTTCAAATGAATAATATTGAATGTTATGTATGTCATAACTTTGGACATATTGCAACTAGATGCAGAAGAAAAATGGGTCAAGACCATCACACAGAAAGATCATCACGCTCCAGGTACTTCAAGGGATATTTTTTTGCTCGCAATATGTTTGGTCACAAAGCCATTGACTGCTATAGGAGGAATATGAAACATGTAAGATGTTATGCATGTAACAAGTTTGGACATAATGTAAAGGAATGCAGGAGCAAAATTCGAACTCCAAAGCAATAAGATCATACATCATCACAATTCCAGGTATTGAAGAGGACAGAAATAGAGACAAAAAGATGTGGCATAACTCAGTTAGCTGACATAATAGACACAGGGGAAACTGAAAGTGTAGATCTTCAGTATTCCAATTTGCATATGCAGATATTATGAATATAAGTCGCATATATACGCGAGTTATAGGCTGCAGAGTCGTGTATATGGAGCTCTGAAGAAAAAGCAGCAGAACAAACTCAGGAAATAGTTCGGTTATGGTATATGATGGTGGGCATAGGCTCAAAGGGAGCATATGCTTCGAATAATGCATTGTTGGCATTATGGTTAGAAGTCTTTGGTGATGATGCTTATTGACACATCTTGCTACTGATTGTTGATTGACCAAGAGAATGGATTGCAGGTTACAGGTCTGGATGCTAGTGACAGATGCTTATGGTGTAGATCATATGGTGTATGATAGTTGTTGATAACTATCATGGTCGTGTTTAGGTCCTTGGTATTTGTAAGTCATATGATGTATTTTGTTCCCCCACTATGCATGGGATGGATGATGTAATGCTTCTTGTTTTTGAGTCATGTATAAACATTTGGTATATCCCCACTTGGTTGGGTGGATGAGTAAAAAATGGTGTATTCCCACTTGATTGGGAGATTGATGTATGTATAGAGTCATGTTATGCTTTTGCAAACCTTGCATGTGCTCAGGGGGAGCATGGATGGATTGGTACATCTTGGCATATACAAAGGGGGAGCTCAATCAGAGATTTCAGCAGGTACTCAGGGGGAGTATGGATAGTAGAAGATATACCAAGAGAGAGAACTTTTTGGTCTACCCTTTGCCCTTGATGTCAAAGGGGGAGAGTGACTTGGTGTGGTGGTTGCCATCAAGTCCAAAGGGGGAGATTGTTGGCATTATGATATAGGTGTTGTCCTTCATGGCAACTCACTCAAAGGTATGATATAGTTGTTGTCCTTGATGACAACTCACTCAGATGACAGATCATAGTGCATCAGGTCAAGAGAGAGGTATACGCAGGTTAACCTTGATGAAAGTGCGTATACACGCGGGTTAGCAGAAAAAAAGGTGCGTATACGTACACACGCAGGTTCACAGAAGGAAAGGTGTGTACATGTTGGAAAACTAAGTTTTGGTCCATGGTATTTGGTCTAGGGTATTTTGGTATTGGTCCATGGTATTTGGTCCGAAGTATTAACCCTAGGTATTGGGTCCAAGGTATTGGTTCTACGTGGTTTTGGACCATGGTATTGAGAGAGGCCTAAACCTATATAAGGAGAAGATCATTAGGCCAAGAGTGTAAGTGTGCAAGTGATGAATATCTGATGAAGTGTGAGATCTAGTATGCTGGTTATGGGTTTGTGATGCTTTGCTCGATCTAAATCAAGGAGGCACCTAGGCGGTTGATAAAGGTTGATGGACCGAGATCATGAAGACTAAAATGCATTATCATTATATGGTATGATCATGAATAGATCTTAATATTGACAGATGTCTTATCCTTTATATCTTATGCTCTGGGTATATCTAAAGTTGAAAATTGCAGTGAAGGTATAAGTAATTATTTTTAGATTTGTACGCAGGTTCTCTCTGGAGAAAGGGCATATACACGTTGGTTCAACATAGTCAAGTAGCGTATACATTATGAGATTTGATATTTCAGGTTGTTGTTGGTTCTAGTGGTTGTTGCAGGGTTCTGGGCTATGGTTTGTGCTCTGGTGACTATGTTTTGATGACAGGGTTTTAGTGATTTAGTTGTTGGATGATTTAGAGTTAATGATTGTATTTCAGTGGTGATTGTTTTTTATTTATGGATCCAATCTGAAAATTTATGAAACGTGGTCCCTGGAAGAAAATATAAGGTTGTAGCCTTCTGTAGGTCAGCACCTACGTACTAGTACATCAGCTAGTACAAGAGCTAAGGGGGTTGTAGCTCCCTTCCAGGAGAAGCTGGAGAACGAGAGAAGGTTGTAGCATTCTGCAGGTAGAAACCTGCGTACTGGTATAAGACTGCACCAATACAGAAATATTGTAAAAATAAGTTTCTTATTAAAAGAAGATAGAGATGAATTGCAGCAGGTGGTTTTCACCCACATTGGGTTTCCACCTTATATCATAGTGTTCATGTGTGCTTCTTATGTGTGATGATTTCTTCTGTTTTACTTCACCTATTTACTGTTTATATAGTTAATAATGTTCTGATACACTCATTAAAGATCAATGAACTAAATCATAAGATTGTTGGATATACGCTAGTTGCATTAACCGCAGTTGCGTATACATGCGAGTTGCCATAACTGAAGTAGCGTATATGAATCTAAATATAGAAAAGAAAAGATTATTTATTTTCTAATACTGATTCAGGCCCCCACACCCCCCCCCCCCCCCCCCCCCCCCTCTTAGTATTATTTCCAACACTAATTTTTAACGACTATTTCCTAATGACTAACTCTAGAACCGGATGCATCCTTGTTATTTAAACATTCTCACTGACTGATCTTTTCACCTTTTCCCTTAGGTGGAACCGCATTAGATGGTTCGAAACATCAACCAACAACTCATGATAAACTTATATGGAAATAAATGGTAAGTTAGGTAACATGCTAAGAAAAAGACAATGGAAGAGAAAAATGTGCTTAAGATGAAAAAGGAAAGAATTTTTCCTAATGAAAAGAAAAAGCCTAGGTAAAGTAAAAAAACGTGGTAGACCTTAAAAGCAGGTCCCTTGTTAGGAAAAATATATTGGGGCCTTTCGGATTTTATCTTCTTTTGGGACAAGAGGTTAATCATTAAATAGAGGAGGCAATAAGTTTGAGCTTGGGGGGAGGTGCTATTGTGCAACTCATTGGTTGGGAGCAATGTGCTCTCTCCCATAATATTTCTAGAAATATTTTCTCGCCATATAAGTTACTGTATTATGGACCATGATTGATACTCTTTGCTTTATAATATTGTTCTTATTGTTCTTAAATATCAAGAGAATTAATTTCTAGTATTGTATATTTAATGGTTGCCTCCCTAGTGAAAATAAGTAGAAAATATTCTCTGTATCTTTCTGTCACCATATATTTTATCTGGCTATTAAGCCAAGATATTTGAGAAACACTCCAAGGAAAATGGACTATTTTAGTGGTTTTAATCATTTGTTTTTGTTTATGAATTCCACATGTTTCCAATATATATATGTAGCATTGTGGTAGCAACACCTTTTACATAAGTGGATAGGTTCATATTTTGGCTGGTAAAGGGGCAAGTTGATTCCATCCTTCACAATGATAACATATAATTATAGGTTTATTTAGATTTCCCCTTGGAATATTGAATATGAATTGTTTGTTTCTTGGAATAAACTACATAAATTAAGATCATGCCATCAAACTTTTATGCTAGCTATACATATACTTTAGTTTGAAATCTCAAATATATAAATATGTATGTTGTCTTTGTGTGGGCTTATGGGGATTCGTGCAGGCTAGTTCTAGCAGTGGCACTAATAATGTCTAATAAGATGGTGTTATTGAATCATTTATTATTTTTTTTATGACCAACAATATTGATATCTACTATGAAAACTAAAAACTATATTATTAGATATTAAAGTTATATTTATACATTAGGAAGACCATCACTTGTTTGATTCAATGATTCCAGACTATGTTGTCTTCCAAAGAGCAGAACATTATGCCTATATAGTTAACCTTCTTGTGCATGCAAGGCACTCTGATGAGGCAATGAAAGCTATTAAATTCATGTCATTTGAAAACAATGCTTTGATACGATGAACATTGATTTGTGCCTCTAGAATCTATGGGAACTTGGTACTGGGAAAGTATGCAACAAAGTGTATTATTAGGTTGGAACCAAAAGATGATGCAACATGTGTATTGATTTCCAATATACCTGCATAAATTAATCAATGGGATTGTGTAGAAATGTTGAATAACATGATGGAATCTAGAGAATTGAAAAAAAGTAGGACAAAGCTAGATTGAGGTGAAAAGCTAGTTGCATTCTCTGGGTGCAATAGATGAATCACATCCACAAAGAAAAGAGACATATGAAAATCTGGTGAAATTAAATGGAAAAAAGTTGGGCATGTACCTAATACAAACTTTGTTTTTCATTATATATATGAGGAGTTTAATGAAGAATCGCTTCACTACCATAGGGAGAAGATTTCCATGACTTTTGGGTTGATCAACACAGCTATTGGCACACCTCTCAGAATCATTAAAAATCCTCATGTGTGTGGTGATTTTCATACTACCACAAAGTTCATCTCTAAGATAATTGTACGAGTTATCATCATGAGAGGTAATAAATACTTTCACCAATTCAAATTTGGTATATGTTCATGTGGATATTTTTGGTGATTGTGACTATAAACTAACAAAACAAATCTAGTCATTAATTATGCAAAAATTACAAAATATCTCAATTGATGATACATCAATCATGTCATCTTTCATTTTGCTACAAATGGCATTTTATATTATATTTTTTTATATATACTTCAAATTTCAAAGTCTAAACATGCTATAAACTAGTATTTTTAAGGCCACTCAAAATAATGGGAAGGGAAACAAGCATTTTTGGCCTAAATTTTAGCATGAATTATTTTGGATTGATGGAATTGCAGAAATCGGATGTGAACATTGCAAATCTACTTGCTAGAGGGGTATTTAAGAGTCAAAATCCATTTTTGCATTAAAAATAATAATTTAATCCATCTAAAATTAACAAATATTAGTTAGTTGAATTCTATTAATAACAAACCAGAAAAGGTGGAAAACATAGACTCTTTAAGCTTTTTCTACTTCAACTCACTATCATATAAATATATACCATCAAGTAAATTTGTTTTAAAAAAGTAAAGCAAACCTACACTATTTGTTTTGGCCCACTAAAGCACAACTAACAATATGTGACACAATAATTGGATAGGGTGTGCTTTTAAGCACCAAAGCCAACCACCATCAACTAGGGTGTGAATTTCAACACTGAAACTAGGAAATACAATTATGATTTTTCCCTCTCACCTTAAGCCACAAGAGCTCCTAGAAGTATTAACGAAATATCAATCACTAATGGTTCATGTACCAAATGAACTCCCATCCACCATTTTATAATTTTCCTTCTCCAAATACCATGGGCACCAAACTACCATGGGTCATCAAAGATTATGGGTTTTCTCTTTATCTCCTTTATTTTTAAATTAATTATTCATTTCACTTCTTCTTTTTTTCATTTTTTTTCATGTTTCTTTCTATCCAAATCGAAATGAAAAATTTATCTTCTTGGAAAGGGACATTACAAAAATCACCATCCAAACAAGACATAAACTTAACCTATAAAAAAATCAATTAGATGATATATATAATAATGTTAAATATATGGGATAAAGTGGTTATGATTTTCATTAATATATTATTAAATTTATAATCATACTTTTTATAAAGAAAATAAAATAGGTGATTCAAACAAAATGTGATGGACCTAGAAGTATTATATAGAAATTTCTCACATCGCATAAGCCTAAACTCGTAAAGACATCTATGTATTTTCTCACTCAGTTCCAAAGGAGTGGGAATGGGTAGTGATGTGAATGTGATTTTTTTCCTTTTGAATTATGAAAGTAAAGTGAATTTTAATATATGTTTTATTTTTAATTTTATTTTTTTACAGGTGGTTCATGGACAGTGAGTGACCACTACATCCATGGAAAATATAAGCAGATCAACCCGAAGGGAATCTTTTAAAGCCCATCAGTGAGACTAGCAGGGCCTAACCCCAAGGGCGTCGAGGAGAATTGACCCTCTGACCAACTGATCGGCGAGGTACTTAACAACGGGGACTCGACCAGTTGAGCTAACCCTTGGAGCTTTTAATTTTAATTTTATAATCAATATCAATATATATATATATATATATATATATATATATATATATATATATATATATATATATATAGATATATATATATTTAGATCTATTTTAATTTCAAATCTATCAAAAGTTTAGAGGGATCAAATTTTTGGAGGTGTAAATTTCTTTTCTAGTATAGAATTTGAAATAATATTTTCTTCTAGAGAGATTTGAATCCTCTCAACACTTCATATATTTGGAATTAACATGGATCTATGCTCATTCTTTATAGTATATATATGTGTGCATGTGTGTGCGTGTGTGTGTGTGTGTGTGTGTGTGCGCGCGCGCGCGTGCGCGCGTGTGTGTGTGTGTGTTTCACATCTTTATATATAGAAAATATTCTTATTTGCAACCCTATAATACACATTAGTATTAATATTAACTGTTGTTTAAGAATGTGAAGATATATTAATATATTGTTTTTTGTGTATGACATGAACTCGTTTGTGTGGTATTCAAGGAGGGATATAAACTATCCAGTGCACCATCAATGTTGCAAATTGTGAAAGGGATACATGTGAAGAACTCAAGGGCTTGGATCTCCCCTCCTCAGAGACAATTCGAGCAAATGGAAAACAAGATATAGGGGGTGAAAGCATATAGTGTGATGCAACATGTGATGGTCATGGCATATGGAAAGGATGAGTAATAGACAAAATAAAGAATGAGATGTAGAAGTAATATCAAATGATAAACTAATCAACGATTTAAGCTTTAGAGTTGCTCAACTAGAGTAACATATATCCAAGGACGATGACAAGGACACTACAAAGTAAAACTCATTCATACTTATCATCCCAGTAGTGCAACTTCTCAGTAACCAAGCCTCCAAAATTCCAAAATTTGTATCTGTGATTCCATATTATTATACTTCAGAAAAGTATTTTTGTGGAATTTGAGGATTTTAAATTTAAGAATACAAAATATAATTTTTTAATATAAATAAATTTATTACTAAATAGAAATATAGTTTATATAAATATGAATTTCGTATTTCGACATTAATTTCTGTGATAAAATATATCATCGGTTTTGTTTTTTCATTTTAAATCCAACACAGAAGTATGATAGAGATTTAGATGTTTCTATCAAAAATTTATAAAAGTTTATAAATGTATTTAACCATGGGTCATCTAACTATACATAATGCACATTAGTTGAGACTTCCTACAAGTAGTCTATACTTTGTTCGATCCTCAAATTCTTTTCCTTCAATGGATGTGAGCTTCAAGTTCTGTTCCAATGGAGTAGTTAAAAGATTGCAGTCATTCATTCCAAACCTGTTCAATAAATCTCCAATGTGCTTCTTCTGAGAGAGGAATATAAACTTAAGATGTTGAGTTACTTCAATACCAAGATAGTAGTGAACATATCCCAATTCAGTCATTTCAAAACCTTTCCTCAATTCATCCTTTATGGATGCAATGTAGCTCTCATTGTTCCATGTCATCAAATTATCATCTAAATAAAACACATGATATACAACTATTTTTCCAACTTTCTTGAAAACAAAAGTTGCATCATCCAGATAATAATGTTTGAAGTTGAGTTTCAGAAGATGCTCAGTTAACCTTTCATACCAGGCTCACAGGGCTTTCTATAGGCCATACAAGGATTTCACAAGCTTGCATACCTTATATTCTTGGCCCTTCACAACACATCCTTCTAGATGGGACATAAAAGCATTCTCTTTCAGATCTCCATTCAAGAAAGAAGTTTTTACATCCATTTGGTGGACTTTCCAACCATTATGAGTTACCAACGAAAATAGTGTTAGGATGGTAGCCCATTTTGTTATGGGGGAAATGGTCTCCTCATAGTCAACCCCTTCCTTCTTTGCAAAACCCTTTTCCACAAGCCTGGATTTGAGTTTGTCAAGTGAGCTATCAACTTTATACTTGTTCTTGTAAACCCACTTGTAGTCAATTGGTTTGGTTCCCAATGGAGGATCAACCAACTTCCAAGTACCATTCTTTATCAAGGCATCATACTATTTCTACATTGCTTCTTTCCATTCATCATGAGAAGAGGCTTCTTTGAAGGAAGTTTGTTCAAAATATATAGACAAATTCAGTCCACAATAATAAGAAACATTAATATCAATGGGTGAATCAGAATCGTCTACATCATCTCCATTTTACATGGTTGAATTTCTTGTTCTTGTCTTTCCAACCTCATCACGATGAACACTTTCAAGTGTCTTTGTTAGCCATTTCAGAGGAACTTTCTGAGATGAACTAGGTTGCTAAGTTGTCTTAGTTGGGACTGAATCAATATTGAGTCTCCCAATTATGTTAATCACATCACTCAAATTGTCATCAGTGGTTGGAGATTCATGTGGGGGAGAGAGTGCTTCAGAAGAATACTCCACAAATTTATCCCGTACAATAATCCCCCCATCAAGATGTGGAATTTTATTATCAAATTCTTGAAACAACTTTGCATGCCTGAATATATCAAAGCGATCAAGCTGCCACTCAACAACATTGTTAGCCTTGAAAGGTTGAAGAAATATCACATCTCTAGATACAACAAACTTCTTATTAACTTCATCATAGAGACATTATTTTTTGGAGGTTTTTGAATACCCCAAGAAAATACACTTACGACTCCTTACACCAAGTTTGTTTCTTTGTTAGTTTGGTATCAAGGCATAACAGGTGGAACCAAAGACCATAATATGCTTTACCAAAGGAATATGGCCATACCACATTTCATAAGGAGTCTTGTTTCTAATATCATTAGATGGACACCTATTCTTTACATATAGAGAACATAGAACTGCATTAGCCCAAAACATCAAGTTTACATTCTTGAAAAACATCATGGAACGTACCATATTTAATATTTTCCTATTCATTCTCTCATCTAGTTCGTTCTATTGGGGATTATAAGGCACAGTTGTTTGATGTTTGATCCCATGCTCGCGAATATAGTTTTTAAATTCATTTGAAGTGTATTATTTTCCATTATGAGTGAAAATAGAGCCAATATGAGATTGTTCATCATTTTTAATAAATGCATGAAATTTCTTAAATGTTTGAAAAGGATCACATCTATTCTTCAATAAATAAACCCAACACAGTTTGGTATAGTCATGAATAAATGTAATCATATATTTATTACCATTTTCATGAGGAACAAGAATTGGGACACATAAATATCGATGAATGAGTTCAATTTTTTTATGTGCTCTAGAAAGAGAATCATGAAAAAATTGTTTTTTATGCTTTCCTAGAAAACAAACATCACATTGCTTAAGTTTCCTAGGAATTGTAGGAAAACCGGTAACACCACTTTTCTTCAACATATGAAGGTTGTCATAATTCAAGTGTCCAAATATATAATTCCATTAAATACTTGAGGGAAATGTACCTTCGTCATCATGAGAACTGTATGAGATGTTTTTTTCACATGTAGAGGTACTTTGCAGGTTCAGAAGTCTTTCTTCTTCAATCCCTGTCATGACAACTAAGTGATTTGATGCTTTTTTGACCTTAACCTTGCCATCAAACATATGGATGGGGTGTCGTTGCTAGCGGACATGGACCAAGGACAACAAAATTCTCCTAAACACTTGGAGGTATAGAACATAATGTAGAAGAAAGTCTAGAAGACCAGGCAATTTGAGCTTGATGGTGCCAAGCCTTGATGGCTTTTGTTTTGACTTGTGTGCATAGTATATTGCTCCATCAACAATGTTAGTAAGTTCTTCAAAAAAATCTCTACTAAAGTCCATGTGGCAAGTTGCTCCTGAATCAAGCAACCAATCATTTTTCCAAGAAGCAAGTGAAGCATTAAACAAGTCTTCAGTTTGTAACGTCCCTGGTGAAAATTCCATGTAATAAAAGTAAATAAAAGCAAAATAATAACCGCGGTTGATGGGACACATATTCCAAGTTTAATGTTGGGCAAGACATCCTAGTGTGGGTATTCATTTGGTTGTTTATGACTAAGAAAATTGGCAAAGGAAATGACTAAGGCTTTGGAAAGGAAAAATGGAATTTTTGGCACATTTATTTATGAAAATAATGGAAATTAGAAGAAAAGTAGGGTGAAAGGTCAATGGTTGCATGTGAGGAGGAAATTGAGGGAAAATAATGGAAAACGAAGAAAATAGAAGCCTCATTCATAAAGAGGCTTATGAGGATCATTTGGTAACCTTTTGCCAGTTCAATTTTGGAGCTCTCTCATTATTCTCTCTCTCTCATACTCTTGGATACTTAGAGCTTTCTTGGAGCACTCTTGGAGGGTCTAGCATACTTGGATTTTGGAGCAAGAAGGAAAAGGAAAAGCAGGAAAGAACAAGAGGACATTGGGATCTTGGAGGATGCATATATCCTCAAAAAACCCTAACATTTAACCAAAATAGAGGAGTCTCAAATCCTAGTAAGACCACATACACCAAACCCTAGAATTCATTAGTGCCACGAAGAGAACTAGCCTACAAAAAATCCCCACAAGACCACATAAAGGAAACATACATATTTATATATTTGAGCTTTCAAACTAAATTATATGCATATCTAGCGTAAAATTTTGATGGCATTATTTTCATTTATTTCCCATATTCCAAGAAACAAACACTTGATATTCAATATTCCAAGGGGAAATCTAGATAAACCTATAATTATGTGTTATCGTTGTGAATGATCTGATCATGTTTCCCCTTTTCTAACCAAAATATGATCCTATCCACTTCTGAAAAAGGTGTTGCTACCACAGTTATACCTCTATATATTGAAAACATATGGAATTCATAAACAAAAACAAATGATTAAAACCACCAAAATAGTCAATTTTCCTTGCAGTGTTTCTCAAATCTCTTGGCTTAATAGCGAAATTAAAAATATAATGACACAAAAACGTAGAGAATATTTTCTACTTGTTTTCATGAGGGAGACAACCATTAGATATACAATACTACCAATTAATTCTCTTGATATTAAGAACAATAAGAACAATATTATAATCCAAATAGGATCAATCTTTCTCCATAATACAATAACTTATATGGCGGGAAAAGATTTATGGAAAAATTATGGGAGAGAGCACATTCCTCCCAACCAACGAGTTGCACAATATCACATCCCCCAAAGCTCAAACTTATTGCCTCATATATTTAATGATTAACCTCTTGTCCCAAAAGAAGATAAGATCCAATTTCTTCCCACTTAATAGTTTTTATTGTTCTCTTCCCACTAGATTTTTTCTTGCAGTGACCTGCTTTTATGGTCTACCAAGCTTTTTTACTTTACCTAGTATTTTTTTTCATTAGAAAAAAGTCTTTCCTTTTTCCTTTTAAGCACACGTTTCTCTCCCATTTTTCTTTTCTTAAAATTTTATCCAACTTAGGATTTCTTTCCATCTAAACTTATCTTTCAACCCAACATAATATTTCTCTCCAATTATGTTGTTTCCCCCATAGTAATATTTCTTCTAGGAATTTTGGAAGAATTTGGGAAGGTCCACTATGTGGACTTAACCACTTATTAATTCCTATGGTAACAAGAATTCCATATTACTCAACTCTTTCCCACAACATTTGCAAAAAGAAAATCATTTGTTTATGATAAAATTTACTTAAATAAATTAGTCAACTTAAGCCATTGGCTAACTAGTTAAACAATATTTAGAAATAAATATAAAATAATCATGTTTGTAAAAGAAATCGAGGGAGTGGTATCACATCGTCCCTAAGGAAATGCGAGGGATTGGTCCAAAATTCATCTCCTAAGCAATATTCCAAGCCCTATGACAAAATCCCCATTCCTTGAGTTTGGGATCGTTGTTCTAAAATTTGTACATACATAACCAACCAAGCAAAAAAATCATTTGTAGTTTAGAGATTCCTCTAGAAAAAATCAAACTACTTTTATCTTTGCCTACTTTATGTGTGTTGAGTTAGAGGTTGATTTCTCACATCGCATCAAGATGAAAAAATCAACAAAATGGGAATCCTTATGTGGAATGTGAGAATATAAAATGTGAAAATAAAAGGTGACGTCATTGTGCTCAACTATATGACATAAAAACATATTTTGTGATTTCGTTTGAATTTTAATAAGATTTTCAAAATTGTTTTTGTAGAAAATCTACTGTGTAGGTTAACCCGATAATGCAATATAAATCAAAGTAGAATACTATAACCTACTTCTACTATCAACTTGCGGAAGCTTAAAGATAAAGTTGAACAATATAACTAGAAGAAGAAGAATCAATGCACAATACACATGAAAATACTTTGGGGAAAGCGTCGACTAAAAACCCCACTATCTGTATTATCATACAAGGTGGAAATACATAGGAATTATACAAAGCCTTAGCTGTCACAGCTAGCCAGCTCTCAGTACAATCCTCACAAATTCTCATAGGTAATCTTGGCTTCTCTCAAGCCTTCCTCTCTTCCCTCCAAGCTCCTATTTCTTTGTGTTGTTCCTCTGGGATGATTCACCTTCAACCAAGTGGAACACTCTGATCTCACACACTGTCAAAACTATGCAATCCTCAAGGAATGATTCCTTCTGCATGCATGAGTTTTCTTTATAAGGAAACACATGCAGCTGATAGTACACTATCCTTGACTTTAATCTCAACTGGGTCTTTCTCAGAATAGACATGCATGAGTTTCTGATGAGGGAATCTTCAGTTAGTTGGAGTACACTAGTTGAGTGCATGCATGCATCAACTGACTGTTAACTCTCTATTAGTTCCTCAAACAGTTTAGAACTAATCTAACTGGACTTAACTCAGCAAACTGAGTTAACTAATTACAACTCAAATATAACTCAATCTTATCTCCTTAATTTAAGGCTTATCTCCTTAATTTAAGGGATAACTCTTGCATGACTTCAGAAAAACTTCTAACTTGAATCTCTCCAACTAATTAATTCAAAATAACTTAATTAATTATTTCCAAGTAGTTGTTAAGACTAAATTCGATTTTAATTCACAATTTAATTCAAGGACAAATTAAATTGGAATATTCTTGTTGCCACATTTCAACACTCCCTCTCAACAAGAAAGGGATTATCTACCACCTTGATCCTATCTCTATGGAACTCGAATTTACACTTTGACAATGCCTTTGTCAAACATGTCAGCATCTTGCTCCTCTACTGAAATATATTGTAGCAACATGATCCTCCTCGCTACATAGTCTCTGAGATGATGATATCAGATGTCGATGTGCTTGGACCTATCATGAAATACTAGATTCTCAGAGAGTTTGATACAACTCTGATTATCACAATAGATCACAGTTGGATCCATCCTCTAATCAAACAAACCAACTAGGATTTTTCGCATCCAGATGGCCTCACATGCTCCCTGACTTGCAGCCATGTATTTCGCCTCTGTCGAGATGAGTTCAACCAACATCTGTTTCCTGTTGTACCAAGAAATTGTCGCTGACCCAAGGTTGAAAATCCCTCCTGATGTGCTCTTCCGATCTAATGGACTCCCTACCCAATCTGCATCAGTGAAGCCCTATAGCTCCACTCAATCTGTTCGTCTGTACCATAATCCATACTAATATGTGCCTCTAAGGTATCTCAATACATGCTTTTCCATCTTCCAAAACATCTTGGTAGGCTGAATCATTGCTTAACTCAGCTGGTTCACTGCATAACACAAATTTGGTCGCGTGTTCACTAAGTACATCAGTGAACCCACAAGCTGCCTATAAACAGTAGCCTCCACTACTTCTCCTGAAGTAGCATCCTCCTTCCTCCAGTTACCAACTAAAGGAGTCTACATGGGCTTGCACTTGTCCATGTGGAATATTCTAAGTATCTCGTTGGCATACTTTCCCTGAGACACAAACAACTCCCCATCCTTCTACCACACTTCCATGCCAAGGAAGTAATGCATGAGACCCATGTCTTCCATCTCAAATTCTCTTGCAAGGTCCTCCTTGTAAGACATGATCAACTGATCATCATAGTGAATATGAGATCATCAACATAAAGTATGATGATCAACAGCTTACCTTTCACCACGATGTTGTACAAGTTTGCATCTGCTTCACTCTTTGTGAAGCCCAACCTGGTGAAGTATTTGTCTATCCTGGTGTACCAAGCACGAGGTGCTTGCTTCAGCCCATACAACGCTCTCTTGAGTCGGCACACATGCGACTCATGATCGAAGGTCTCAAAACCTTCCGGCTACTCTATGCACACCTCTTCCTCAATCTCGCCATTGAGGAATGCAGTCTTCACATCCATCTGATGGATCTTCCAACCAATATGTGTTGATAGTGCCAACATCGATCTAAAATATGAGTACCTTGCAACAGGAGAAAAAGTCTCATCATAGTCAATCCCCTCGACCTGTGAAAAGCCACGGGCAATAAATCTTACCTTATGCTTCTCCACACTACCATCAACAGCTTGCTTTACCTTGTAAAGCCAATACGAACTCACAACTAACTTGTTCTCCGGTCATAGAACCATGTCCCAAACATTGTTACGAACTATGGAGTCATACTCCTCCACCATAGCATCAACCCAAATCGGCTATTGCACTGCTTCCTCAAAGGAAGATGGCTCTGTCTCAACACATTCCCCATTAAGGGCCATGTATCCAATGTACCTCTCAGGTGACCTCCTCTATTTTCCCTGAGAAGATGGTGCTCCCACATTCTCTCTCGCATCCTCCAACAATCTGTCAACGTCTCTTGTGTGCTTTCATCCATCTTTAGAAGACTCTGCTTGAGTGGATGTCTCCACTACTAGAACCTCTACATGCAACTGCTCTGCATCAGTCTGAGGCTCCTCATCCTTAGGAACCAACCATTCCTCCATAGCCTGTAGTTGGAGCTCCCTCTCAAGGGAAACTTGCATGGCCTTCTGCTCATCAAACCTGAGATCTCTACAAACCACTGTCTTATGACTGGTAGGCAACTACACCCGATAGTTGTGAGATGTATCAGCATACCCCACAAGTATCCCCAACTCTGCTATCGGCTCAAGCTTCTTCCATGCATCCTTTGTAACATGGCAATATATCGATGAGCCAAAGATCCTTAAGCGACCCACATCTCGTCTCTTACCAGAGAAAGCTTCCTCTGGTGTCTTCATCCCAAGTATGCGATGCGGGCTTCTATTTTGCAAATAGACTACTATGCTTCATGCCTCGGCCCACAAGTGAAGTGGTAGGCCTTGGTCATGCAACATTATTCGTGCTGCCTCTACAATAGTTTTGTTCTTCCTCTCGGCCACCCCATTATGTTGTGGGTTATGAGGTGCTATCAACTCTCATTTAATTCCTTCCGTTGCACAGAAGTCCTTAAACTCTTGAGAGACATATTCTCCACCATTATTACTTCTCAAGGCCTTGATCTTCTTCCCTGACTCTTCTCAACCAAAGCTTTGAACTCACAAAATTTTGTGAAGGTTTGGTCCTTCTTCTACATGAAATAAATCCAACATTTATGAGAATAATCATAAATGAAAATCACATAATGCTTCACTATGGATTCCATCAAGAATGGTCCACACACATCAGTATGAACTCGCTCTAATATAGCCTTCGCTTGACTATCTCGATCATGAAAAGAAGACTTGGTGTACTTTCCCAAGGTACGAACTTTGCATGTGTCAACTTGCTCAAGTTTAACTTTGGGAAGTCCTGTATATTTTTGTTGCATTATCTTCAAAGCCCCATGATGAAAATGGCCCAACTGCTTGTGCCAAAACTCGCCAAGGTCTTGGCTTTGCACCACTTTTTCTTTTGTACTCAATGTTGCACAATCATCTACCTCTAGTTTATAGAAATTCTTCACCTGAATCCCTATCCTCTTGGTTTGACCTGTGGCTATGTGTCTTAGGAATGACTTTGCTTTACTGAAGACAACATCGTAGCCTTTGTCCTCCAACATCATGACTGATACCAAGTTCTTCTTCAGTCCAGGCACATACTTCACATTTGTGAAGGTGATAGGAGCTCCATGGTCCCTCTAAAAATCAATCATGCGCACTCCTAAAACAATATACCTTATGTCGTCACCCATCTCTATGCGCATCTTGAGGTCTTTCTCCTCCAAGGCACAAAATAAACTTTTATCGCCAGTCATGTGGAATGATGCTCCACTGTCAATATACCAGACACAACCCATCATCGATGACGCCATGCATGCAATGAGGGTAAAGTCCATTTCAAACTCAGAGGCTAATGCCTCACCTTTCAATCCTTCCAAGGATCCCTTCTTGGACTTCTTCGATGGGAAATTAGTTGCATAATGTCCCATCTCGTGACAATTAAAGCATCTCACTTTAGACTTGTCACCCATCTTCCCTCCATGAGAATAATTTGATTTGGAATGAGAAGCCTTCCCCTTCCCTTTCCTTGCCTTACTCAATAAGGCCAGATTTTCTTCATCATCATTCTTTGATGAAGAACCATCTCGTGTGCTCCTCCTGATCTCCTCCTGCATCAAATCTGACCATAGTCATTCCCAATCCAACATTTTCTCCCTTCCATTCATAGAGTCCTGGTAGCTATTCCAACTCTTTGGAAGGCCAAGGAGAGTGAGGCTCACCATATCATCATCGGTAGTAGTTATTCCCACACTACCAAGCTCATCTCTGTAGGTGGTCAGCTTGTTCAAAAGAGTGGAAATAGTATTGCCCTTCTCCATCTTGATTCTTCGAAGATTATCCTTGAGCGCCAATTTCCTCTGGTCACTACTATTCTAGTAGAGGTCCTTCAATGTCTTCCACATTGAAATGGAGTATCCTTCCCATGGAGACTCAAGACAATATGGTCTCGAGCTCCCTCAAGGATGATTCATCTCGCCTTCACCACACACTTCTTCCACTCAGCCAACTCTTGTGCATTAGTTGAAGCTAGCTTTGGGATTTCTTGATCAATGAAATCATTCAAGCCATTTCCTTCTAATACAACCTCCATTCTATCTTTCCATGCTATGTAATTCGAGCTACCTTCCAAGGCATACTCGAGTCTCAAGCCATAGAATACCATTGGCCAACCTTGAAGTATGATATGAATTCGATTTGCACCTGCAACCCCAAACTTCAAACTTCAAATTCTCTTCTCAGTATACTATTCATAGCTTTGATAAACTTGGCTCCGATACCATGTAGAAAATATGTTGTCTAGGTTAACATGATAATGCAATATAAATCAAAGCAGAATACTATAACCTACTTCTAATATCAATTTACGGAAGCATAAATATCGAGCTGAACAATATAACCAGAAGAAGAAGAATCAATGCACAATGCACATGAAAATACTTTGGGGAAAGCCTCAGCTAAAAACCCCACTATTTGTATTATCATACAAGGTGGAAATACATAGGTATTATACAAATCCTTAGCTCTCACAGCTAGCCAGCTCTTAGTGCAATCCTCACAGATGATCACAGGCAATCTTGTCTTCTCTCAAGCCTTCCTCTCTGCCCTCCAAGCTCCTATTTCCTTGCACTGTTCCTCTGGGATTATTCACCTTCAACCAAGTGGAACACTCTGATCTCACACACTGTCAGAACTGTGCGATCCTCAAGGAATGATTCCTTCTGCATGCATGAGTTTTCTTTACAAGAAAACACATGCAACTGATAGTACACTATCCTTGACTTTAATCTCAACTAGTTCTTTCTCGGAATAGACATGCATGAGTTTCTGATGAGGGAATCTTCAGTTAACTGGAGTACACTAGTTGAGTGCATGCATGCATCAAATGACTATTAACTCTCTATTAGTTCCTCAAATAGTTTGGAACTAATTTAACTGGACTTAACTCAGTAAACTGAGTTAACTAATTACAACTCAAATATAACTCAATCTTATCTCCTTAATGTAAGGCTTATCTCCTTAATTTAAGGGATAACTCTTGCATGACTTCAGAAAGACTTTTAACTTGAATTTCTCCAACTAATTAAGTCAAAATAAATTAATTATTTCCAAGTAGTTGTTAAGAATAAATTCGATTTTAATTCACAATTTAATTCAAGGAAAAATTAAATTGGAATATTCTTGTTGCCACATTTCAACAATTTTTAAGAGTAGTAATGATATCAATGGGAAGAACTTAAATATAAGTAATGATGTGTTCTTAAAATGAGCAACATTGGATTTTGTTCCATAAATATAACTTTAATATCAAATAATATAGTTTTTTTTATTTTCATAGTAGATAAAAGTACAATTGATCATAACAAAAATAATAAATGATTCAATAGCACCATAGTCTTTGAAACTTTGAATTAAAAGAGAGAGAGGAAGAAATGTTTTTTTTATAAATTTAACAGATATTTTTCCAGTATAAATTAAAAATATATATAAAATTAAATACAAAATTTATTGTTGCAATCATATATGGGAGAGAGATGTTGTCACATAATGTTATATTTAAAATAATAAATAATAATTACATTAAAAATTTAAAGATAATGATAAAAAAATATCTTTCAAAGTAAGTCTTAAATAGACTACTTCAATTTCCATCTTAATTGCACTCTGAGGCACTCTACAACCAAATGTGAAGGATGTGTTGTCACATAATATAACATTTCAAAATAGTATTGATTTTTACATTAACAAATTAAAAAATAAAGATAGTCGTAATATATATATATATATATATATATATATATATATATATATCATATATTAAATCTTCGATTTCGGCATTGATGTACATGATATATATATATATATATATATATATATATATATATATATATATATATATATATATATATATATATATATATATATATATATATATATATATATATATATATATATATCATGTACATCAATGCCGAAATCGAAGATTTAATATATATATATATATATATTAAATCTTCGATTTCGGCATTGATGTACATGATATTGATTATTTACAATTTCATTTAAATTTATATAAAAAAATTATGCTCTAGTAAGGTTTCAAGAAAGAGGAACTAGTTTTGGATAAGAAATATATTTGAGCTTTCCAACTAAATTATATGTATAGCTAGCGTAAAATTTTGATGGCATGCTTTTAATTAATTTACTTTATTCCAAGAAACAAACACTTCATATTCAATATTCAAAGGGGAAATCTAAGTAAGCCTATAATTATGTGTTATGTGTTATATGGCAAGAAAAAATTTCTTGAAATATTATGGGAGAGAGCACATTCATCCCAACCAACTAGTTGCACAATAGAACCTCCCCTAAGCTCAAACTTCTTGCCTAAGCTCTTGTCCCAATAGAAGATAACATCCAAATTGTTCCTACTTAGTAGTTTTTATTTTTATCTTCCTAGATAACAACTACGTGCTTTTAAGGTGTACTAGGCCTTTTTACTTAACCGAGGCCTTTTCTTTTAATTAAGAAAAAGTATTTATTTTTCCTCTTAAACACACTTTTCTCTCCCAAAATTCTTTGCTTAACATTTAATATTTTACCTAAGCTAGCATTTTTTTCCTTCTTATCATATTTTTGATGCATTACTTTCGCAAATTTAGAATACATACCTTTTTCAATCCTAGAAATAAAATAAAGAACTAAATATTTTTTTTTTTCAAGTGGTGATATATTTTACCACCCAAATTAATATTAAAATAAAAAATTCATATTTATATAAATTATAATTCTATTTAGTAGTCGGTCTTTAATTCTATTAAAAAAATTATTGTGTATTCTTAAATTCCATATCCTCAAGTTCAAGAAAAGGAGTTTAAATACAAATTTGGTGAGAAGTTGTACAACCATGATAATAATTATGAATGATTTTTACTTTTCTATGTCATTGTCATTGACCTTGGATATCCATCGCTCAAGTCGAGCAACTCTAAAGCTTAAATCATTGATTAATTTATCATTTGATTCAAATTTCCTGTAGAGATCTTCCAACACCTTCTGGATTGTATCATTCTCCATTTTGTCTACTACTACACGTCCCTTCCCTATGTCATTGCCATGGACATCACATGTTGTATCACATTGTATGCTTTCACTACCTATATGTTGTACTGGTTCATTCGCTGGAACTGTAACTGTTTCTAAGGAGGAGAGAGTGCTTTCACCACCTATATGCTACAATTCATTTGCTAGAACTGTAATTGTTTCTGAGGATGAGAGCATGCTTTCACCACCTATATTCTGCGGTTCATTCGCTAGAACTGGAACTGTTTCTAAGGAGGAGAGCATGCTTTCACCACCTATATGTTATGGTTCATTCACTAGAACTGGAACTGCTTCTAAAGAGGAGAGCATGCTTTCACCACCTAAATGCTGCGATTCATTTGCTAGAACTGGAACTGTTTCCGAGGAGGAGAGATCCAAGCCCTTTAGTTCTTCATAGGTATCCCTTTCGCAATCTATAGCACAAATCACACAATTATTTTCCTTTTTCGTAAACTCTTCTATCCGGGATTGTGTTTATAATCCCTTGGGTTCTTAATATTAAGCCCTTGGGTTTATTAATCAATTAGGTTTACAATATTAATCATAAGTTTCATGATATGAATCTTGAGGTTTAATGTTTATTTTAGGGTTTATAATATTTATCATAGGGTCTATATGCCTTTAGTTTATAATATTGGTCGCTTGGGTCAATCTTCAATCATGGTCAACCATAGTCAAATATCGCATTATGACAAAGATTGTCTCAAAATGAAAATCAATCATGGTTAATCATGGTAAATATGAAAATCAATCATGGAAAATCATGGTCAACCATTTTCCAACATCACATCGTGAAAAATATTGTCTCAATACAAAAATCAACCATGGTCAACCATCATCAACCATCGTAAACCATGGTTTATCATTATCGACCATGGTCCAACATCGCATTGTGACAAAGATATTCTCAATATGAAAATAAACAATGGTCAACTATGGTCAATCATGGTAAATGATTTTCAATAGCCAATGTCACATTGTGACAAAGATTGTCTCATGGTCCAACATCACATTGCCACAATCATGGTCATCCATGGTGAACCATGGTCGCCGATGGTCCAATGTTGCATTGTGACAAATATTGTCAATATGAAAATCATCCACATAGCCTGGTCTATATTTCTTTAGTTTATAATGTTAATTCCTTGGGTTTAATATTATTCGCTTGGTTTTATAGTATTAATACCTTGGTCTTATAATATCAAGGGTTTATTGTTGTAAGATTGGAATGGTACATTTTTTTTCCAAGATCACATTGTGACAAAGATTGTCTCAATATGAAGATAAGTCTAATAATCATTGTCACAATGTTACATTACATTGTAACTTATTCAATGTCACATTACTACATTACAAAACTTGGATTTAATAGGTTTATAATATTAGGGCCTTTTGATATTTGATTTATTATATTAAGGTTTAATATTGGGTTTATAATTTTTAGTATTAGGGTTTATAATATTAATCCTTTAGGTTTATCATATTAACCCCTTGCGTCTAAAATCCCCCCCTCAGTATATAATCCATTGAGTTTATAATATTAACCCCTTAGTTTTATTAATTCCTTGGATTTATAGTATTAATCTCTTTGGTTTATAATATTATTCCTAAGGTTTATAATATTAATATTAGAGTTTATATTCCTAGGGTTTAATATCAATCCTAGGGTCCAATGTTATTCCCTTCGGTTTATAATCCCTTGGGATTTTAATATTAATCTAATGGGTTTATTAATCCCTTGGTTTTATAATGTTGATCTGAAACTAAGTATGCACCCACAAATTTGATGATGGATCAGATCCAACAGATTTGAAATGACTATATTGATAATGAATTGATTTGATCTATAATATTTAAGTCTCACACATGTTTTACTATGTATTCTGAGATATGAGTTTTTTCTGAAGGTTTGATGTGCAACAAAGCTATAAGTCAATAGTTTCAGATTTGTACACGAGTTTGATAACTTGAAAGGCACATACATATGTGGGTTTAATGTTTGTAAGCCGTGTATCAATTCATATCTATACATGGGTTTGATTCTTGAAAACCATGTATATATGCGAAAATGTTTTGTGGAAGGTGCATATATAAATGAGGGTTTTCTTGAATAAAATGTCTCATTAGTATAATCAGTCTTCTTGTGTTTCTGATGTATATCAATGAAGTCTTACTTGGTGATCTGGGTTTAATAGTGATGATTAAATTTGAATTGATTGATTGAAGAATTATGATGCTACTAGTTGTATGTGATTGAAGATCTGCGATGGTTCTGTGGTTATTTCATAATGATTTAGTGGTTTAGGGTGTAACTCAATTTTTGTTTCAGAATGACAGTGATTCAATTCCAGGGTTAATTTTTTGAGATTTGTACGTTGGTATGCTTCAATGAAGTCACGTACACAAGTGGATCTGCTAAAGTAAAGTAGCATATATATTCTGAGATTTTATTGATCAAGATTTTTAGTTGGGGTAACGAGTTGATGCAATGTTTGAGTTCAATATTAGTATTATGTTTGCAATGATTTATCTTCTTTGGTTAATTGATAATAAGTTCTTCGATTTGGGTCTCAGATGGTTTAGTGATTGATTTATTCAGCTAGTTCAATGGTTGAGTGATTTTTTGCAGTGATCAGTTTCAGTTTTGATATTTGGTATTGGACTTAAATGATGGTTGTGGGTCCATTCTAAAAATTTGATGAAAAGTGGCTTACAAGTTGTGATATTTTATATCAGGTGGATCTACTGTGAATATTTATGAAACATGTTCCATAGAAGTGTTGAGGGTTGGATCCTTCAGTGAGGAAGTCAAACCTTCCTTCGAGTGGTAGCTTGTAAATCAGATTAGGGGGTAGGAGCCCCCTTCTAGTGGGTATGGGTAAACAAGATCAGGGGGTTGGAACTCCCTTCTAGTGGGTGTGGGAGAACAAGAGAAGGTTGTTGCCTTCTGTAGGTGGGTGCCTATGTGCTAGTATGAGTTAGTGCCATTACAATATTGTAATATGTTTTCTTTATAATAAGAGATGAAGACAAAGACGATAACAATGGTGGTTTTTTCCCACATTGGGTTTCCACCTAAAATCCTAGTGTTCATGTGTGATGATGTGTTGCTTATGTGTGATGGTTTATTGTGTTCTTACTACAAATGGCTACTATTTAATTCATGCCTAATGAAGTATGGATACATTAGTTCAAGTTAAACAAAATATGGATTAACTGAAAAGTTAGTTAACTAGATATATGTTATTTTTCTGCATAATAGTCGTGTACATACAATGGATTGCTTCACTATAGTCACATACAGAAATCTGGATAAGAAATGAAAAGTATAAGTGAGTTTTAAAATACTCATTCACCCCCCCAGTATTTTTCCCAACAACGAGTAGAGTAATGATTTACATTCTGCAAATAGAATATTAATTTAATTTTTTCAAGTAGTAACATAGTTCATTTCTACAATTAGTACAACCTTTTCCTTCTTGCAGCTGTAGTTAGTCTTTGCAATTGATGAATGGCACTTTCATTTCTACAATTGGTATAATGTTTTACTTCCTCCAACTAGATTAGACTCTTGTATTTTCATGTAACTTCTATTTGTAATCTATTTGAAGAAGTGGTCTCTACGTACTTTGATTTGATTTAGTGACTGAAGGTGACATGACTAGAGCTTAACCTACTGTGCGTATAGCACAGTCACCTATAAGTTTCTATGAACCTTATGTTGAACAACCACAGATTGAGACCTCAATAGTCTCCCTTTTCCACAAACATTAGGGAGCACTTCGTCTAGTAGAAGACTTAAGCTTCTAGGTAGATTTGGAATTTTTCAAGGAATTGTGTAAAGTGTTGCAGGTTAACACCTAAATGGCCTCCGTTTTCACTAAATTAGAGAGCACTTCCTCTAGTAGAGTACTTCAACTTATAGCCAAATTTGGAATTGTTCCAAGAACTACACAAAACATTCTAGTGTTGGTGTTCATCCTTAAACCACCACCAGTTGAGACCTCGATTTATCCCACCTTATACCATCATTTCAAGGAGTACAATTAGCCAATTTCTACCATGCACTTTTTTCATTTTTTGTATTTTGCCTCTCTTCTTGGACTCATATATACCCTTTCATATTAAGGGGGTTGTGGGGGGGGGGGGGGTTATTGGACATCTAATCCATTAAGGGCTATGGTGTGGAATGTGAATCATCATTGGATTTCGAGAGACCACTTGGAATATGAAAACCAATGGTCATAATATTGTATTAATATGTATAAATTTGTGAATAAAAAAGTATTCAATGATTTATCCTAATTGTGCCTACCATTTTTGTGTAGTTTGATAATATTAATCGAAATTTGATATACATGGAGTTATTAATAGAATTCAACTAACTAATATTTGTTAATTTTAGATGGATTAAATTATTATTTTGAATGCAAAAATGGATTTCAAATCTTAGGTACCCCTCAAACAAGTAGATTTGCAATGTTAACATCTTATTTATGGAATTCCATCAATCCAAAATTATTCCTGCCAAATTTTAGGCCAAAAATGCTTGCTTCCCTTCCCATTATTTTGAGTGGCCTTAAAAGTACAAGTTTACAGCATGTTTATACTTTGACATTTGAAGTATATATCTATATATATATATATATATATATATATATATATATATATATATGTAAAATATAATATAAAATTCCATTTGTAGCAAAATGCAAGATGACATGAATGATGCATCATCAATTGAGATATTTTATAATTTGTGCACAGTTAATGACTAAATTTGTTTTTGTTAGTTTTTAGTCACACACACCAATAATCCCCACATGAATGTATACGACCTTTGAATTGGTGAAAGTATCTATCACCTCCCATGATGATAAGCATTACAACTATCTTAGAGGTGAACTTTGTGGTAGTATGGCAATCACTACACACACTAAGATTTTTAATGATTTTGAAAAGTGTCTGAGTAGGTGTGTTGATCAACCCAAAAGCTATGGAAAGCTTCTCACTATGGTAGCGAAGCAATTCTTCATTACACTCCTCATCTATATCATCCAAAACAAATTTTTTATTAGGTACATACCCAAATGCCTTCATTTTTCCATTTAATTTCACCATATTTTCATCCATCTCTTTTATTTGTGGTTGTGATTCATCTCTTGTAGCCAAAGAATGCAACTCGCTTTTCACCTCAATCTAGTTGTCATACTTTCTTTTCAATTCTTTAGATTCCATCATGTTACTCACCTTTTCTACACAATCCCATTGATTAAGTTATGCATATATATTGGAAAGAAACACACATGTTGCATCATCTTTTGTTTCGAACCTAATAATACAACTTGTTGCATACTTTCCTAGTACCAAGTTCCTGTAGATTCTACAAGCACCAAGCAATGTTCCTTGTATCAAAACATGATGTTCAAATTAAATGAATTTAACTACTTTCATTGTCTAATCAAAGTGCCTTGCATGAACAAGAAGGTTAATGATATAAGCATGATGTTCTTCTCTTGTGAAGACAACATAGTCCCGAATCATTGAATCAAACAAGTGATGGTCTTCCTAAAGTATAAATATAAATTTAATGTATATTTATATAGTTTTTAGTTTTCATACTAGATATAAATATTGTTGGTCATAATAAAAATAAGAAATGATTCAATAACATCATCTAATTTGACTCTTTGAATTAAAACAAAAAGCATCCTTTTCTTTAATTTAATAGGCATCCTTCCAATCTAAAATAACAAATATAAAATTAATTGATAATAGTAAGTAAAAAAAATTATTTCGATGTTATCCATAAGCACACGTTTCTCTCCCATTGTTCTTTTCTAAACATTTTACCTAACTTAGCATTTCTTTCCATCTAAACTTATCTTTCAACCCAACATAATATTTCTCTCCAATTATGTTGTTTCCCCCATGGTAATATTTCTTCTAGGAATTTTAGAAGAATTTGGGAAGGTCCACTACATGACTTAACCACTTATTAATTCCTATGGTAACAAGAATTCCATATTACTCAGCTCTTTCCCACAACATTTCCAAAAAGAAAAGCATTTGTTTATCATAAAATTTACTTAAATAAATTAGTCAACTTAAGCCATTGGCCAACCAGTCAAACAATATTTACAAATAAATATAAAATAATCATGTTTGTAAAAGATATTGACGGAGTGGTATCACATCTTCACTAAGAAAATGCGAAGTATCGGTCCAAAATGCATCTCCTAAGCCATATTCCAAGCCCTATGAGAAAATCTCCATTCTTTCAGTTTGGGAATGTTATTCTAAAATTTGCATATACATAACCTAACAAACCAAAAATATCATTTGTAATTTAGATATTCCTCTAGAACAAATCAAACTACTTTTATCTTTGCCTACTTTATGGGTGTTGTGTTAGAGGTTGATTTCTCACTTCACATCGAGATGAAAAAATCAACAAAATGGGAATCCTTATGTGGAATGTGAGAATATAAAATGTGAAAATAAAGATTGAATTCATTGTGCAAAACTATATGACATAGACACATATTTTGTGATTTCATTTGAATTTTAATAATATTTTCAAAATTATTTTTAAGAGTGGTAATGGTATCAATGGGAAGAACTTAAATATAAGGAAATGAGCTCTGCATTCTTCTTTCTAGAAATGGATGCCTATCACCTCCAAAAATATCAAAGTGGTTGAATTCCATCCTCTACAAACAACAATAATAATGCCACCTAACCAAACCCAACAAACACCAAAGGTGGATTGTACTCTCACAGACAAAAGACCAAATTGGACTTTTGAACATTGCTATGTGGATGGATGTTCGGAAATTGGTTTCTTGTACACCACGCCAAAAACTTTGTCATGATAGTACCCTAGCTCTCACAATGCAATGCAGAATTGAAAAAATAACTCCGCTTAATCCAACCGTGGGGCACTACATATTCATACCACAATGAACGTAGCCTTCTCACACCGACATGATGACAATAATATGGATGGATTCCAATAAACCCTTCCAAATTCATTCGTGTTATGGTTATGGTGATGCAAATTTTCCCTTGACCCTTCATGTTATGGTTATTGTCACTCAAATTTTCCCCATCACATCTTTATTGATTGCTTTTCTTTTGTCCATCACTATATGTTTTTTGAATTGTTTTTAGTGCGATTTTTTTGAAAAATACAAAGGGAAGTTGGTCCCATGTATAAAGGGAAGTTGAACAATGTAGATCATATTCTCAAATAGAACAAATTCTCTACTACCTTCAAACCCCTTCCCTCCCTCAATACCATTAGAAATTCTCTTAGATCCGTCAAAGACTGTGTAAACCCTAAAGAGGTGAAAGCCATCTACTCCATCCCATGTTCTTGTGTGATTCCCTAAATTGGGTAAACTCGTTACTCCATTAACCAGACAATCTAAGAACATGCAACATATATTATGAACAATCAATCTCATTCCTCAGCTTTAGCTCAACATGCAGTGAAATCCCTAGTGTATCTGTCCATCATTGTATGTTTTTCGAGTTGTTTTTGTCCATCACTATATGTTTTTTTAGTTGTTTTTAGTGGACTTTTTGAAAGTTTTTCTGGTGAGTTTTTCTGATCTAATTTTTCTAAAATTTGATAGGAATTTATTGAAATCACAAGTTTGATGGTAACCCGTACATAATCAGAGTGCCATAGGGGTTTATTGTGTCGTAGGGGTTTTTGATGGTGATGAATCCATATATAGAGTCAAAAAAACCACCTTAAATAACAACTAGCCTAAAAGTTTGATCACATGCTTTTTATTGGTTCTTTACAATTGTTGTGTTTGAGCATTGAGTAAAAGCTATTTTGCAAAAGATGGAAAGATTCTTGATAAAAGTAGGATTCATAACTAGATCCACATTGACGTAGTGTGTGTTGGCTCTTGTCTTCAAAACACCTCTATGAGCCACAATGGTTAGTTTTGGAGATTTCAATATTTTGTAGAGGCATGCATTTTTGCACTTCTATAATTTGCATGATAAGGTCCCAATAATGGAATGAAATGTTCCATTGAAAATGATGCACAATCTCATATTGGCTCTATTCAAACTGATAATGGAAAAGAATACACTTCAAATGAATTTGAAAACTATCTTCGCCAGCATGGGATCAAACATCAAACAACTATGCCTTATAATCCCCAAAAGAATGCAGTAGCTGAAAGAATAAAGGGAAAATCTTAAATATGGTATGTTCCATGATGCTTTTCAAGAATGTAAAATTGATGTTTTGGGCTGATGCAGTTCTATGTGTTATATATGTAAATAATAGGTGTCCATCTAATGCTATTAGAAAAAAGACTCCTTATGAAATGTGGTATGGCCACATTCCTTCGGTAAAGCATCTCAGGGTCTTTGGTTCCACCTATTACGCCTTGATATCAAAGGAACGAGGAAACAAACTTGGTGCAAGGAGTCGTAAGTGTATTTTCTTTGCCTATTCAAATACCTCCAAAGCATACTCTTCAGAAGTGAACAATTAAAGATACCTTTTACTATGTTGTCTGACATATTTATAATCATTTTGTACTTAGAGTTACATAAGCCTAAAATAGGCTTGAGATTACCCAAAGAATTTAGGATCACTTTTGTTAGGGATTAGATTGTTTTTCATCATATCATTAAAGCTGTGACAATGCTTAGTAGATATTTTTATGGGTAGTTATAGAGCCCTGAGTTGAATTGATTGGCCCATTCATCTTAACATTCACTCTTATTTCTTTCGTCCACTCAGTCTTGGACAAACTAGACTGTGGGGTGATCTGTTAAGGCACTCCTTGATGTGAAGTCACCGGTTCAATTTCAAGCCTAGAATAGGGTGTTATATTTGACATGATGAAGATGTAGTTGTGCCAAGCTTACAAAAAAAACATTCACTCTTCTTTCTAAAAACCATCCAACACTGATTTTAACTTCTCCTGAGTTGCCTCATCTTCTGGGTCCTCATCATTTTTAGCATTAGTTAATCATGGAAAGAGATGGACAAGATTTAGAGTCTCCAATAAGCTTGTTCTAAGATTTTATTGAAATCGGGACTTGAAATTATTTATGCTTTTTGGAATTTACTAACCTTTGAGCCTTCACTTTTCCTCACAACATTTAATATTTCTTTGACATTCTTCGAGTGCTTAGCATAGTGTTGGAAAAGAATTCCAATTTTTTATTGATCTCCATTAGCACAACAATAGCCACACACTTCAACCTCCTCCCTAAATCCTCTTATTCCAAAAATCATACTTTTCTTGTCCTTCTTATTTGAAATTTATCCTTACCTCTTATGTGGGAACTTATGTTTTATTATTATCACATTGAGATTTTAATTTATTCCTCTCACAATACCAATTCCATTTTTTCACTTTGAGACTTTTCCTTAGCTCATTATGACACCATATTTTGACTTGTATCAATATTTTTTGCATAATGGAACAATAACATACTCTAGATATGTTCCAAAATAGTCTCTTTCAGACCCTCCATTTTTATACTTATCTATTTTGAACAACACATTTGGTAGGATCACCTTCACTCAATTGCTCCCAAGTTATAAAATCCACAAGTTGATAATATAAAATAATTTTGAATTGGTCCTCCAACTTTCTTACCATGTCAAATCTTTTACTATAAACTCCATCATATCATTTAGGTTTTGAACCTGCAATCTTAGATGCACCACTCGAACATCCATACAAATAATGACAACTGCTTTCTATTGAACCTTTACCAAAACACTATACATGTAGTACAAATTGTATATTGTTGCAATGCAAGCATGGAGAAGGGCCATGAGGGCCAAATTGAAGTGGAAGGAAGCACTCCGAAATGTTTTTGTGATTATCCTTTTGTGGGTGGATTGGCTTAAGGTCGGATGGTAAAGTCAACATACATTGCAATGTGGAAGGCATTGTCTTTGTTGAAGTAGAAGGAGATATTTGGGTGGAAGAGATTGAAAAATATTATTATAACATTCTCTATGCTAATAATATCATTAGTACACTTCTCTTTCATGTGCAAGATTCCATGAAATCTTTATTCTATTAAAATTGGTCAACATACTTCATGAAAGAGATTTCTTGATTTCATTTCTCACATGTTTATTTTAACTCTTAAACATAGTTTCTAGCCAATAATGTCTATCATAATTGTTTATCACTTCTAGATCATTTTATTATTTCTTTGAATTTGTTTGACCTTTATTATATTATGTGAAAATTATGGAATTCACTTTTAAATATTTTTGTGGGTTCGGTTCCATATAATTTAATTTTTCAACTTCTCTCTCATATGGGTGAGGGTTAATCTAGTTAGCTTTTATTGAAGTAGAAGGAGATATTTCACTCAAAAATATTAGGAATGTTATTATAGCATTATTGGTAATAATATCCTCAAGATACCTCCCCTTCTTGCTTAGGTTTCCATAAAATATTTATTCTTATAAAGTTGGTCCACCTAATTCATACATTCAATTTCTTGTTTTCAATTATGGATTGCTTGGTTCAACTCCAAACATAGTTTTAGGCCAATACTGCCAATCATAAATATTTATCGATTCTACATAATTTTATCATTGTTTTGAATTTTTTTGAGATCTACTATATTGTGGGTGGGAAGATTATGAAGGTCTCACATAAATATTTATGTGGTTTTGAATTCTGTAATAATTTTATTTTTGATAATGGCTCTCATTTTGGTGAGGACTAATTAAGTCCATTTTTAATCATTCATGGTGTTATTGTCCTTATTTATAATAATTAGTAGGTAACGATAGTGAAATGTGGAGATTTGTATTAGGCCTAGCCATTAACCACTACATTTTTTAGTAGATGGTAACAACACAATTTTTAAATTTGCGATCAAAGAGTTGCAAGTACAAGTGGCCCCTTACATTGAAAAATAAATATCTAGATGTCACTCCCCTCACCATCTCAGGCTAACAGGATGGTCCCTCAAATTTTTCCAATAAAATTTTTATTTTTTTCCATCGTGATAGGTTTTTATGTCGTTTAAAGTTGCCATTTTTATATTTCTATTTCACCAGGAAATAAATACAATTTTATTGTTTCATACATGAGTTTAAAGTGAATCACTATAATTAATTTATTTAAAGTAAATATGACACGTATGTAGGCATGATATTCATTACTTGCAATTTTATTTAAGTTATATAAAAACAACTATGCTCTACTAAGGTTTCAAGCATGATGTTAAATATTCCTTTTAAATTTATTTATAGTAAAGATGACACTTATGTCTGCATGATATTCATTACTTGCAATTTTATTTAAACTATATAGAAAGAATTATGCCTTACTAAGGTTTCAATAATGATGTTAAATATTCTTTTTACCATGTTGGTTGGTATATTTGTAATCGTTTTGTGCTTAGAGTTACATAAGTCTGAAATAGGCTTTATATCACTCGAAACATTTAGATCACTTTTATGGGGAATTATATACGTTTTTATCATATAGTTAACTCTTCAAATAACTCTCAATAAATATTCTTTTAGGAATTTATAGAACCTTGAGTTGAATTTATTGGTCTATTCATCTAGACATTCACTCTTTTCTTTATGAAAACCATCTTACACTTATTATAACTCCTTCCTACTTGTGAAAACACTTCTTTTAACTCCTCCTCCATTAAGTCATATTTAGAGTCCTGAACATAATTAGCCAATCATGGAAAGAGATAGACTAACTTTACAGTCTATGATAAGCTTGTTCTCAAATGTTCTTGAAACCAAAAATTGAAATGATTTATGATTGTTTGAATGTACTAACACTGGAGCCTTCAATATTCCCCATATTTAATATCGTTTTTACATTCTTGCTTTGCTTAGCATAGTGTTGGAACATTTTTCAAATTTTCATTGATCTCCATTAGCACAACAATAACCTAACTCTTCAATCTCCACCCTATTTCTTCTTATTTCGAAAAGCATACTATTGACGTCCTTAGTATTTTCAAAATTAACTTTACCTCTTATGTGAGAACTTATGTTTTATTCTTCTCAGACACTGATTTTAATTTGTTCCTCTCACTTTTCCATTTCCATTTTTTGAGGTTGAGACTTTTCCTTAGCTCATTTGGTAGGAGTGAAACCCTGCCCCCTTACAAACCACTAGCGAGGTGATGTTGTTTTACTTTTAATCATGATGGGTCAACCTATAAAGCCAAATACTATTATTATTATAATATTGCTAAAGTAATGTAAGGAACAATATTCAAATAGATTATAATAAAATATTATAATATATTATTAGCTAAAGCTATAAATAGAAGGTAAATGAAGGGGAATGGGACATATTTAGTCTTACGTTCCCTTAGGGACTACTAATGGATGATTGTGGTCTAGGTTCTCAGGAGAACTATAGGATCCTTGGTTATTGTACCCTGAAAACCCTAAGTGGTTGGGGTACAAGTGCACTTTTTCATGGGATATCTTAGGGAAGGTTAGAGCCTTTGAAGGAGAAGTGTACCGATAGGTTTCCCTATATTGGATTAGAGGGTACTTGGAGACTGTTAGGGGGATCTCTTGGGATCCATAGGGCTCTAAGAAATCCCTAACTAGCGTGAGTTGGAAACCCTAGAAGGGTAGTGGCACAAAGATGGGCTGTGAGTGTGGAGAAATGGGTCATTACCTTGGGTCGTGTAGGCTAATGGGGGGATGTGAGCTTGTTTGTTGGAAGTTGTTGGAGTTTGGTACCTTGGTCCTACTCATATTTGATATTGAACATGTCCCTAGCCTGGGCAATTGTTTTCATTGTCAAGTCATGATCCCATCTCAAGGGTGACCCATACTTAGAGAGCTAGAGTAACACGACCTATGGATGGGTGGAATGTCTGAGGTCTGCAGCTAGTCAACAAATTTTCTCATATGAGTGCTCAAACTTGTTGATGTTGTTAATGGTTCTCATGCATGCTACTATGATTTTTTTGTTATGTTATGTTGTGTTGTGTGTGTGTTATTATGGTATTAGTAGCAATGTGAGTGGCATCACCCTAACTAGGTAGCCGGAGGGTGTTACACCTCCCAACATCTTGTGATAATCTATGTTGTTGGTAGTTCTCCCTTTCTTTGGTCCCTTAGCTTGGTCTAAACATGTGAACATGTTCTCCCTTTTTTATGTTCAACACTTAGATAATTTTCCCTTTCATCTCTTTAATGTTTTGTTCTTTTTTCTTCTTTATTTCTTTGTGGGTTTCTTAGCTAGACATGCTCCTCCTCCCTTGAATTTACCTTGGTATTTAAACTAAGCGGAATGGACTAGCTACTATGTAACACTTGTTAAATTTAATTTATGAAGTAAAATCTGTAGTGAATTAAAGGAAGAAAAAGGCCCGCTTTGGGCTCTCTCGCTATATTTTCCTTTTTAGTGGGTTGAAGGTTAATTCGGTGTTTGACTCCTCACTGAGAATATTTTATTGAGCATAAAATGTCTTGTAACATTGGTAGGGTTGGGGGTGAAAAGGAAAGGAAATTGAGGTTTGTTCCTTTAAAACCTCTATCTCTAGACCCCAACTCATTTCTCAAAAGTGGGGGGAGAATTTGATTTAGAGATATTTTTGTATGGTTAATGCAATGCAATTGGAAAAAAAAATTGGAGGAGGTAAAGAGAGTAATTAGATTCAAAAGACAAAGGCTCATTGATACCCACCTTTTAATATATATGTAGAAGATAGTGTTTAGCGTCCCTTTGCTTGATTTCTAGTTAGGTTGTTGGTTTGTGGTAGGAATAATAAATAATGTCCCAGGCGGTAGGGATAATAACTAAGAGAGTGAGTAGGTAAGCAAGAAGAATCCAAGGTGACAGAGCTGCAGAGGTTTGACGAAAGCTTACTCTCTGTCCCTTCGACAAATGATTGAAATTAAATCATTTAGGATCGGAACACCCAAATTCTTTGTTCATTTACAATATAAATAATGAAAGTGATCCAGGTGGCTCCATACACACTTAGTGATCAAAGAAGGCTCAAAAATCAAAGTCTTCAAAATGTAGTGAATCTAGGATAGAGCCATAGAGCTCGGTGAGAAATTTCCGACGATGCATAAATCACTCAAATCTGAGTCTCTATGATCAACTTATTGTAGTTTAAAGTTTGACAATAGAGGGAAAAAGTGGGGCCCACATTGTGCCACATGGTATCCAAGTTAGTAGGTGAGACCCATGGATTACATGGCATTTGACTAATGGCCTTTCAATCATTGACACTTGGTGCTCATTCATTGGTTCTGTATCCCTGCAAAAAGACAAAAAAATATAATATTAAAATTCTCATATAAGACAAAATCCATATAAAACAAAAAAAATATATATTACAAAAAAATTAATAACAAAAAACAAAACCATATAAAATTCAAATATGGTTGTTTGTTATGATTTGAAACCATATATTAAATATTGTTTGAACCAAAAAAGGACCAACGAATATTTATAAACAAAAAGGGTTGGTTGTATAGTTATAAGTCATATTATATGGTTATATGGTGAGTAATATATATGAGTATAAACTAATGTAATGACGGATTAATAGAAATGGCATGGTTATATTCTAGGGTGATCGACAACACTGTTACCAACAATATATTAAAACAAGTGTGATTTGTGATTTGTTAACAAAAATATGACGTGGAGGGGTTTTGAACCCAGTCACCACCAACTCTAACACCAAATATAACATATGCCAACCAATCATTCAATGGGCAAAACCTTTATAATCTTTGTGAATGATAATACATTTAGCCATGCTCGTTGGACCATAAACGAACGAAGCCCAAACATAATAATGAGCGCGTCCGCAGAGGTGAGGAACCCTGACCTGCCGGAAACATGACCGTGGAGGTACCCTTCCTACACGAATTTTGACCATGGAGGTAACCTTCGCACACGAATATCAAGAGATATTTTCAGGGAATCTTTGCAAGAATATTTTCGATGCTTAAAGAATTTTTAGATTTTTTTAGGGCCAAATTTTCAGAGTGACAAAATCATGTCAATTTTATACTCAAACTAACCAAAACTTTGCTAGGAGTCTGATGGCATGATTGTTTTTTGGATTTGAGTAGCAGATCTTCAATCAACATGCAAAGATGAATCTTTGTGGAATCATGAAGAATATAAAAGATTCCCTAAGGGCCGAATTTTGATATTTTCAGAACCAAGCCGACTTTATATTCAAATTACTTAGTTTTTCGTAAGAAGCACAGTGGTGAAGTCAGATTTATTGCATGAGCAATAAAATTCCAGTTCACTAGTGAGAAAGAATCTTTGGAGAATCTTTGAGATTCTTGAGGGCCCAGATTTTGACGGTGTTAGAAATAAATCAAGTTTATAGTCATTTAACATGATTTCGCATCACAAATTCGACGGTGCAGTCCATTTTTTTAGCATAGATGTGCATTTTCAGGGCATTCCTAGAAGTGGAGGTATATGATGTAGTGATGCCATGTCTTTCTTTTGGTTTGATGAGATGATGTTTTTGATGTTGAGATCCTTGTTTACCATTTTGTTGGAGGATACTTGTATACCACTTCATGTGAGAATTATATATCTTGTCATACTAAAGGAAGGCCCATATGAGTGAGAGTTCTTATAGAAGAACATCTCGTGAAGAGACATGTCACTCTCGTTGAGGGAGTTTATCCCTATAATAACAAATAATACACCACATAGTTATCATCATCTTGCAACATTTAATGAAGTAGCCTGCCCACTCTTGACATCAGGCCAGAGACATAACCCAAACTGGGTGAAATCCATTACCAACTTATGTGTATTCTTTGATTTGATAGTTTTCATTATGTTTCCTCTTCTTTAAAGTATGTACATGTGGTTTTTCATACTCTTTCACATGCAATTCTGCTAACATCACAGAAGTAAAAGATCTTGGTTAATTTCGGTAGCAGAGAGAATCTAGATCAAGTTTTTTATCAGAGTAGTCTTCTTATTGATGTGAATTGTGAGTGTGAATGATAACTAGAGATTGACCGTGAAACAAGAAAGAAAATGGAGAACAACAAATATCTCTACGAGCCCTTCTATAGGATGACCAACATGGTAGATTTAATGTATGTAAATTATGAAGAGAAAATGGAAAGAAAGGAACAGGAGAAAGAAAGAGCAGAGGATGATGCTCCATCTACCCCCTTTGAGTGAACATTCTTCTTCTTTGTCATCTTCTTATCATTTAAATGAGGAGATAAATTAGAGACTTCAAGCAGAGAATCCTGAATTGAGGAGACTTCTATAAAAAGAAAAAGAGGAGAAGTAGATATTGCAACTTCAGTTACGAGGCACAGAAGATGGCTTAAAAGAGTTGAAGTGAAACAAAGACTTAGTCAAGCCATCATCACCTACTTCAAAATCAACAACTGAGGTGTAGGTTTTAACCCCGTACATAAATTACCTGCATACGAATTTAAAAAACAAAAACAAAAAAACAAAAAAAAAATGGGGAGAGCATAAAACATAAAACATATATACACAAACTTTTTTCCTTGGATTCCAAAATCGGGACTACCAGATTGATTTTTTCGTTATTTTATTTTCAATGTTTCAATACATATATACATGCTGATCCATAAACCACAAACCATTAACCCTAGATTAGAACATAAGCATAGTTCCCTTGACCGGATCTACAAAATACCATGGGTAGAAAACTATCATGTCTAAAACCATGTGTGAAAACCATGCACAAAACCATATGTAGGTCTGGAAACCTAATATAGTGTTCAAAAAAAAAATTCCCGGGGTGTTGGCTTGATGGGGCCTGACCCATGTTCAGAGTTAATTAGCCAAACAAATCCTTGTATTACTGGCCCTTTCGGCAATAGCCCATGGAGCGCGGACTGAGGTCTCACCCGACGCAGTAAGGGGGGATACTAGAACCAAGTTTCCAGATCCTTGAGATGTCTAAGGGGTCGGTTTAGTCCAACTGTAAATACCTTTGTGCAAGTTATTTCGCGCACTTTCCTAGCCTGCGAGGCCTTCACGCTCTGTTATATTCACCTTCATGTAGCCCTAATCAGGGGCTGAGGTGATTTCGCGTTGCTAAGGCAATGATTTGTGCTCTTTTCCTAAGTTACACTGCAGATCGTACTTATATTCTTATAACTGTTAATTAACTTCGCAGAAACAGATACTTATCTTATATTCGCTTATTCAACATATTCATATAAGTTCATGCAACATATAAACATCAAACTTGTAATTCATACCCAATATACTTCAATGCATAAAATAGGAAAAAGACACATAGAATGATAAGAAACTTCTCTTTATTAATTTCTCCATAGTTACATACTTGACTCACCCTGCGCACTTAGCTGCAGGGGCCCGTGCACTCAACTGTGGACTACTAGGCCTCTGTGCACTTAGCTACGGACTACTAGGCCTCTATGCACTCAACTACAGAGCCTTCTCCTATTCTATGACTCAAAACACGACTTTACACTTCCACCAAGACTCAATTCATCATCATTAGATCTTACCTGCATCTATATATATATCTTTACACTTAGAGCCTTGCTCTATTTATACAATCCCATGGTCTGCGGACCATGGGTAGAAATCTCAAGCCAACATTACATTACAAAAAGTAAGGGCAGACAACCCTATGACTCAATTACAACATCGTGCTCCGTGCCCATACTTCGCAAAATCTTTACATCAGACATAGTCAAAACTTGGGCTTTAAACCCCAAAACTTTCCTTGAGGGATCCTGCGCCCAGCAATCCCCCAAAACAAACCTCGTGACTCGCCCTCGAGTCACTCTGTCAGTGTGGATATCTTCGCACAAAGACCTCCCAACTCTACTCGGACCGCTGTAAGGTTGGCAGCGCACTGAACGACTGCCTGTTGTATCTCCTGGACGTGTTGTTCAGAGACCGCGGTGTCTGAACTGCTTCCCTATATTTGCTCATGCATACCCTAGATCTATGTGAGCTTGCCTTCAATTGTTGATGTGATTACGAAGGCCTAATCGATCCATGGTTGGATGTGTGCCTTTAGAACCACTTCTTTGTGTCACGTCGTGCCTACCTGCTCCTTAAGTGCCTTGGCCTGTTGCATCTGCGCGAGCCTCTGTGTGAGGGCCACTATCTACGTGGTCCCTTTTATGTCGTCATATTTTTACTATAGCTCACGTGCCTCTGTCTCCAAGCGCTGAATGTTCAGGTCCTCCTACAGAGCGATGAGAACCTTGAATGATTCTTCCAACTTTTGGTGCAGTCCCTCATAGCACTTCTGATCTCTTCTATGCCTGTGGTGATGGTGCTGGTGCGCTATTCCCTCACCTCTGGAGGAGTTGAAGGTTGTGCCTTCAACCGCAACTTTGCTATCTAAAGGTTCAGCTCCAGCTGAACCTTGGCCATCTCTTCTCGCGTCTCACGCACCCCTGTTACTAACCTCTGAATGCACACCTCTGCTAGTGCCTCTACTGGGATGGCCAACTTAGGGACCTTCTAGAAGGCTTCTTCAAGTACCTGTGCTATCTGCCTATTCTGGGACATGACCTTGTCATGCTGCAAACTCAACTACTCCATGTTGATTCTTTGTTTGCTTAATACCTGTAGTGCGCAACCCTCCCTGGCCCGCAGTTCTGCAGTCACTCCATCCTGCAGGACATAGAGTGTCTCCCAAGGGAGCACAGTGATGTTGATCCCTACTCCCTTCAGCGCACTGACCGTAGGCCTGTCGGCCTCGTTTTCTATAACCAGTGACCCCTCTGGCAGCACTATTGTGTTGGTCATGCAGACGCGCAACATTTCTTCAGCACAACCATTCCTACTGCGAGGTGAGTTGAGACAGTACTAGCTTGAGGAGTGCGCACCTTCAACTCCTAAATCTATGCCCAAAGGGCCCCCAACACAATCTAATTCTCCTCCGCAAACTATTGGAGGGCCTCTGCAGTGACGTCACGCACTGTCTCCCTTATATCGTGCAGATTTCCCTCTGTGAGGGTGATCGAGTTGAAAGAAGTCTTAGATTCTTTTGAATTCTTTCACGGCCCCACCTGGTCTCTTGGGCGTTGGCTCTTTAACTGTGTTGACGCTGTTTGTAGATTCGCACCACCCTCCTCTGTCTCTGTATCCATTTCTTGTTCTTGCTTAGGCGAAGGTGACTTCCGGCCCTCGCGTTCCTTCTCAGCTGCCTTTTGTGCTTCTTTTGTGGCCTTTGCTACATCCCGTGCCTCCTGCGCCTTTGCTGCTACAACCTCTTTTCATCTCTTCTCTGCCAACTACGCTACCTGCAATTTTGCCTCCTCCTTATTTCTCTGTGCAGCAGACCTGCCTGCCTCCATCGCGGAGATGGATGGAGCGCGCCACTCTGGTGGCCATGCCTGAAGGACATCAAAGATAACGTCATACGTGGCCATGTATGGTAGTTCATTCCACTTCTTTGTGGGTTCCTTGCACGCCCTGACGTACACATGATGGAAGTTTGCCTTAAACTCCATAAAGCTTTATAAGTTGTTATAGACAATGGGCAATAACTACAACTTACGGTTAATCCCCATTCTGATGTTCATCTCCATGAACACCCAGAATATTTTACCGTCTTGGATCCTGTGCATGTCTTTAGTGGCCCGCAGCAAAGCATACTTCGCCGCATCTGGGAGATCCCTCGCAATTATGGGGAACTGGCTATCCTCAGGCAATTCCCCAGCCACCAGCACTATGTACAACAGAAGCCATGCATAGTGGAAGGTTTTCCCCTGTTCCTATGCCTCACAGCAATTCTCCAAGAACTCCTGGCACAAGTATTCGGACCAGTTAAACTGGACCCCCTCTGCACATTGCTTGACAAGTGCAACCATTGGTGCGGGCACCTCATCCACGCGGCACTTCCGCATGACCTTACCCTCCAGTATCTAAGTCATGACTCTGACTACCTTGTCGTTGATATTGGAGATTGCATAGCCCCTCTTTTTCTTCTCCAGCTTATATTTCTTTTTCATGGCCTCCGCGATGGCCAAATCACTACTTTTTCCCTCCGAAATGTCTGTTGGGTCTTCCCCTTTACAAGGGAGTCGGGTAATTCGATGGATCAGGTGGTCCATGATGGGGATGGGCTCCTCCAGCCATAAACACCCATCATGCACCAGGCAGAGCAGCTACCTGATGATGAAGATAGTCATTGGGGTGCGATGATAATGCGGCACCCAGAGCAGGTTCAACAACCCTGCCTTTTCAATGTCGCACAACCACTTGCGCAACTCCAACTCTACAACTCATGTCGCAGTGTTTTCCTTTGGTTTCATGAGCTACGCAGTCGCCAAGTGAGGGAATTTCTTGTGGTCGGTGAGATCCCAATCTTCAAACTTCAAACTTGGCATCCATCCCACATGCGCTCCTTCCAAAATGATATCATCGAGTAACAGCAAAGTTTGTAGAGAGATTTTTCTCTCATCAATATCCGTGGGCTCCTTCGCCTTCCCCTTCCGTAGTGGAACATACGCGGGCAGCTTGGTTAGAGGGTCTGTGCCCTCGGTTTCTTTCTCCATGTCTTCGTCCTCATCTTCTTCTACCAGGATGTCTCGACGTCTTCCTCCTCCTCATCGGTTTCCAAATTAACCACTTTCCCCTTTTCTTCCATTGTTAACTTAGTTCGCACCGGGTTTCAAGGGGACACGCACACTAGAATCATGGGCAACCTATCTTTCTTGGTTCTCGACATGCACAGTGGTTTAGGGAATTTTGCAACTATCGGAGCACTCTCAGGGGCATCCTCTATTGTCATGGCCTACGCGGCCTCTTCGGTGGTCATTTCTCTGATTTCCCTGGCTTCTTTAGACGTTGTCATTTTGTTCATCCAGAAATCTCTCAACTGCTCAACTGGGTGCTCAAACAATGCTCGCAAAAGGCTAAACAGGTCTCGGTTCAGAATACTTTGGGTGAACGACATCTCATTTCTCAAATGACCAAGTGTTTTTTGTTGGGCAGTGCTTTGTAATTTATAGCACCTTTTGAATTCAAATTCGACTGGTCCCCCCAAATCTGGTCCATCAATGCTCCCTTGGTGGCAGATTTTCCCAAATCTTGCCCATAAAGCTCACCTTAAATTCCTGTCGCCTGCTCCATTTGGTCTCAAACCAAGCATCACATCATGAATAGTGACTATAACAGTCACTTTCCAGCCATCTCGTGCGGCAGCACAACTACCCTTGCGCTATCGCAGGCCCTGTGACTCTTCGCTTCTACACGCAGTCCTGACATCGCACAGCTCTCGGGTATAGTAATTTATAGTCTCACACCTCCTTTCAACTACCTAGAGCACTAACACTATGCTTCCCACGACTAGTCAGGTGGTCATGCCACCTATATCTAGCTTTGCCCAATCATCATTTACTTCTTCTTGGAATAGTTTTCCTTTTAACCTTACTACTTGCGTCACGCATTTTACCATTTGCATCACACCGCCATCTGGGATCCTTTTACTAATACGTGGTCCAATCCAAGGCATCAAATTGATCAACTCTTGGCGGTAGTCTTCAAATTTATCAATGCAATCGTGCGCATCCCATTTTATCACCACATTCCTTTTATCCAGAAAATCCCTTTTCATTCCTCCCTCTAGCTTCTTGACTTCTTCTTCTGCCGTGGCTCTTTTCCCCCTCAAATGAGATTTTTCATTCAAGAGTTCTTGAAGCCTAAGATTACCCCGCTGGGTCTCTTCATTAGGTCCCAAGCGTCCTTCTTCTTCCAGCTGCGCAATTCCTTCTTTCAGGTCTTCGCAATCTGTCGTATCAGCGGGCGCTGCTATACGCGGACTAGGCATGATATACTTCATTGGTATTTCAGTGCTTGCTTCATAAACCAGCCTAGAAGGTGTCCGTCACATTACTTTCTTGCACATCGCCCTATAATCCCATAGGACTGCTGGTACCCACAGGTCCCAATCACTTCAATGCGCATTACATACCTTGTTTAGTGCTTCACACACCTTATTAAAGGCTTCCACATGGATAACTGTCTATGCATTGGTTATTTCCACATTCTGTTGTTCCAATTTGAGGAGTCGGTCACACATTTTCCCCCCTAACACATGCTTATTGATCATACCTCCCATTGCGAAGTGTATGTGCATCTACGCAGGTTGTTTATCATATGCCTGTGCCCACTTGGACAAATGCGCGCGGGGACTATCCCAACCATTGTATATACCCGCCGACCACCCTTTAATTTTGTTAAATCATGTGTGCATCATTCTCTTATAGGCGCGCCAATCATCAAGATTTCCTTTGTGCGTAACCCACCACCTTGCGGGCATAGCACGTAGTACCCAATTCAAGGCTTTGAATCGTTGCTTTTCCAGCACCTCCCTCTCAAATTGGTCCAGGAAAGCATCTACCTCTCCTAATCAATCGTAAGTAGGTAAATCTCTCATTTCCATTAATACGCATCGCAACGATCTTGTCATCATGTTACAGTTCAACATGGTTACCTCATGTAACCAGTTCTGCCATCGCTCTATCTCCTCATCCGAATCTGAAGTACAGGAGCTTTTGCACTCCCATGAAATTCGTCCATCTGCAGTGGGATTTACCCAGTCTTTCTCTCATGTGGTTATTGTGTAGATGAAGTCCAAATCGTCGTCACTTTCATAGTCGCGCACTGGGTCGATGTAGTGCAATCCCTCAGCAGGGTCCAATGGTATTACTACGCGCAAAGACTTCTTTTTGAAAATCATCTTGCGTTTTTTTAGATTAATCACCCCATTCATGTCAGTGGCCCAATCAATTGCTAAGAGCGCGGGGTAGGGATTGTTGTCATCAACAATCTCTATCACTTCAAAGTCTGCTAGCACGCTCGCTCCCTCAATATCCATAGTGATTCCCTGCAATCGCCCTAGGGGTATTATCTTTTGTTGGTTCGCCATGCACAGCTCAATAGGAGACCACTGCTACGCAGGCCTCCCCATGTGCTCCCATGTCTGCTTCAGCAGAATGTTCGCATCTGACCCTAAATCCAAAATTACTTGGTCCATCTCATATTCTCCTATCTACGCAGTTAGCCTCATCTCTCTCCTCGTCCTTTTCTTATGCTTTCCAATCTTCCAGACTACGCACGGTACTCCTAGTGTAGTCCCAGCGCATCTGTTAATGAGTTCCTACAATCCTTTTACAACCTTACTGTTGCGTAGTAGCTTCATGCACGTTTTCAAGAACATTGTGAGCATCGACGGGTCCATTTCTGGCTTTGGTCTATCTTTTCTTCCTAAAGTGGAGGCATCAATGAAGCTCTTCTTAGCTTCCATAAAGGTTTCTCGGGCGTGTTCCAAATCAAACTCTGCTTCTTTCACCAAAGCTTTGCAAACCCGAGTACTTTATTCGGGTTTTTTGCCTTTATCATCTCCCATTGTAATTCCACTTTGGAGCACAATATTTACATTTGGATCATCCTCGCATGGCTCAGACCTCATCATTTGCAGGTTCTGAGTCGGGGGAGGTGGTAGCACTCCCATGTCGTGTAGCCTAGCTATCAGCGTAGGACAATCCTCTGTCTCATGATTAAATAAGGTACAATACAGACATGATGGATGCATCGGATTCGTACAATCGTAGGAATTATGTCCCAACCCTCCGCAATTGTAGCATATCAGTTGTTCGCGACCTCTCCCAGGTTCTCCACCTCGGCCTTGTCTGTGCCCCTGGAATCTAGTTCACACCATCCCTGCTCCTTGGTCTAGGGGTCGCATTTCGGCCTAAACCCTATAGGTGGGAGTTCTATCCATCATCAGCTCATAACTTCTACATGTGCGCTCATCGTGTCCCACCGATATACAGAAATTACATAACAATTGTTGCAAGTTCTGCATGTACTTTTGCAACAAATGGCAGTTGTCTATAGCATGCTTCCCTCCTATTTGACAAATCGTGCACCATAGAGCAAGTGCCGCGCTCAATGCTGCTTGTGCTTCTAGTGTTAATGGCATCGGTCCCCCTCCCACGAGGTAATTCGCGAATACCAGGCAATGGTCTTTATCATGTCCCTGACCTTTGCATTTCACACACCACACCTCTTCATGCGCTTCTGGTCGGACTGTTCCGTCCTGTTTTAGACTCTGCATCTCAAGGCATAAGTTTTTCAGTTGTGCGTGGATCTAATGAACTCCCAAGTTAGGATCTTGTATTGGGGTCTCATGCAACCTCATCGTGATATTTAAATCCTTTGCCTAAGTTGTTAGCCTTTGCTGTGATAGCGTGTTCCTCAAATGTGGCAATAGTGATGCTACAAACCATTCGTGATGTTGTCCATCCGTCAGAGTTATGTTAGCTTCGAGAATCGTGCACTTCAGCCTCTGATCCAGCTCCCAAGGAGTCTTTCCTGGTAGCATCATGATCTCTTTGAACCCAATGATCAATTGTGCTTCTGACTTCTGCCTGCTGAATTCCCTAGTTAGTGTAGCTTGGATAACCACGATTCCTGCATTCGGATTATCATTTGAGTGCTTGATGTACCAGGTCAGTGTGCAATCCTGTAGAGTGCTAACCAATGTCTCTTTCTTGATATTATCATCTGTAACTCCTTGCACCTTGCATACGGCTTTTACAATGAACCAAAACTGGTCCAGATCTTCATTTCCTATTCCCTTGAACACAGGAAACTTTATTGAGCTTACCATCTAAAATGCGGTGGTGGTGGAGGTGGTGCGAGTGAAGATGGAGGTGGTGACGGTGAAACTGGTGGTGGTGTGCATGGAATCCTCTACCTTATCAAATGGATCGCACTTCACGGAGATACTTTCGCAAGCTCTTCCTTGTCCCCTCGGAGAGGTGAAATCAAGGGGCTAGTCTCTAGTCCAGCACTTCCTTCATTTCTGTAAATTCTACCACTTTGCATAGCCCTGAACATTAATGTAGCTTCATAATCCTCCTTTTGCATAATAAGATTTTAATCGAAGTGTTTAGAGACTTTACATTCTTACCTCATGGTCCCTTGAGAAAGCGTCACTTTGCCTCACTGTAGCTAACCGAAGTATCTACTGCGAACTCAGTAATGAATCCTCCTATAATCTGATAGAGCTAGCTATCAACAACACACGCAATCTTATTCTCTGATGCTTCCAATTTGCGCACCAACTCTGGGGTCAACACAATAGGTCCATCAAGCTTTGACCTTCCTTGGCTATCTGCTAGCTTCACAATCTATTCATACAACTGAGTACAAAATGAAGTGAGGAAAATTTCGTGGATCTCTATGTACAGGTAGAAATCTAACCACTCTTCCTTCAATAGTCACGGATTCCTGTTTTCCTGTGCCACGAATTCGTGAATTTTCCTGTCCAACCACCCTTCAATCTCCTTCTCAGTTGGTTTCGAGTGATGCAACATCAGACATCTCTATGCAGATTTTGGTCCCAACAATGGAACCATTTGTTGGCTTGATTGGTCCTAACATAGGTTTGGAGTTAATTAGCAAAAAAATACCTATACTACTGGCCCTTCCGGCAACAGCCGGTGGAGCGCGGACTGAGGTCTCACCCGAAGCAGTATGGGGGGATTCTAGAACCAAGTTTCCACACCCTTGAGATGTTTGAGGGATCAGTTTAGTCCAACTGTAAATACCTTCACACAGGTTACTTTGTGCACTTTCCTGGCCTGCAAGGCCTTCATGCTCTATTATATTCGCCTTCATGCATCCCTAATCAGGGCTGAGGTGATTTCGCACTGCTAAGGCAATGATCTGTGCTCTTTTCCTAAGTTACATTGTGGATCTTACTTATCTTCTTATAACTGTTAATTAACTTCATAGAAACAAATACTTATCTTATATTCGCTTATTCAACATATTCATATAAGTTCGTGCAGCATATAAACACTAAACTTGTAATTCATACCCAATATACTTCAATGCATAAAACAAGAAAAAGGCACATAGAATGATAAGAAACATCTCTTTATTAATTTCTCCATGGTTACAGACTCGACTCACCCTGTGCACTCAGCTACAAGGGTACGCGCACTCAGCTACAAACTACTAGGCCTCTGTGCACTCAGCTGCAGAGCCTTCTCCTATTCTTCGACCCAAAACATGACTTTACACTTCCACCAAACTCAATTCATCATCATTAGATCTTACTTGCATCTCTATATATCTTTACACTTAGAGCCTCGCTCTATTTATACAATCCCATGGTCCATGGACCATGGGTAGAACTCTCAAGCCGACATTACATTACAAAAAGTAAGGGCAGACAACCCTGTGACTCAATTACAACATCACGCTCCATGCCCACACTTCACGGAGTCTTTACATTGAACATAGTCAAAACTTGGGCTTTAAGCCCCAAAACTTTCCTTGGGGGATCCCGCGCCCAACACGGGGTGCTGCCCTGAACCCCATGTAGGGGGCTACCTCCCTCCTGCAAACCCCCTGTGCGTGGGGCTAGTCATGGAAATAATATAATGCACACCCAGCGTTCTCACAGTTGTTGTTTTCTTTCCACAAGGGGCCACAAGAGAACTTAATCATTGGTCTAGCCTTGCAATCCCCATTATTTCTCTACACCGAGAAAACCTCTCAGTGCTCACAGACTTCATCAATGCATTTGCAGTATTCTCAAAGTCTCCACCTTTACCAGAAACACATTTTTGCCCTGAATCGTATCCCTTACAAAGCGATACTAAACATCAATGTGCTTTGTCCTTAAATGATAAAAAGGGCTCTTTGCCAAGAAAATTGCACTTTGACTGTCACAGTCTATCCTTATAGCTTGATGTACTAACCCCATACTTGAACACAATCTCTACAACCAAACTGCTTCCTTGCTTGCATGAGTGGCTGCCATGTATTATGCCTCTATAGTTGAAAGTTCCACTATTGATTCTCTCTTGCTCATCCAATTGACTACACCTCCAAATAAGTTGAACACATACCCACTTTTAGATCTTCTCTGATCTAGATCTTCGGCCCAATCTACATCAACAAAGCCACGGATGTCCAAAACTTTGTCCAATCCTAGTCTTCCTTTGTAGAACAGACCATAATCACTAGTTCCATGCAAATACCTGAAAACCCTCTTCACAATTGTCCAATGCTCCTTCCCTAGTTTTGACATAAACCTTCTTAATACCCCCACTACATGTGCAATGTCTTGTCTAGTATAGGCCATTCCATACATCAGGCTACCAACTACACTTGCATATGGAACGCAGGACATATCCTCTTCCTCTTCTTGTGTCTTAGGACACTGTTCAATAGATAAACTTACAACTACGGGAATAGGAACCTTCTTCGATTTACTATCCTACATATTTAACCTATGCAATATTATCTCCACATAATTCCTCTAGTTTAACCAGAGCTTCCTCTTTTCCCGATCTCGTTTAATTTCCATGCTTAAAATATATTTTCTAGCACTAAGATCTTTCATGTCAAATTTGGAGGATAATTGGGTCTTCAATTGCTGGATAATTTCTTTGTTATTTCCAATCAGAAACATATCATGCACATATAAGACCAAATAAATAACATGGTCACCAATTAATTTAAAATACACGCAGTGATATGCTTTGCTTCTTGTGAAGCCAAGTCCTTGTATAAATGTATTAAATTTCTGATACCACATCCTTGGTGATTTTTTTAATCGATACAAAGACTTTTTTAACCTGCATACCTATTCTTTCTTACCCTTTTCTAACATCCATCCATTCTACCTCAAAATCAAAAGCAACAAAAATAGATAAAACTAATCTAATAGAAGATACCTTGGAAACAGGAGAAAAAATATCACCAAAATCGATTCTCGACACCTAGGAATAACCTTTTTCTACCAACCAAGCTTTGTATTTCTCCACCTTGCCTTTTACATTCATCTTCTTCTTAAACACCCATTTGCTGCCAATGAGTTTCCTTCCAGCTGGAAGCTCCACCAGATCCCAAGCTTCATTTTTGTACAAATATGCCATTTCATCAACCATGGCCTCTTTTGGAGTTTACCATCCTCTAAATCTACTACCTCCCTGACAGTTCTGGGATCATCATTAGTAATAAATAAAGCAAAAATTGAATAGAAAGTTGATGGACTATACCTTTATGGTTTCCATCTTTATCGAACTAATCTTCTCATAGCTGGAGTTTATGGCTCTTCATCTTCTGATTCCTCTTCTACTTTAGAGTCTTATTTTTCCTCCTTTAGCTCAAACTCTATCTTCTCAAGTTACTTTGGTAGGACTTCATGTTTAATAAAATATTTCTCCTCTCTAAACACCACATCATGGTTTTACACAACCTCCCTTATTTCTGGGTTCCAAAGCCTATAACCTTTTAAAGCATCCTTATACCCAATAAATATGTACCTTTAAGATTTACTATCCAATTTGGTTCTTTTATCCTTTGGAACATGTACATATGCATCACATCCAAATACCCTCAGATGTGAAAGAGAGGGTTTCTTACCAGTCCATAACTCTTGTGGAATCGTATCCTCCAACACTGATGAAAGTGATCTATTGACCAAGTAACATGCAGTCTCCACCGCCTCTCCCCAGTGTTCTTGTCCTAACATGGCACCACCGAGCATGCTTCTTGTCTTTTCCATCAACATCATGTTCATTCTTTCTACAACTCCATTTTGCTAAGGAATCTTGGGACAATTGGAGCACAGGCAAGTAGATCTTTCACGAAAGGATGGCTTCTTTCCCATAAACTAGGAAGTATGGTGAAGTGTTCAAAGAGAGTTTGGGTGTTACACGGTCAGCCCATAAAGAATTTTTCAAAGAAAAGTGTCATTACGTTGTTCAAAGTAAATGGTCTTCATGATAATGCAGATAACGTTTTTATTTGTAGATTCTATGAGACCATTTCCCTGCGGGTAGTAGTTAGATGAGTGTTTAAGCATGATACCATATTTTAATGCAAAATCATAAATCTTTGTCACACAGAATAAGTCGATCTTGCGGACAATATAGACCTTCCTAGAATCTAAAGAAGACCTAATGACAAGCAAACCAATCACACACTATCTTTCTCTAAATATGCTTTTATAAACAAAGGCAAACAAGTGTTTTAGGCCTACCTTAGGTCCAACGCAAGTTTGTGTATGCCCTCTCTCCTTTGATCCAAATGAGCTCCCTTGTCGTGAATCTGCAAACACAAACAAGGAAAACAAATTAAATAGCACCTAAAAAGCCAATGTCATAAAACGTATTTAACATGAAAGTCAAGGAATTCATGAAACAAATGACATGAGACACTTGTTGAGAAAAATGAGTTTGATTGTATTAAATCAAAAGAAGAAGAACTTTACAACCTGTGCCTTAACGCTGTACAAGCTCCTCCCAGGGTCCAGCAAGAAGTCTCCTCTACTTTGACAAGTTTCACTCTCTTCCCAATGAATCCAAAAGGTATGTGATCTCTCCTCTTAAGCTCAACTAGGAAGTCTTAATTTCACTAGCATTTACCCTCAAAAATGTTCAGCTTCTAACCTCTCTAGCAACCAACCCAATGCCTGAATTTATAGTGCAATGGAGGAAAGTTACTAGGTCCTCCTTCAAAGGGATAAAGCCCTCCTTCAAAGGGATAGCTCCTCTCATCAAGGGATTAGCTCCTTCTCTCTTGGGATGCATGAACCACCTAAGGGCGGAAAATTCACGTCAAAATTCCTTCTAGAATCATCTAGAGTTAACCCAAAGTGAGTTTTTTAGAATAAACTTGTGCCTTTTTGACTTTCACAGGGGTCCGCACCCACACCTTTAGGGACAGAGTGGGCAGGTCCACAGTTTTTGTAAACAGAAGGTGCGGAACCGTAGGCAATAGTGAGAGAAAGTGCAGAACCAGAGTTTTATTGATTTTCAATGTCTTTCCCTAATTTCAAACCTTGACTTGAAGAGCTAAGGTCTGAGACTTGCTTAGGAGGACAGTACAAGTGATGATAGACCCATATTGACTGCAAATAATCGTGGTAACGATATTTTTGTGTAACAGATTGCCCCCTAAAGTGCGAAGTCTGTAGTAGATGAGGATTTCATTTATCATTTGGGAAGAGTGAAGTACTTTATCATTTCAAGGATCATCTTGTGGAGAGCCCGGTTGGAACCTGTAAAAAACATTCAATGCAAGATATATATATGAGATCATATCATCGCTGAGGTAGGCATTCCCACACTCAAATCAAGACTGACTTAGAAAACTAACTACTGCTCTTGTACAGGAATGATCTTGTAAAACATCACAAGTATAGACTCAGGTGGACAGAGTATGGAAGCAACCATTTGTTTATGAATAGTCCATTATATAATGAATACAAAATTCCTTGCAGCCTGGATGGTGGAAACTAGATCCAGGGTCTTCATTTCTACTTCCTGAAACAATACGATTCTATCCATGCAAATGAATGTGTTGGAGTCGAACATGGTAGAAACCACTTGATTACCAATCAATGATGTAAACTGTTAACAAGTGTGAGAGAAACCACCAGTGATGTAATTGGCTCTCAAAGTACCCAGTACAATCCATGAGATGTGAATAAATGTGTTGATGTCGAACATGTCATGGAATCCTTTGATCGAAGGTTAATGATGCAACCTGTTGTTAAAGGTGAGAAACCTGCCATTGAGGCATGCAGATCTCAAGGTACTGACGATTTCTAGATCATCTTTCTAGATAATGAGCTGAAGTGGATAGAAAGCGATCCGTCACAGGCAAGCCCACAACATGAAATCATAGATCAAGTTGAAGAAATTTAGTTGCAAGGACTGACTCAGGGATGGTCAAGATGGATGACAGATATTTTGCAGATGAATGGCTTATTGGCAGTGACCTCTTGAACACATAACGACACGACAAATGGCTTGGTGACAATTGACCCAAAGTTAATACCCAGAAACCAGCTGAAGACTTTCAATGTGGTTTGATCAACTGTTAGGCAAAGGATTTCCCAACCCAGGTGAATAAAAGTGTCGTGTTCAAGAGTGGTTACAAAGTATGAAAAGCAGGCTCATTTTTCTCTCTTTTCCCCCACCATTTCTGGAAAGTACCTCTTTATTTTTGACAAGCTTGAGGAGGATAACATTTGCTTGGTTATAAGTTCATCCTTCAGATGAGTCCAACTTAGTTTAAATTCGAACCCTAAAAAGGAGTGGTTCGTTCCTGTTCGTAATTGAACAGGTCCTTTACTGTGAAATTTTAACAAGTCCAATATAGGAGAAACTCAGCATTTTTCAATTTTAGAGAGTCTGAAAAAACTTAAGAAAACTCCACGGTTGACCTTTTTCGTAAATTTGTGTCTCCCAAGCCTAAAAAAGTATAAAATAATATTTGAGAGAACCACTTGATCTTTACGACCAAGGAGTACTTTTCGTAATTAGTGCCCTTGATCCGAAAAAGTAAAAAAGCGATCAACGACACATCGTTTTATAACCAATATTGAATTTGAAATGACAAAAATCCGGCAATCTTTTCATGTTTTTACGGTCGGAAAAGAGTTATAAGTGGACCATCTTTTAATTCCGTTTTAACGAGTTTAAAAGAAAAACTCGGCGATCTTTTCATGTTTTAGGAGTCAGAAAAGAGCTTAAAGGTGACTCTAAATTTTTTCGTTGAAAATGATAGATTTCACCTGAATAATCCGTTATCTTGAACAAAAACGCAAACATTACTCATACCTGTTTGAAATGGATAAAAATGTTGCAAAAATTCCTTTCCAAAGTGAAACATAAACAAATTTGCAATTTATTTACTCAAAAAACTTATAAAAAGGGGCTTCGTCAATTCATTTTTACCGTTTGAGTTTTGGGTGAGAAAATAGTGCTTTTGTTCAGAAAACTTCCTGTGAAGATTGCGGAAAATTGAACCGTCGGAATCGAACGCCGTCTTCTCCAGGTAATCCACATCATCCTACTCTTCATTTTTAACCGTTTAATTTCTTGTTTTAGGCTTTCATTTCATTTTTTGGAGGGTTTTTAGGCTTAAAACCAGCGCGCGGGGGCCCGCAGGTGTACCACTACTGGCCCGCGGGCCCCAACTTTTTCTCTATTTGGAAAAAGTTAGGGGTCTGCACCTTCCATGTAGACAAGGTGTGGAACCACACATTGTGTCTAACCCGGAGGGTGCAGTCCCCGTCGCAAGGGCTTTTAACCCAAAATTTCTTAAAATTGGCCCAAAAAAAATAATTTCTAGCATCCTAATTTATCTTTTTACTTAATGTAGAGAGTACATCATGCTAGATTGGCATGAACGAGAGCATGAGGATGTGGATGCTGCCGCATGGAATCATCAACCTTCACTTGATGCTTTGAAGGCGTGCGGCTTGTACAAATTCTGGGCCATACCTGGCATGAGGGCCCAGGTGGATTTCTTACAGTGGCTGGTTGACAGATGGAGCATACAGGACCAGTGCTTCTTCACTGGTGGCCACCAGCTCGAAATCGAGCCGACAAACATATATTTCTTGACTAGTTTTCCTAAGAGAGGGGAATACTTGACTCTATTCGGGGCTAGGCTAGATGGCCAGTCTGTCGATAGCCTCCGTCTAGAGTTCTGCAACAGCCAGGCTAGAGACAAAGGGATAGACATAAAAACCATATCCCTTCCTGAACTCATGGTGATCGCATTTACTGTCACCAGACTTTGCGGGAGTGTCGCATTACATGTTGCCACCAGATCCCAGATGCGTATGGTAGTTGATTGCTTTCGAGGCACCATCTTCAACTGGTGCGATGTTGTGTTGGCCAATGTGAAAGGCCAACTGACCAGAGCCAAAAAAAGACAACTAAAGACCTTTGGTTATGGGGCTTTGGTTGTGAGCTTTGGTCTGGAGAGGGTTCCCATGTTGATCCTGCAGCACCTTACTATTGGAGCTGGGCTTCCTCGAGAGCCCAAACTGATGCGATGGGTCGCAGTTATGGCCCGTCATCTGGACGAGAGGACATAGATTGCTCGATTCAAACTTGAGTATTTCCAATGGTTGGAAAACCACATTTTTTTCTATTCAGAACTTCCCTTACGCTGGGTTAGATTTTCGTGGTGACCCATACATGGCTCTTCCACCAGGAGAGCAGTGGGATGACTCAGGTAAAATCATTTTCAACATTTTCCCTATTTAATTTTTTTTATTATTTTTCCATCATCCAAAAACTGATAGAAAAAGTTTCAAATGCAGATGTGGGTCCACAACGACCAGCCGCTCTCTAGCCTTACGAGAGGAAACAACCAGTTGCAGCCGCGCCAGCCCCACAGGATGAATTAGCAGAGGTTTTGGCCGAGTTGGAGGGTCATCTCGAGCGCTTGACAGGAGATATTCTGGAGAGCACTATAGATGACATTCCTCGTCGACTTCAGCGCTACGTGATTGGGGTCCCAGGACCTTTTAGGAGGTTCCTTGCAAGGTGGCCCGTGCAGTGGTTTCTTATCGAGATCATCACCAGTGACAGGATGATCGCCTATTGTGGGCACATATGACATTTTGGTTTTTTGTACTTATCATTTTTGCCGATCATAAGGTGTTTTTCAACCTATGATTGAGGATGATGTATTTTTTGACACACTCCTCTCTCTCTCTCTCTCTCTCTCTCTCTCTCTCTCTCTCTCTCTATATATATATATATATATATATATATCACTATTACCGGCTTATCTTGTAAATCATGTTATGGAATGGCTTTAAATTTACATGTATGATTATTGCAAATGTCTACTTAACATTCGAGAAGCAATTGCATCTGCTAATGTATTTAAAGATCTTGGAATATGCTGATATTCAATATAATCAAATTCACATTCCAAGAGACGCTTTCTCAAAAATAATATTAATAACACTGGATTTCTAATGGAATACACTCTATTAAGCTGTAATACAACGAGTTCAGAGTCTAACTTCACTATCAAACTCCGAATCCCAAATGAAATAGATTCAGATAATAACTCAATCACTGCACCATACTCGACAATGTTTTTCGTTGTTTGACCGAGGCTTACCCCATGCATAGATACTAACTCGTCAGAGGACGAATAGATAACCCAAGCTGTGGAAGAAATTTTCCATGTATTACGACAAGCACCATCAGCGAAACCAATGTATGTTTGGAGAGGCATCGACATCTGCAATATCAAGAGTAAAACCAAGATAAGCAGGAATAATGACGAAAAAAATACTCTCTAAGCTAAGCACACTATTTAAACTAAAACACACCAGCTAGAAAGAAAATCTATCCTAACTAAAAATCTCCATACCCATTCTTTAAGCATAATACCTCTTCAAGTAAAGACCATTTCTGGGTTTACCCAAAGAGTCCCCGTCACAGTCTACCAATTCATAGGCCCCTTTTGCTAGCTTTCCCTTGACAACATAGGGACCATGCCACATAGGAACGAATTTTCCAGCACCTACTTTATCATTAGCTTGATCGTAAACTAAGACTAGATCTCCTTCTGAAAAATTTCGAGCGGTCACATTTCGATCATACTGAGCTTTCATACGTTTTGCGTGAGTCTCGATCGCCAATGAAGCATCACATCGATTCTCATCTAATTGAGCCAAGTATAACAAACGCTTTTCCTCTTCGGAAGTGGTTGGAAGTAACTTGATGGCCATTTGCAGTGACATGATTTCGCATTCAATGGGTAACACAACTTCCAGACCATAGACTAGTTGGAAAGGAGTGAACCCTGTTGATGTTTTTACTGAAGTTTGGTATGCCCAAAGCGCTAAAAATAGCATGTTATGCCAATTCGACCGATGAATCCAAATGATTCATCGGATCATGATGACTAAAACTTTGTTGATGGATTCAACCAAACCATTAGCTTGTGGATAATAAGGGGTTGAACCATCGTGACGCAAACCAAGCTGGCCTGTAAGTTCGGTCATCATAACGTTTTGAAAATGATGCCCATGATCAGTGATTATCGCTTTTGGGACACCAAACCTAGCAATTATATGATTGAACATGAAAATTGCAGCCGTCTTGCTGTCTGCCTTAAATGTAGGCATCGCTTCAGCTCACTTGGTAAAATAATCTACCGCAAGGATGATATATGCATGCCCCCCAGCCGAGTGAGGGTTACATGTAATAAAATCGATACCCCATTTGGCAAAAGGACCAACGGCAATTATAGGGTGGAGAGGAGCAGGTGGAGCGCGCATCTTTCGATCAAAAATTTGGTAGTTGTGGCACTTTTAGACCGCAGTAATACAATCTTTAAACAAAGACGGCCAGAAGTAGCCAGCGCGCAATATCTTTTGGGTTGTGTCATACCCAGACATATGACCGCCACACGCTCCAGAGTGACAGTCATTTAGAAGCCTTTCAGCTTCCTCATGAATTAAGCAACGTCGAAAAACAGAGTCCGCCCCACGGTGATAAAGAGTATCTCCAATAATCCTGAATTGTTAGGACTGGAATCGTATTTTTCGACGTTCTGACCTTGAAATTTCTGGCCGAAAGGATTGGGTCTGGAGATAAACGATGATATCCCCATACCATGGATCTAAAGTGTTGATTAGAAGCAAGGATTCATCTGCAATGGTTTCCTCCGCCATAGTTTCTGTGTTAGCACACGGGAAGTCACACATTAACTCCGCAAAGACTAAAGATTTCTTAGACTTCGATTTTTCAAATTCCAAGTTGAGCTCCTGCAGGATAATGATCCATTTAGAGTACTTGCCCCCTAGAAATTGCTTGGTCAAAATGTAGATCATAGGGTTGCAATCCGAAATTACTATAGTTTTACGTAGTAAAATGTAGTGAAGAAAACGTTGGACAGCTTGAACAGCTGCCAATGCCAATTACTCCACATGTGAGTATTTTAGCTCAGTTGGATTTAAAGTTTGACTAAGGTAATATATCACAAGTTCAGTACCAAATTCATCTTCCTGAACTAAGACCATTCCAATGGTGGAATGAGAGGTGGCGAGATACAAGAAGTAATCCTGGTTGTAGTTGGGAGGATGCAATAACGGTGCATGGGTCAATGCGTGTTTAAGTGCATCAAAAGATTTCTGAGCTATCTCATCCCAATAGAATGGAGTATTCTGTTTCAACAACCGGGTAAAACCCTTTGTAACCTTGGCGTAGTTAGGAATGAATCGTCGTAAAAGGTTTTCTTTCCCTTGCAAACTTTGGAGTTGGCGAAGACTCGAAGGAGGAGGCAATTTGACAATAGCTTCGACCTTCTAGGGATTGATGCGAATGCCGGATTTTGAAACTAAAAACCCCAGCAATCGACCCATTTCTATACAGAAGACACATTTGTGTGGGTTCAACCGAATCTGATAATGCCTACACCTCATAAAGATTGCTCGTAAATGGACGAGGTGATCAGCTCGATGTAATGAATGAGCAGGCAAGTCATCGAGATAGGGTTGCACAATGTGCTTGATGTCATGAAACGCATAAGACATGGCCCTTTGAAAAGTTGCCTAGGCATTCTTGAGCCCAAAAGGTAACTTGCAATAAGCAAATGTCCCCCATGGACAAATGAAAGCCGTTTTTGGTTGATCAGCAGGTAGAATATTGATTTGATTGTATCCGGAAAAACCATCCATGAAGGAGAATATTTCGCTGCCGACACAATCATCAATGATTTGATCGATATAGGGAGTTGGGTAATTGTCCTTTGGACAGGCTCGATTAATGTTCCTATAATCGATGCATATTCTTATTGTTCCTTGCTTTTTGTTAACTGGAACAATATTCGATACCCAATCCGTCAACGGGATCAGATAAATGAAACCTGCTTTGAGTAATTTTTCAACTTCTGCTTTAATTGCAGCAGCTTTTCTTGGGTGAATCTGATGCAAACGTTGCTGGACGCTTTTAGCGTCTGGGTAAGTCTTCATCTCATGAACAACAATCACGGGATCAATTCCTGACATTTCCTCATAGGACCAGGCAAACACGTCGTAGAATTCTTGAAATAGGGCCTTATATATTTTAATTTCGTCATCTGTACACGAGGCACCTATATGAATGTTCTCAACAATTCTAGGCTTAACCAAAATGTCAATAGGAATAGTTCGAGAGATGTTTCCCAAATTTAACTCTGAATTAGGATGTTTCATTGGATTCTGAGGTTCCTTGACATATTCAGTCGTAAATCTTGATGAAAAATCATTTTCAAAACGATCATTCTCGGGTAAAAACAAAGATCTGTGATGGAGATCTTCCCATGGTAAATCATCTACACATAGGATTTCACGAATCTGTTCATCAGAGTAAACAAGTTCAGAAAACGTGATTAAATCCGAGATTGATGTGAAAAGTGATTCTTCACTGACCATATTCATTAAGTCAATTTTAGTTGAAGATGGGTCGGTAAACGATTGCACGGCCTCATATGCAATTTCATATGGACTCAAAGGCATGACATCACCAAATGAGTCTATCTCAGATTCAGAAGGAATGATCCAAGGATCATCATAAACAATGGTGTCTAATGTAATCATATGAATGGTTGCAAATGAAGATGATGCATTTATCGGAGGAAAAGGAAAAGTTCCCAGTAAACCGACATCTTTAACTAGTCCTACTCCAACATCCTTATACGAGATAGTCATTTTACCGACATGCTAAATACTTTCAAAAGATGGCTGGGTCGGATGAAAAGTAAGCCAACTAGTCTATTGTTATGATCTTTCCATTATGTGGAAACTTTATGACTCGAAAGACCAATGAAACGACAGTTGTCATAGCGTAAGACCAACTTCGACCCAAGAGAAGGTTGTAATCTAGAGGGGCATCAACCACCTCCACATCTAGATTAACGGTTTTTCCTTCAACCCCTATAGGCAAATCCTGTAGAATGCCAAAAGGATGAAACCCACGGCCATCAAAGGCCTTTAGAATCGTCGGGGATTGATTTAGCAAAGGAGAACCAAGTGATCTCCAACACTGTATCGACATAATACACGTTGAGGCTCCCTCATCAATCACAGTTCGATGAATAGGCCTATTTTTGACTATCACTGGAATCTGGAAATCCATTTGATGAGGTAAACGCGGTGTACTATTTTCTAGATTGAAAATTATTAGGATCGATTCCTGAATGTCAACAACTCCTATAGCTAACAAAAGTAATTTACGTTGTGCTGGACATGATTGCAGCACTTCCAAATTCGACATTCCTAAGGGTGAATCAGCTAAATCCTCAACAATGTTATAGTTCTGAGCCACTCTCACATGTGGATTGAAAGCTGACTTTTGAAGTATACCCTTGGCAGGCGGTTTGGTTACCAAGTCTAGATTAGGTTTCTCTATCTATAGTGGATCGGAACCGGGAGCTGAGGTTGATGGATTAGAATGAGAAGATTCTGCTTATTTACCATCAACAGGACTTTTACTACCATAATCATGCGATCGAGTTGCAATCCTAACGTGGGACATCATCAGGATGGGTTCTTCATTGGCACTTGAGGAAGAACCTATCATCTTACTGTCTTGAGCTGGAAAAGGATCCTTCAAAATAGCAGGCGTTTGGGAACCTTTGACAATCTTCGCAACCTCTGCATGATGAGGGCAGTCTCTTGTAAAATATTCATCGTCACAAATGAGACAAGGATAACGAGGTTTGCACTTTTCATCATTGGATTCCGATTTTTCAGGTTTCTCCTTTGAATTTTTGTCCGTTTTATTCTTCTTCTTTCCTTTCTTCTTCCCACTGGATTTTGATTTGGCTGTAGATGACTCTACAACGTGAATATCGGTGGAAATCTCCCCAAAAGAATCTCCTGTCGGGGAATCAGGCAAGGTTATGATAGGAGAAGAATTCTTGGAAGACTTCTTCTTACTTTTAGTGTTAATCGTACCAATCATACCATCGGCGGCATGAGATCCCGAAGGAGCTGTAGCGATTTGATTTTGCTTGGGAAGGTCGGGGATTTTCTCGTGTAACATACCTGACTAAGTATAGACCAAGTCAAAGTACTGTGCTTGAGCAATTACTTGCTCCTCAGCAACAACTCCGACTTTAGCTACATCTTCAGTGATCTTTGGCAACAAATATTTTATGAACCATTCAGCCAAAATCTGATCCGGAATAAAAACCTTCACTAAACGCTGTCGATGTCTCCACTCATGAATATGATCTGAAATGTAAGTGGACATCGATTTCTTTAACAAAGTTAACAATTCCGTGCCATTGTCATATCTGACTGGCAACTGAAAATGAGTTAAAAACAAGGTAGCTAACTGACTAAAATTATAAAAAGTGCCTTGCGGTAACTCAATGTACCACTTGGCCACAAGACCAATTAGAGTGCGCTGGAAAAGTCTTTGACGGATTGAATCATCTGAAATGGAGTTAGACGCACACCAGAGGTGATAAGTCATCACATGGTTCGACGGGTCCTCTCCTGATTTACCTTCGAACTTAGGAATATCACTAGGCAACTTATTCGGCATTGGCGGCCAAAATGGAAGATAATTAATGGGATCGTTCGTTAGGCGTGACAAGTCAGGCAAGTCCAAAGTTGCGATAAACGGTAACTGACGATTAGGGTCCCTAAAGCTCTGGGTCATGAGACCAGCCCCAGGAGGAGGATATCCAAGATAACTAGGAATAGGAATCGCATTTGGGATATTGTATCCTCTTGGAAAACTAGGATTAACCGGACCATACTAAGATTGCTGAGGTTGTTGATAAGTGTACCCAGGGTACGGTTGATACTGATAGACTGGCTGCTGCACAGCAGGACTGAATTGGTATTGTCCCTGGTACAGTTGATAAGTAAATTGTGGTTGACTTGTGACAATCGTACTGGAACCAGGTTGTCCTACAGGCATCTGAACCGAAGTTTGAATCGTGGATCCAAACGATGGTAAAGATATCTGAGGAGTAGATACAGGAATAGTAGAAACCAGAGTTGTCGATACTCCAGAAGTAGGTGGGGTAGATTGAACAGATGTTGCGGCAGTTGCAGCAGTCGTTTGAGGCGGAGTTAGAGGTGTACTAGGCCCAGGCTGAGAAACTACCGAAGGTACAGAAGTTTGAATATTAGACTGGACTTGTTGCTGGGGTGTACTAGAAACTAAGGGTTGTCCAGTTTGAGATGACAACTGTACATTTGGCTGCAACACCTGTTGAATTTACGATGGATCCCACACTATATTCATTCCGGGGTACGGACCCATAACAGGTTGAGAGTATTGAGGACCATAACCAGGTTGAGGGTAGGATTGATAATTCAAAGGTACATATCCCGTTCCTTGAACATACGATTGACCGAAGGGTGGTTGGGAACCTTGGTTCGAGTACTGACCTTGGGGTTGATACCCTTGAGGCACGTACTGATACTGGGGTTGACCTTGAGGTATAAATTGATACTGGGGTTGACCTTGAGGAACGTACTGTCCCGTAGGTATGTATTGTCCTTGAGGTTGCCCCCCAGACGCAAATTGGGTACCTTGAGGTTTCCCCCCAGGCGATAATTGAGGCTGCCCCCCAGGCGGTAACTAGCCACCTTGAGGTTGAGGATTGGGAATAGAACCTGACATCATGAGAATGTCTTTTATGCTCAATGGCTTAGTACCATTTCTTCCAGTTAATAACCCTTGTTCAATGGGTTGAGGAGATGCTCCCGAAAAGTACCAGAGAGTGACTGATACCCAGAGGGAACAGAAGGACCGCCGTACAAAAAGGATTCAGGTGATTGAGTAAACGTGGACAACTGTCTTGACATATTTAATGGAGGATAATAACCTCTAGGTGTTGGGTGATAAGGAACACAAGGTGGTGAAAAACTTAACCCTGGGTTTTCTAAGAAATTAGTCAAAGAAAGATACCAAGTACTGCTCCTAGGTGGACTGTAAAAAATTGATTCACGCTCCCTTACCTCAATAACAGGTTAATTTTCAGGGAAAGGGATGCCTACTTCTTCTTCTGGAGTAGCAAGTTCTTCAACAGCTATAAGTCCAGAAGAAAGATCTTGGGTCATTACTCTTTCTACCCTAGGTGAACCAGGACCACTAGAAGCTAGAGAAGCAAACCCCGATGTCGGAGTAGCATCAAATTCACTTTCAGGTTTGGATATTTCAAGTTCCTCACCTATACCACTAGTAGATGAAAAGCTACCAGTAACTTCGGAAATAGACACTGACTGCAGAGTATAATCTACTACTAAAGTTTGAAAATCAAAATGTACCACCAAAGAAGACTCTCCTTCTTCAGGTGACCCAACTCTACTGTCTCTAGGAGTTACGAGGACTTTCAAGCCTTCAAGATGGCTTGGTGAAAACTCAGGAGGTTGGCCCCGAAGTCTACGGGACTTCCTCGGTAATTCAGCCACGGTTAAAAACTTTTAACTACTTCATACACAAACAAGGTAAAATCTCAATGAAAACCACCTAAAGCCTCTAAAGAACCAAACAAATTTGAATCACACGCCTAAAGAATCTAGGAGATCAAACACACACAAACAATAACTTTTCGTACTGAAAACACTAGTTGGTGATGAAATCCAATGTCGCAAAGTTCAATACAGAAATGGCGGTTGGAACAGTTACCCCGGCAACCTGCTTAATGAATAGACTGGCACAAATTCCTCCACTTAACCGTCTCGAGTGAAGAGAACCCCCCAAAAAATCCAAGTGAGTCTAGCCGACGTCTACTCCAGGTATAGTGGGATCTTCCCACCACTGTCACCTTAGGAAGAATCCTAAAGAATATGGCCACTAAGGTTACCAACTGAAACAAATATACTTGGGGGAACAATCTATGATCCGATATGCACACAAGGGCAGAGTAGCAAGCTCAATCCCCTTGAAGGCTCCTTGACATAATCCAAGGTTTACCAACAAGTGACCCCAGGCTCCTCGACAATGGTTAATCCGAGGTTTACCGTTTTTAATACATGAATATCTGGCGTCCTTCCCAATGAGGAAGGATTGATTCCCACACTGGTTCGGACACAATCTCGTGCTTATCCTTTAAGAGGAGCTTTCCCAAAGCATAAATGCAATAATTGGATTTCTTCCCTACCATAAGATACAGCTACTTGTTTGTTTTTACTGTCTTGGAGAGTTAATTACTCTCCTACTCCAAGACACTAGCCTAAGCTAAGTTGGTGTATCAGAGCCCTAGAAATAAAAATGTTGCTAGATGAATTTTACTTTAAGTGTTATTTTTATTGGTTTTTGTTTAAGTCAAAAGGTGCGGAGATGAAACTCGTGGTATGAAGACTTGACTCAAAATCACTAAAAATACACCTAAGATGATTTAAACAATCTTTTCTCTTCGATGAACTTCTAGCTAGGAAAGAGTTTGAGAATGCAAAATACTTTGTAAACACAAATCTTTCTTAACGCACAAATTAAAAGAAGAGCTTTTGTCCTTTCCAATGCACTCAAAACGAGACAACTAGTTATTTCACAAAAATTTCCCTTTTTCGTTTCAAAGCACTCAACCACTACAAAAAACAAACTTTTTTCCAAAAGAGATTTTTTTATTTTTTATAAAACACTCAAAACTATTCAAAGAACTAACTTTGAGATCTATAAACTATAAAAACCTATTTGAAGTCAAAGCCTACAAGATGTATTTTTAAGGATGTTTTACTTAGCTAGATGTAAACTAAGGACCAATTCATGCAGAATCACAAATCAGTCAAAAACAACTAATTTTGTTTTCTTTTTAAAAATGAAAATCTAAACTTTTAAACACAAGCTTCTCGAAGTTTTGTAAAGAGAAAACACAAAGAGGATTCCTCAACAAGGGGAGATTTCATCAATGGTCAGACTCATAAGAAGGCTGGTAGACACCAAGGTGATTAGAGGTCCCTACAGTTTCCAAGCTCAGAGCTACTACAAGACCAAAACGAAAAACAAACCTAACAAGCAAAACTCCTAGGAATTTCACCTAAAACCCTAACACTAATGAAATCAACCTAAGGAAAGCTTCTGACAGGTTATATGCAGGTCTGGGCAGTGGATAATAACTTCTAAACAAAAACTAAGCTAACTAACAGAGGAAATCTTAGGTTTTTCAAAATTTTGACAGGGTCCGGAGGCCCACAGTTAACACAGGTGCGGTACCGCTCTATGCTAAAAGCAAAAGTGTGGATAAGTACTCATTGTGTCAAAAGGCTAGGGTGCGGTCCTCTCCCAAAGCTATGAAAAATGAAAAATAACCCTGGATCTACAAACTCTACCCAATTTTACACACAACAAGCCAAAAACAGAAACAAAAACACAGTTTCTCAGGTCAAAGTAAAAACAAGGAAAAAATCAAGTCCCCAATGGAGTCGCCATTTTGTCACACGGAATAATTCGATCTTGCTGACAAGATAGACCTTCCTAGAATCTAAAGAAGACCTAATGACAAGCAAACCAATCACACACTATCTTTCTCTAAATATGCTTTTATAAACAAAGGAAAACAAGTGTTTTAGGCCTACCTTAGGTCCAACGCAAGTTTGTGGATGCCCTCGCTCCTTTGATCCAAATGAGCTCCCTTGTCGCGAATCTGCAAACACAAACAAGGCAAACAAATTAAATAGCACCTGAAAAGCCAATGTCATAAAACATATTTAACATGAAATTAAAGGAATTCATGAAACAAATGACATGAGACACTTGTTGAGAAAAATGAGTTTGATTGTATTAATTCAAAAGAGGAAGAACTTTACAACCTGTGCCTTGACGTTGTACAAGATCCTCCCACGGTCTAGCAAGAAGTCTCCTCTACTTTGACAAGTTTCACTCTCTTCCCAATGAAGCCAAAAAGGTATGTGATCTCTCCTCTTAAGCTCAACTAGGAAGTCTTAATTTCACTAGCATTTACCCTAAAAAATGTTCAGCTTCTAACCTCTCTAGCAACCATCCCAATGCCTGAATTTATAGTGCAATGGATGGAAGTTACTAGGTTCTCCTTCAAAGGGAGAAAGCCCTCCTTCAAAGGGATAACTCCTCTCATCAAGGGATTAGCTCCTTCTCTTTTGGGATGCATGAACCACCTAAGAGCGGCAAATCCATGTCAAAATTTCTTCTAGAATAATTTAGAATTAACCCAAAGTGAGTTTTTTAGAATAAACTTGCGCCTTTTTTACTTTCACAGGGGTCCGCACCCACACCTTTAGGGACAGAGCGGGCAGGTCCGTAGTTTTTGTAAACATAAGGTGTGGGACCACAAGCAATAGTGAGAGAAAGTGTGGAACTAGAGTTTTATTGATTTTCAATGTCTTTCCCTCAATTTCAAAGCTTGACTTGAAGAGCTGAGTTCTGAGACTTGCTTAGGAGGACAGTACAAGTGATGATAGACCCATACTGACTGCAAATAATCATGGTGACGATATTTTTATGTAACAATCTTTAAAGATGAAAGTTAAGTTACATTGTTAAAAACAAGTGATACCAAAATGCCAAATTGTGAGATGATGTTATGGTGAAGGAATTTGATGACTTCCTGGTCATTCACTTGCTTAAGTGAAATTGCTTCTGTCCACCACGTGAAGTAATCTATAGCTGTCAATATGTAGGAGTGTTTTTTCAACGAATGTGGGAATATTTCCCAAATGATGTCCAATCCCTACTGTTGAAATGGTTCAGTCATTGCAAAAGGGTGCAGCGGGGCTACTGACCTTCATGTTATGTGGATGCATCGCTGACAAACTAGGCACTTGCGGGCATAAGCATGTGCATCCTTGAATAATGTGGGCCAGTAAAAACTAGATCGCATGACGTTTTGCAGAGTGGTATTTCCTGCGAAGTGGCCCCTAGCTGGTCCATCTTGTAGATCATGCAAGACCTTCTTTGAATCATGTGCCTCCGAGCACCTAAGCAAAATTCTATTACTATGATTTTTTTAAAGCACTTCCTGCACCAAATGATAAGGTAATGCTTTAAGATGAAGTACCCTCTTTTGTCCCATGGATATAGTTAGAGGGTATGGTGCCATTCTCAAGGTACTGGTGCACATATTTGTACCAAGAGTTTCCACATGAAGGGGGTGGTGCTTGCTCTACATTGTACATCTCGATTTCTTGCTCCAAACCAACGAGCTATTATTCTTCCTCCTGTGCATGGATTGCTTATGCTGCAAGTCTACAAAGAACATTACCCTTGATAGTGTGAACTGGTTTGATGTCAAGATCATATTCTTGCAAGCCTGTCATCCAATTCGCACGTCTTTCACCTATCTCTTGTTGTACAAGTAGTGATTTGACTACTAGGTGTGGCACAAAGACTATGCATTGGTTCTTCAGCAAGAAGGTTTTGAAGTGTTTCACCACCTTGTATACTGCATATGCTTGTTTGTCGATAGCGGGGTAATTCAGTTCGAGTCCCTACATTCTTGCACTCATGAAGGATATGGGACGTTCATCGTTCAGCTCATCCTTCTGAGTGAGTGCTGCAGCAAGGGAATTGTTGGAGGTGAAGGTGTATAGCAAGAAATCCTTGTTAAAATTTGGGTTGTAAAGTGCAGGCACATCTGTTATAGCCTACTTGACATGGGTGAATGAATTCTTTTCCTTCTTACCCCAGTTGTATACTGCATCCTTCTTGATCATGTATTGCATATTGTTAGAAAACTATATATTACAGAGCAATGGAGCACATAAAATATTGCAGAAATATAAACACAGAAAACAAATAAACAGGAGAGACATAGATATACGTGGTTCACCTAGTTTGGGCTACGTCCACGGAGAAATAGCCAATCCTTCTTTTTATATTATCCAGCAAACTGAAGAGATACAACCTACAATAGATCCACAGTAACTCCCTCTTCACTCTCAATCTCCTCTCTCTTCCTCACTCAGAATACAGATCTACATAGACGCAATACAATTCCCTCATATATAGTGAGGGGCTACCTTCTATGGAAAAACTCCTAAATTAAACATAACTTGTACCATCAGATCATCTGCCTAATGAACGGCCCAGATTGACTAGAAATTACTATACATTTACAAGGCAATTTTAAATTTGTTTTAACTTCGGGGACACTACCCCCGAACTCCCGCCGAGCGACCACTAGCGCTTAGACCCCCCAGCCAAGGGGGATTAGCCCCCCTGACCCCCATGGAGGGGACAAGTCCTCCCCACACCCCCCCGCGTGGAGGGGTGTACAATATTCCTGGAGTATACATGCGGCTGAAACCTTTGAATATAGAAGATAATCAGGCTCCACACCCAACACATATGTTTCACTATCTACAGACAATCTGAGATGAACTTCCAAAGGAAGTTTATCTTTCCCAAGAGGGACTGCATGGCTTTTGTTAGGCCCCTATACTACTATTGTAACCCCTTATTGCTATTAGTACAACCCCCTTATTATATTTTTGTACCCATATAGTCCCCATAGAAGCCCATTATTGTTATTATTGTGCCCCATAGAAGCCCACTATTATTATTATTGTGACCTTACATTATTATTGTTATGTCGACTCTGATTATATTATGACCCCTTAGACTCCTATATATACAAGGGAGGTCTTGTCATTTGTATCATCGAAGAATAGTTCATTTGTGTAATGTAAAGGAGGTTGTCCCCTCGAAGAGGCTTATTTCTAAGGCGTTCATCTATCTCTTCTATCTTTTTGTGAGCTAGTTTCATAACATTTGGTATTAGAGTTGTGGATTCTAGGGTTTCACTGCTCCAAACAGGTCATCATGGCATTTGCGCTATAACGTTTTTTCTGCGATGTTTTAGATGCTAAAAAAAAATTCATTTGGACTAAAATTGTTCTAAACCCCAGGTCCGAATTTTAGAGCATTTCACGATATATTTGCGGAGATATGATATGAGGAAGTTAGCATTTTTGTAGACTCCCGAATTACATTCCAAACAGGTGACCTGGGGAAAATAGTCATAACTTTTGTTTTGAGCATCAAATTGAAATTTCATAAGAAGTTACAAAAAGAAGATGGACTATAGTTTCCTGTGTATATTTTTCAGATCCTAGGGTGAAAACAGTGACACATGGTACTTCATACAAGTTCGCTCTTCTGAAAAGGTATATAATCAGGTCATCTTGGAAGATTGTGCATAACTCTTTCTTAGAGAATCTAAATTCAATCAGACTGGTGGCATTGGAAAGAGGACGCAGAGGGCTACTGCAGGTCGCAATTTCAGAATTGGAAGATCCAAAATTACAGAGTTATAGTCATTTCAAGATCAAAATCCTAAAATCAAGAAAAGGCGATATGAGGAAGTATAATACCTAGGATCCGGTAAATTGGATACTTCAGATGGAGAAATATTTTGATCCACATGGTGTACCACTGTTACAAAAGGTATGTATTGCATCTTCATATTTAGAACCAGATCAATTTTTATGGTATAAAGGGCTTTGTTCTTGTAAACAACTTGTTATGTGGTCAATTTTCATAGAGGAAATGATAGCAGATTATGAGGATACAAGGATAAACTCCTCCTTTATCCAATTGATAAATCTCAAACAAAAGTGTTCAATGGAAGAGAACATTGAGGACTTTCAAAAATTGAATAGAAGGGTAAATTATATTCCAAAGAGGCAAATGATTGATGTCTTCATCGGGACTTTAAAGGATGACGTTCAACATGAGGTTCGTTTTTGGGAACCTAATTCATTGGAGGAGGCATTCGAGTTGGCAAGAAAAATTGAAAGTGAAATTATGGAAACAAGGAATCCCACCACTCATGACTATAATTATGAAAGTGTTTCTTCTCCTAGACTTCCACAATCTACAAGGATTACACCACAACAATTGGAAGAGAAAAGAGAAAAGGGGCTTTGTTACAATTGTGATAGAAAATCCACTAAAGGTCATAAGTGTGCTGAGAAGAAATTATTTTACATAGAGTATGAATAGGAGGAAGAAAAGGATCAAAAAACATCAAAAGAAGAGGATATATGCCAGGAACAAACCCCAGAGAAAGAAGAAATGAATCGACCACATCTTGTAAAGCATTGACAATAATTACCACTCCTCAAACTCTCAAGATAGAAGGACATAGCAAGAAGAAAAAGGTTCAAGAAGTGAAAGATCATATCGAGAAAGTAGAAATGAATCCAACCATATCTTGTAATGCATTGGCTAGAATTATCACTCTTAAAACTATCAATATAGAAGGACATATCTAGAAGAAAAATGTTCAAGAAGTGAAATATCACATCAAGCATCAAGAAATGAATCTGACCATTGTAGGAATTTACAGGGTAAGTTCCTCAGAAAGAACACCAAAAGGACACCGCTCACAACCAAATCACAGATCAATACACCAGTATTTTTGACGTGGTTAAAACCCTCAAAGAGGGAAACAATCCACGACCTGTGCCAATGTGGCTACTACAGGCAATTTATTAATCAAAGAATGAAAATTTACATAAGCTTCTCTCATGCACGGATTACTCGAACAATGACCCTCCATGCGCTTTAAATAGAACTCATGGACCAATCGGGTGTCAAGCCACGGATCAAGTGTTGGTAATACCGAGGAGAGAGTGAACCGTCGGATCACTACATATCGTGACCGTCGGATTGTAAGTTACAAAATGTACAACGGTAAAGAAACACACTTTACCTAACTCTATACCTAACTCTATACTAGACCAAGTTGAACTTAACTATTTCCTATGTGTCGGAATATCCTAACATCCCCCCTTAAGAACAACTTGGGATAGGATTGAAGGATTTACAAATATGACACAATAGGAGAAGGAAGGAGGCACTAGAGCCTATTCCCCCTTAGTGACAACTTCCTGAACTCCAAGCATATATCGAAGTTTAGTGAACTTCGCCTCTATGAGAGCCTTTGTGAAGATGTCCGCAACCTAATCATCTGTTGAACAATATTGCACTTCAAGAACATGGTCATGAATGAGCTTTCTGATGAAGTGCATGTGTAGTTCAATGTGTTTGCTGTGCTGATGCTGGACTGCATCTTTGCATAGCTGAATGGCACTTTGATTATCACACCAAAGTGTGGTTGGATGCTGCTGCTCAAAGCCAAACTCTGATAGGATCTGATGAAGCCACAAGTCTTCCTTACTAGCTTCCACGGCACTGCGATACTCTGCTTCTGTTGACGAAAGAGAAATGGCAGCCTGTTTCTTACAAGCCCATGTAATAGGTCCTGAACCAAGAGTGAAGACATAACCGGCAGTAGACTTCTGATCATCAGGTTCACCAGCCCAATCAGAATCAGTGAAACCAACTAATAGAGGAGCTGTTTTGGCACTGTAATGAACCCCAAACTGTACTGTACCTTGAAGATAACGAAGTATTCTTTTAGCTTCTTTCCAATGACTTTCACGGGGGTTTTGCATAAAATGAGCAACAAGGCCAACAACAAAGGAAAGGTCAGGACGAGTATGGGTTAAATACAAGAGTTTTCCTACAAGTTGACGGTATAAGGTAGCATCAACTTCACGAGAAGTACAAGAGACTAAAAGTTTGACTCCAGACTGAAAGGGAGAAGGGGCTGGCTTACAGTCTTCCATGTGAAAATGATGAAGAATATCACAAGCATACTTGGACTGGGAAAGGGAAATACCCTCCTTGGATTGCAAAACTTGAAGACCGAGAAAATAGTGTAAGTGTCCTAAGTCTGTCATTTCAAATTTCTTTCTAAGGCTGGACTTCACATGGTTTATAAGGTTGGGATCACTACCAGTAAGAATAAGATCATCAACATAAAGAACAAGGATGATAAGAGAGTTGCCCACTTTCTTGGTGTAGATAGTATTGTCAAAATAACACCTAGAAAAGCCAGATTCTAAAAGAAAGCTATCCATTTTGGCACACCAAGCCCGAGGAGCTTGCTTGAGACCATAAAGGGATTTCTTAAGTCGACATACAAGGCTGGAGTCTGTTTGGATGAAGCCAATGGGTTGTTCCATATAGATTTCTTCATGCAAGTCCCCATGCAAGAAGGCAGATTTAACATCCATCTGATGGACTTCCCATTTTAAAGAGGCAGCAAGGGAAAGAACAAGGCGGATAGAGTTCATTTTGGCAACAGGGGAGAAGGTTTCAGTGCAGTCAATGCCTTCACCCTATGAAAAGCCCTTAGCAAGAAGACGAGCTTTATGTTTATCTACTTTCCCATCTGGTCCATACTTGGTTCTGTAAACCCATTTACATCTAACAAGTTTGTGTCCCTTTGGTAGAGGAACAAGATCCCATGTATCATTTGCCAACAATGAATGATATTCTTCATTCATAGCTGCTTCCCAATGTGGATGGCCTGAAGCTTCTGCAAAAGTGTCAGGATCATGATTTACTGGAGCTTGAGCCAGTAAAGAAGAGGCTCTTTCAAACTGAGAACGTGTACGTCGCTGATCTGTAGGATCACCGACAAGATCACCTGCTGCATCCCGAGTAGCACGGACCCATCTTGGAAGTTGAGGATCCTGAGAAGGTGGGGGAGGATTATCATCCTCACTTTCATCATCTGAAGAAGAAATGTTTTCAAAAGTAGAAGAGATAGGAAGAGGTGGCACATCCGCCGGACTAGGCTCGCAGACCGATTTATTTTCATCAAATTTTACATCTCTTCTAATGATAACATTTTTGGACTTAAATGGAATAAGTCTATAACCTTTTACATCTTCAGAATATCCAACAAAAGTACATTTCTCACTCTTAGGTTCTAAAGCTTTATGCTTTTCATCTGGAATATGGGCCCATGCTTCACTTCCAAAAACACGAAAGTGACTTACATCTGGTTTAATGGAACTCCAAGCTTCTTCTGGAGTGATATTCTTTAGAACCTTAGTAGGAGTGCGATTGATTATATAATTTGCACAATTAATTGCTTCGGCCCAAAAACTAAGACTTAGTCCTTTAGATTGCAGCATACAATTAGTCATTTCCTTTAAGGTGCGATTTTTCCTTTCAGCTACACCATTTTGTTGTGGAGTGTATGGAACAGTATGTTGCATTTGAATTCCATTTTCGGTGCAAAAGTTGATGAATGTGTTTTTAACATATTCTCCACCATTATCAGTTCTTAGCTTAAGAATTTGATGTCCAGATTGTTTTTCAACAAAGGCTTTGAAGGCCAAAAATGTGTTAAATACTTCGCTCTTGAGTTTTAAGAAGTATACCCAAGTGCGTCTGGAGAAATCATCAATGAAAGTTAAGAAATACTTGCAGCTAGAGAATGAAGCAACAGGAAGTGGACCACATAAATCACTGTGCACAAGCTGTAAAGGGGTTGAGGCGTGCCAAGAGGCACGTTTTTCAAAACTGTCCCGATGATGTTTTCCGAGTACACATCCGGAACAAACACCATATCTGCAAGATACCATAGGAAGACCTGTCACCATATTTTCTTTACATAGATGCTGAAGGGAGCGATAGTTTAAGTTACCAAATCGCTCATGCCAAAGTTTGCTCACTTCATCATTATGAGCAACAAATACTGAGGGAAGATTTGATGACCCAAAGTTGTGAAACTTATACAACCTTGTGGAATCATCAGCAATACCAGTAGCTAGAATCTGTTTAGGATCTCTCAGATCCTTGATTACAACATCATGAGGTGAAAATTCAACAATTTTACCTTCACCTGAATGAGTTATCTGATATACAGATAGAAGGTTGCAGGATAAGGTTGGAACACATAATACATCATTAAACTGACCATTGTCTAGATGAACAGTTCCAGTCCCTACAACATTAAGAGATCTATCATCACCAACATATATATTTTTGGTGTTACAATAATTTAAAGAAGAAAACATGGCTTGGTTTTTGGCCATGTGATAAGAGGCTCTAGAATCAATGAGCCACTCATGAGAATGAGAAGAAGAAGATACATTTAATGCATAACCAGACTGAGATGATTGACATCGACATGCAGAAAGTGCCATTCCTGAAGATGAAGTTGAAGTTGAAGTTGAAGAATGCTCCACATGGATGTTATGTTTCTTCATTGCGGCTTCCAAGGCTTCCATCTTCTTAAAGCATTTAGATTCTAAGTGGCCATCTCGATTACAAAAGTTACAATGTCTATCAGTCTTCTTCCATTTGTTTTTATTGGTCTTATCATTTTGCTGAAATGATCTTTCATATTGAGGCTGAGTTTGCTTAGGACCCTTGTTTGGTTTAGGACCATTCTTTTTAGGATATGACTTCTTAGGATTCTTTGAATTTGGTTGCTGTTGGGCGGCTAACGCTTTCTTGGAAGAGTTTCCAATATTAAGAAGACCAAGGTGTAAGAGTTTTTCTTGTTCTCTTATTAAAGAATCACAAAAAAAGTCAAAGGAAGGGGCCTTGTAGTCTTTTCCTTGACAAATGAAAGCTTCCCTTGTAGAATGGAAGGTGGAAACAAATACAGAGTAGGCTGGTCCCAACTTAGTAAGGATGGAATAAATAAGGTTACTATCTTCTTTCTTAACCTTAACACCTTCCAAGAGATATCTAAGGGTCTTGAATTTGGACAAGAAATCTTCAATGCAAGAAAAATTATTAGGATCCAATGTAAGCAACTCATTTTCAAGTTGATGAGCTCTAATTTCATTTTTAATCCCAAAAACTTTAGTGATTTGTTCCAATGCTTCATGAGGAGTTTCAAGTTCTGCAATATGGAATCTAAGATCCGGAGAAATAGACATCCCTATCAAACCACGTGCTTGATCTTGTCTATTTTCCCATTTTGCAGCCTTGTCTTCATCTTTTGGTTTCTTCTCTTGGCCTGTGGCTATTCTGTAGAGACCTTTACTTCTAAGTAAATCTTCCATGTAGGATATCCATTGGAAGTAGTTAGTGCTGTCAAGAATGACTTGGCATGGACTTTCCATTTTTTTTAAAAACTGAAGCTGAAGATGCTGAAAGTAAGTGTTCCAATGGATAGATCTCGAAAAATTAGGCTGTTTTAAAAAAACGGCTCTGAAAAAGGCTTCCGGATGAAGAAGTTATGGCTTTTTGAAAAACAAATTGTTGAAGTTGCCGGCAAAGTGCGCGAATGTGCGGAAATGAAAAAATCCGCCCCCAAAAATGGAGACTTGAACCCAAGACCTCTACTCTCTTAAAATATCTTTGAACCAATTGATCTATACAAAAAATTTGAGAGAGAGAGAGAGAGAGGGGGGGGGGGCCTTGGTTTGCGTGCTTGCCTTGAGAAAGCTCTTTTTCCCTACAAAACACAAAACACAAAATCCAACACGGACATGCAAAGAAAATGAACCTTATGGCTCGAAGTTAGATTTAGCCAAAAAACTAGATATTTAAAAAAAATGAACCTTGCGGCTCAAAGTTAGCTTTAGCCGAGAAACTAAATATTTTTCTCAATGTTTCTGATTTTCCGAGATCACACTAAGGTGCAGGGAAAAGAGCATACGCATGAGAAAAATCCTTCCTTTCTGTTTCTGATTTGCCCAGATTGCACAGAGTCGCAGGGCAAAGAGCATACGCAGAAATGAAAGGTATAGATCCGGTTAAAAAAAAACTAAATAAACCGAAACCGAAATAAGAAGAGAGAAAATAACAGTAAACTGCAAATAAATAATGTATACCTCCAGATCTAAAAAATGACGCAGCTAGGGCTACCGGAAACCTTTTCGCGTGAAACGAAAGGGGTTCCTCACTGGAACAGATGCTCTGAACACAACAGAGCAGTCCTCTTGGCCCGAAAGCAGTCAGAAACAGCAGATCTAGGAAATGGCAGTCGGATGTAGTTCTACCGGCTTTAGATTTGGATCACCAACGGACGCGGCCCTCAAATAGCTCTGATACCATGTAGGAATTTACAGGGTAAGTTCCTCAGAAAGAACACCAAAAGGACCCCGCTCACAACCAGATCACAGATCAATACACCAGTATTTTTGACGTGGTTAAAACCCTCAAAGAGGGAAACAGTCCACAGCCTGCGCCAACGTGGCTACTACAGGCAATTTATTAATCAAAGAATGAAAATTTACATAAGCTTCTCTCATGCACGGATTACTCGAACAATGACCCTCCATGCGCTTTAAATAGAACTCATGGACCAATCGGGTGTCAAGCCACGGATCAAGTGTCGGTAATACCGAGGAGAGAGTGAACTGTCGGATCACTACATATCGTGACCATCAGATTGTAAGTTACAAAATGTACAACGGTAAAGAAACACACTTTACCTAACTCTATACTAGACCAAGTTGAACTTAACTATTTCCTATGTGTCGGAATATCCTAACATCTTCCCTTAAGAACAACTTGGGATAGGATTGAAGGATTTACAAATATGACACAATAAGAGAAGGAAGGAGGCACTAGAGCCTATTACCATATCTTGTAAAGCATTGGAAGAAATTATCACTCCTCAAACTCTCAAGATAGAAGGAAATATCAAGAAGAAAAGGTTCAAGCAGTGAAAGATCACATCGAGCATCAACAACAAGTTCTCCAGCTTTTAAAGGATAACGCCACTTTGGTGCAAAATCGAATGAAAAAACAGGTAGATCAACATCGCAGTGAAAAATGTTTTGATGTAGGTGATTGGGTATTTTTACGGTTACATCTCAAGAAAGCTATTTATGAGAAGGAAATGTTGGCAATACTACATGCACTTAAGAAATGGTGACCTTACCCAATGGGAGGACACTTCAAGGTAAAAATGGGTCATGACAGTCTTAAATACTTTTTAGAAAAAACATTATCTTTAGAAGAACTGAAAAAATGGGTCACAAATATGTTGGGTTATGTCTTTGACATCATCTACAGAAAAGGTTAGAAATTTTTTGTTGTAGATGCACTCTCAAGAAAGGATGAGGATGTGGAAGTATTGTTTTGTGCTATTTCTATTATCCAACCAGATTGGATAAATGAAGAAAGGGATGAATGGAAGAAGGACAAAGAAGTATGGCCACTTATTCAAAAGTTGCGAAAGATCCCAATTCAAACAATATTGCCAGAACTTGAAGAGAATGGAAAAATCATATTGGAACCTGGAGCATTCACAGAAACAAGAACCCGACAGCTACGAAATCGATCAATTTCAGAGTATCTCATCAAGTGGAAGAACTTACCCATTTAAGATTCCACATGGGAGGACAAGAATTTTATACAGAAGCATCAAGAACTAGTCAAGCATTAAGGAAAACACTTTTAGAAGGAGAGGGGCAGGTTAGGCCCCTATACTACTAGTGTAACCCCTTATTATTATTAGTACAACCCACTTATTATATTGTTGTACCCATGTAGTCCCCATATTGTCACTATTGTGCCCCTTAGAAACCCACTATTGTTATGATTGTGCCCTTACATTATTATTGTTATGTCGGCTCTGATTATATTATGACCCCTTAGACTCCTATATATAGGAAGGAGGTCATGTCATTTGAATCATGGAAGAATTGTTCATTTGTGTAATGTAAAGGAGGTTTCCCCCTCGAAGAGGCTTATTTCTAAGACATTCATCTAACTTTTCTATCTTTTTGTGAGCTAGTTTCATAACATCTTTCTTGTTAGCTGGGTGAGGATATGAAATCGTCCGAACTAAGTCTGGATCAACCTTGATCCCACTTCTGGAAATGATGTGCCTGAGAAGGTTCCCCTCAGACATTGTAAATACACTTTTTTTTAGATTTGAGGATATCCCGTATTTTTAGCATTGCTCGAATATCTTCTTCAGATGGTGTATGTGGTCTGAATGCTTTCTGGAAAAGACAGTCACGTCATCAAGGTACATCACTATGCTCTGTCTGATAAGTCCACAGAAGGTGATGTCCATGGTGAACTGAAAGGTTATGCCTACATTCACAATCCCAAATGGCATTCTCTTGTAGCTGAACGTAACCCACTTGGTAGAGAAGGTAGTTTTTAGTCTATCAAGTTACGCTACCATAACCTAGTTGTCTCCTGAAAAACCATCAAGTAAGGAAAACATTTCTATGCCAATTACTATTTGTAAAATATGTTATATTGACGACAAGGGTAGTTATTTCTCTCTGATGCACAGTTCAAGTTTTGGAAATCAATGCATAAGAGTATCTCCCCAAACTTCTTATGTACAGGAACTAAATTAGAAACCTACATAGAATGATGAACTCTATAAATGATTCGTGGATCCATCGGCTTAGTTAGTTCTTTCTGTATGAGGAGGTCAAGTGATGGAAGTACTTTTCTCAGCTTTTGCTGAAATGGCTTAACCTCTTCTTTGATCGGAATCACATGTTGGATTATTCACATGTCGTATGTTTTCAGATCATTTTATGTCCACACAAACACATCCCGATACTATTTGAACAAGTGGACAAAGGTTCTATGCTCCTGCGATGTGTAACACATACCAGGATTTATGAACTTCAAATCTTCCTATGTTCCCAAGTTGATATGTTCATAGATCATGGTGGAACTGTGTGTTTTTCTATTCCTTGGCCCTTGGAATCAATTCTACAAGTCATAGATATTTTCAAGAGATACCACACCCTTAGGGATGAGGTTTCATTTCTTGTCATCAGTTGTGGCTTGTAGAGACTGCTCATGTTCATCTTCATCAATCGCTACGTCCTTGAAGACATTAGTGTTGGCCATGAAGTGAAGTATCTATTGATCAATGTCAAAAACACATAAATTAGTTATGTTATTAGGGATAGAAGGCTTATAAAAAATTTCAATAATAAACCTATCTATAACTAGTGTCATCCTAGCAACTGCGTTAGTGAAGGCATCGATAGCTGCATTAGCTAAGGCATCGACAGCTGCAGTATGCATTCTTGGCACAACAATGATATTGAAAGCATGGAAGTTATAGATTAGTTGTCATACCTCTTGTTGATAACTTTTGAGATGAGGTGATAGACAATATATCGTGTTACATACCTTCTATACCACTATTTCTGAATTACCTACCACTTTGGGCGCAACAACATTGAAGCTAATTATTTTGTTCAAGCCCAAAATGAGTGCTTCATATTCAATAGTGTTGTTCGTGCACTCAAAATCCAAGCGGCTTGAGATGGTGTGTTTCCTGTGCTTTGGGTCTATCAAGTCACACCTAGCTCTACAGCCATCCCATGTCTTTGATCCATCAAAATAAATGGTCAAGAACTTGTACGTACATGGACCACTTGATGCGCTCGTATTACTACTTCTACTGAAACTGCTAATGCTACTAGTGTTACAATGTATTGTACATATTCAACTTCCATCAGTTGGGCAAGGAGGAAGACCCAACTATGTGTCTAGTGGGGTTGGGGGTAGTTGTACGAGATAACACCCCGTCTGTGTTTCCAAGAGGCAGTTTCTGAACATGAGTTCCGCGAAAGACAATGGTTCATTCTCACCATTGATGGGAGTGACATTATGATTCATGTATCTCTTGGATAACACTCATATCTGCATTAATTTTCCCTAGTATGGAAGCCATGAGTGTGACCCGTCTATGGCAAAGTATCCATTCACCTTGCTGGACCAGTCTCTGCTAAGAAGTAAGTCATACACTTCCGGCATGTCCACAATGACAATGTTTATGCATTGGTGAAATCAACCATCATGAAATAATTAGATGATCACATCCCAAAGTTCAACAATGGTTGGTATGCATGTTCGATCTAGTTGGATTATCTGTGTAGATGTCTTGCTCCATTGTGCATTGATCCTCTTGGCAATGGAGAGTGGCAAGACGTTAGATAACGCGCCAGAGTCAACCAAACAGTTGTGAACATTGCAGTTAAAATTTTTAAATGAGATCAAGAATGGAGGGAAAATAGAGTTTGCTTCTTCCATTCAGAGTTTGTTGAGCACAATTGTGAGTGAACCGGGAGATGTGCATGCTCCCTTACTAGTAGAGGTTGCGCTATCTGTGTATGTTTGCCCCAATGCGCGCATCAGAATATCTCATTGACCCTTGAGCTTAACTAACTCAAGAAAAGATATGTTTGCATGATTTTTCTTCATACATTCCACAATATTTTAATCAAGAGTGGATAAACTCACCAAGGTATCTGGGGTTAGACTCGTGTTGTACTGTTTGGCGGAGTGTTCTAAAGTTTACTCCTCATGGATGTACTTTTGTTTGTAGCTATCTTCCTGGGCTTGCTTTGTGGTTTTTTCTTTGGGATGGCTAGTGGATCAACCTTCCTCAATAGTTAAAGCTTCTCTTGCATCTCCCCAATAGTAGGGGGAGCCCCTTGACTTTTGAGATTTTATCGACCACTTTTCTTTGGGGGTTGCTTCTTAGTGTTCATTTTCTATGTTGCATGCAAGCATTGGTACAAGTTGATCACCTACCTAGTACCTGGTGTATCATCAGATGCAACATCTTCTTCATGATATTCATCTTCTTGTTGACACTGTGCATTGTTTACCATGTTTTTGAAACTGTTGCACACCAATTCCACAACTCGTTTCCATTCCGGACAAGTCCCTTCTAGGTGGTGGCCTTCATGGAATGAGAAAAACTTGGAGTTCGTGCACATTTCCGTCTGGAACACTGAACTGGAGCTCTACACAGTTTTAGCTGGGAAGTTATTGCTACTTGATGACAATCTCCTCTTTTGTTGTCTTGAAGGCCAACTACTAGAAAATGTCTCGATCGTTCATTGCTTTAGCTTAGACACCTATATTGTCAAGTTCTTGACAAGACGAGTAAGGGTTTCAATGTCACTTGCTTCCTTGTCTTTCCCCTTACTCGCAATAGCCTAGGGATTCTTGCTCACATCTTTGGAGTCTTTTTTTGTTTCATCATCTTTGATGACTCCAATCATGCGTAGGTCCTTTTCCACAATGATATCCTCTTCGCAATTTTCAAGTAACGTTGGTTTAACAACCCGCTTAATGAACTGCACAATACTGGTTAGAAGTGCATATGTATAATAGTTGATAGTGATGGAGTCATGAGGTTTTGTGTCTACTGCAAACTTAATCAAGATGCATAAAAACCTCAGATTAAAGTCTTTTACCTTCTCTTTCAACTTTATCTTGAGACCGCCCAACTCTTTGAGTAACATGGTAGGGGTTTTGTCATCAATGTTTTTTTCTGAAAACATTCTCTTGAAGATATCCCAATTCTGGATGGAGTTGATAGGAAGGCTATGATACCATACTATTCCCCAGCCACTGAAGGTACATGGAAGCAATATGCATGCAATGTCATCGTACCATTCCTCGAGTGTCTGCAACTGTAGGTAGAAGTTATGGAAGTGGTCTTGTTCCTTCACTGCTCTGTTAAGTTCATATTTTTTAATATCCTCTCTAAATGCTTTGGCATCTTGTGCAAAGCATCCAAGAGAGCCAATGGTCCCTGAGTCATCCATTCCAAGTTTTGGTCATCAATGTCTTCTTCTTCTTCAGAATCTGATGGTTATGCCTCTGAGTCTGTTGGTTCGTCTCCACCTCCACCTCATTCGTTCCCTTCCCCTCCACCTCCTGCACTAGAGTTTGAGCCCAAGATCATGAGGGTGTCTTGTTCTCCCTATCAAAATATTGGAGGTTCCTCTCTGTTCTCAACAGCTTCTGCCAAACCTTCGAGTGTGGTAAGAACTGCTTCTTCCACTGATGAGACAACAACTCCTGTGGGAGTGTGTTGGGTCCCTATAATACTAGTGGTTACCCCATTACTATTGTAGTTATACCCCTTATTAATATTTTTGTGCCCTTATTGCCCCCATATTTTTATTACTGTGCCCCATAGAATCCCTATATTGTTATTTTTGTGGCTTTATATTATTATTGTTAGGTTGGCTGGATTATATTGTGACTCCTTAGACTCCTATATATAGAAAGGAGGTTTTGTCATTTGAATCATCCAAGAATTGTTCATTTATGTAATGTAAAGGAAGTTTTCCCCTCGAAGAGGCTGAATTCTAAGGCGTTGATCTATCTTTTCTATCTTTTCTTGAGCTGGTTACATAACATTTGGTATCAGAGCTTTGGATTCTAGGGTTTCGCTGCTCAAAATAGGTCATTGTGGCATTTTCGCTATAACTTTTTTTCTGCGACGTTTCAAAAGTTGAAAAAAAAACCCATTTGACAAGAAATCGGCTGAACCTCGGGACCAAATTTCAGATTTTTTTGCGCTATATTTGAGGAGATATGATCTCAGGAAGTTGGTATTAACAATGTAAACTTTGAAACGGGAACTATAAACTCAAAATGGGAACTCTGGCCAAAAAACCCCAAAAAAACATCAAAAACAGTGCTAAAAACGAAAAGTGTGTATACTGGAACGATGTTTTTATTTTTTAGGCGTTGATTTTGAACATGTTTTAAAAATGGCAGTAACTACGAACTTTACTATGAAATTTTTGTGCAAAATATAGCTTCAAAATGAAAGTGATGATACTGGAATAATGATTTTTTTTTTTAGGGTCAATTTTCAACATTTTTAAAAAAAGCTAATAAAACCAAATTTTTATGTGTCAAACAAAGTTGTTTATGAGGAAAAAAACACATTAATGTTTTTGGTAGAATATCATTTTTCTTTCCTAAGTATAAATTTAACATGCTTTCAACCATAACATGCTAGGGTGGGTGCCACAGCCCGACTCGTCCCATACCTCTAACGCCCCTCTCGACACCCTCACTACCTTCACCCATACCCCGCGCCCCTGCCCCCTTTAATCCCTACCAACCCAACCCAATGCCCGCCTGAGCGCCCTCACCCTTCCCCCTACCTGGCCCGGGCGCCCTCTCAACCCCCGCCCCCCCCAACTCTCCCAACCCCCCCCGCCGGCTGGGACGCCCTGCAACCCTCCCCGCCCGGGCGCCCACACAACCCCCCGTGCCCAAACCCTCTCAACGCCCCCCTCCCCTGGCTCGGGCACCCTCACCCGCCCCCAGAACCGACCCCCCACCCGGCCCCGGCGCCCTCACCCACACCCCGGCCCTGGTGCCCTCACCCACCCTCACCCGCCCACCCACCCGACCCGGGCGCCCTGCCAACCCCCCCTCGCCCGGGCGCCCACACAACCCCCCGCACCCCAACCCTCTCAACCCCCCCTCCCCCCGGACTGGGCGCCCACAACCGCCCCCCCACCCGGCCCCGACGCCCTCACCCACCTTCACCCACCCACCCGGCCCGGGCGCCCTCACCCACCCGCCCGGCCCGGGCGCCCTCACCCGCTCGCCCGCCAGGCCCGGGCACCCTCACCCGCCCCCTCGCCCGGCGCCCTCACCCCCCCCCCCACCCGGGCACCCTCACCGGCCCGAGCGCCCTCACCCGCCCCCCCACCCAGGCGCCCTCACCGGCCCGAGAGCCCTCACCCGCCGGGCCCGGGCGCCCTCACCAGCTCGCCCGCCCGCGTGCCCTCACCCGCCCGGCGCCCACCTACCAGCCCGGGCGCCCTGACCCACCCTGCCTCAACCGCGCCCCCGCCTGGCAGGCGGCAGGGCGATTCCCGGAATCGCCCTGCCGCCTGCATGGGGGCGGAGCGGGCCACCCGGCAGGCGGCAGGGCGATAACAGGAATCGCCCTGCCGCTTGTCAGGCGGGGGCGCGGGCTACCCGAGTGATGCCTGACTCCGACGCGCAGTGGCGCGACCCAGGCGGCCTGCGCCCCCGCTAGGCAGGCGGCAGGGCGATTCTGGGAATCGCCCTGCCGCTTGTCGAGCGCGGGCACGGGCCGCCCGGGTGGCGCCTGCCTCGGCCGCGCCACCAGGGCGGCCCGCGCCCACTCTCGGCAAGCGGCAGGGCGATTCCGGGAATCGCCCGGGCGAGCCGGTGAGGGCTCCTGGGCGGGCGGGCGAGGGCGCCGGGCGGGTGGGCGGGCGAGGGCGCCAGGGCGGGTGAAGCGGGTGAGGGCGCTGAGCGGGCAAGCACGAGAGGGCGCCCGGGCGGGTGAGGGTGCCAGGCGGGCAAGGGCCCCCAGGAGGGTGAGGTGGGTGAGGGTGCCGAGCGGGCGGGCGACGGCGTCGGGTGGGTGGGCAGGCGAGGGCACCGGGCGGGCGGGCGGGTGAGGGCGCCCGGGCGGGTGAGGGCGCCCGGGCGATTCCCGGAATCGCCCTGCCGCTCGGGCGATTCCCAGAATCGCCGTAACCCGCCCGCCCGCCCGAGCGGGTGAGAGCACCGGGCGGGCAAGGGCGCCCAGGCGGGTGAGCCGGGTGAGGGTGTCGGGCGGGCGGGCGAAGGCGTCGGGAGGGCGGGCGAGCGAAGGCGCCCGGGCGGGTGAGGCGGGTGAGGGCGCCGGGCGGGCGAGGGCACCGGGCGAGCAGGCGGGTGAGGGCGATTCCGGGAATCGCCCGGGCGATAGGGCGATTCCGGGAATCGTCCGAGCGCCCTCACCCGCCCGCCCGCCTGGCGCCCTCGCCCGCCCGGCGCCCTCACCCGCCTCACCCGCCCGGGCGCCCTCGCCCGCCCGCCCAGCACCCTCACCCGCCTCACCCGCCCGGGCGCCCTCACCCGCCACACCTGCCCGGGCGCCCTCGTCCGCTCGCCCAGCGCCCTTACCCACCACACCCGCCAGCCCGGCGCCCTCACCAGCCTCACCGACCCGCCCGCCTCGGCGCCCTCACCCGTCCACCCGCCCGACGCCCTGACCTGCCCGCCCGCCCACCTGTCCCTGGCGCCCTCACCCACCTTCACCCGCCCACCCGCTTGGCCCGGGCGCCCTCACCCGCCCGCCTGCCAGGCCTGGGCACCCTCACCCGCCCCCTCGCCCGGCGCCCTCACCTGCCCCCCCTCCCGACCGCCCTCACCGGCCCGCCCGCCGGCCCGGCCCGAGTGCCCTCACCCGCCCGCCCGGGGCGCCCTCACCCGCCCGCCCGCCGGCGTGCCCTCACTCGCCCGGCGCCCGCCTACCAGCCTGGGCGCCTTGACCCACCCTGCCTCAGCCGCGCCCTCGCCTGGCAGGCGGCAGGGCGATTCCCAGAATTGCCCTGCCGCCTACATAGGGGCGGAGCGAGCCGCCCGGCAGGAGGCAGGGCGATTCCCAGAATCACCCTGCCGCCTGCCGGGCGGGGGCCCGGGCTGCTCGGGTGACGCCTGGCTCCGACGCGCAGCGGCGCGACCCGGGCGGCCTGCGCCCCCGCTAGGCAGGCGGCAGGGCGATTCCGTGAATCGCCCTGCCGCCTGTCGAGCCCGGGCGTGGGTCGCCCCGGTAGCGCCTGCCTCGGCCGCGCCACCAGGGCGGCCCGCGCCCCCTCTCGGCAGGCGGCAGGGCGATTCCGGGAATCGCCCGGTCGAGCGGGTGAGGGCGCCTGGGCGGGCGGGCGAGGGCGCCGGGCGGGTGGGCGGGCGAGGGCGCCAGTGTGGGTGAGGCGGGTGAGGGTGCCGGGCGGGCGAGCGGGAGAGGGCGCCCGGGTGGGTGAGGGCGCCGGGCGGGCGAGCGGGAGAGGGCGCCCGGGCGGGTGAGGGCGCCGGGCGGGCGAGCGGGAGAGGGCGCCCGGGCGGGTGAGGGCGCCGGGCGGGCAAGGGCCCCCAGGAGGGTGAGGCGGGTGAGGGTGCCGGGCGGGCGGGCGAGGGCGTCGAGTGGGCGGCCGAGCAGGGGCGCCCGGGCGGGTGAGGGCGCCGGGCGGGCGGGCGGGTGAGGGCGCCCGAAGCGCCCTGACGCCCCAGCGATTCCCAGAATTGCCCTCACCCGCCCGCCCGCCCGGGCGGGTGAGGGCGCCGGGCAGGCAAGGGCGCCTAGGTGGGTGAGCCGGGTGAGGGTGTCGGGCGGGCGGGCGAAGGCGCCTGGGCAGGTGAAGGCGCCCGGGCGGGTGAGGCGGGTGAGGGCGTCGGGCGGGCAAGGGTACCGGGCGGGCGGGCGGGTGAGGGCGCCCGAGCGAGTGAGGGCGATTCCGGGAATCGCCCGGGCGGCAGGGCGATTCCCGGAATCGCCCGGGTGCCCTCACCCGCCCGCCCGCCCGGCGCCCTCGTCCGCCCGGTGCCCTCACCCGCCTCACCCGCCCGGGCGCCCCCGCCCGCCTGGCACCCTCACCCGCCTAGGTGGGTGAGCCGAGTGAGGGTGTCGGGCGGGCGGGCGAAGGCGTCGGAAGGGCGGGCGGGCGAAGGCGCCTGGGCGGGTGAAGGTGCCCGGGCGGGTGAGGCGGGTGAGGGCGCCAGGCGGGCGAGGGTACCGAGCGGGTGGGCGGGTGAGGGCGCCCGGGCGGGTGAGGGCGATTCCTGGAATCGCCCTGCCGCTCGGGCGATTCCCGGAATCACCCGGGCGCCCTCACCCGCCCGCCCGCCCGGCGCCCTCGTCCGCCCGTTGCCCTCACCCGCCTCACCCGCCCGGGCGCCCCCGCCCGCCTGGCACCCTCACCCGCCTCACCCGCCCGGGCGCCCTCGCCCGCCCGCCCGCCCGGCGCCCTCACCCGCCCCACCCGCCCTCGCCCGCCCGCTTGACGCCCTTACCTGCCACACCCACCAGCCCGACACCATCATCAGCCTCACCCGCCCGCCCGAGCGCCCTCGCCCACCCGCCCCGGCGCCCTCACCCGCCCGCCCGCCCGGTGCCCTGACCCGCCCGCCACCCCGCACAGGCGCCCTGACCCGCCGGCCCCCCCGGGCACCCTCACCCACCTTCCCTCCGCCGCGCCACTCGGGCTGCCTGTGCCACTGCCCGGCAGGCGGCAGGGCAATTCCCGGAATCGCCCTGCTGCCTGCCGGGTGGGGGTGCGGACCGCCAGCGTGGCGCGACTGAGGCAGGCGCCACCCGCCAGGCAGGCGGCAGGGCGATTCCGGGAATCGCCCGGGCGGGTGGGTGAGGGCACCCGGGTGGGGGCGGGCGGGAGAGGGCGCTCGAGTGGGTGAGACAGGTGAGGGCGTCGAGCGGGCGAGGGCGCCGGACGGGCTGGCGGGTGAGGGCGCCCGGGCGATTCCCGAAATCACCCTCACCCGCCCGCCCGCCCGGGCAGGTGGGGGCGCCGGGCGGGCAAGGGCGCCTAGGCGGGTGAGCCGGGTGAGGGCGTCGGGCGGGCGGGCGGGCGGGCGAAGGCGCCCGGGCGGGTGAGGTGGGTGAGGGCGCCGGGCGGGCGAGGGCACCGGGCGGGCAGGCGGGTGAGGGCGCCTGGGCGGGTGAGGGCGATTCCGGGAATCGCCCGGGCACCCTCACCCGCCCGCCCGCCCGGCGCCCTCACTCGCCTCACCCGCCCGGGCGCCCTCGCCCGCCCGCCCGGCACCCTCACCCGCCCGGGCGCCCTCGCCCGGCGCCCGCCCGGCCGCCGGACGCCCTCTGTCACGCCCCCAATTCTTTTTTTTTTCTAATTGGGCGGGTGCGGCACCGCCTAGGCAACCAATATGTCAAACCTTACGGACTACGCCTTCAACTTTACGTTTATTATAAACTTACAACATTAACATATGTAAACGGATTTCAATAATGCAATAACATAACAACAATACTAATACATCAAGAACCAAGACCACAATATCCTAATAATTCTCTTTTATTATGTAACAATGATTTTACAACCGGGTGGGCGACCGTCCATGCACACCTGCATGGCGGTCCGCTGGGACCCTCCTTGAAAATTCAATACAATATACAGTTGGGTGGGCGACCGCCCGTGCTCGCACGGCGGTCCGCCTAAACCTTTGCGTTTGTTGATATATATAAAGTGATGGGGAGGGCGACCGCCCGTGCGCTCCTGCACGACAGTCTGCCGAGACCTCCTTGGAACCGATACACAACCATCGTAGCCGCGTCAACTGTTGAAAGTTCTGCGCATACCGAGATACGATATTGAATGGGGAGGGCGACCGTTCGTGTGCTCCTGCACGACGGTCCGCCGGACCCTCCTTTAGAACCAATATATATAGTAACCCGAAGCCGCACTGTCACCTACAGCCCGCTGTTAACTTCCGGAACTTCTGTATGTGCCAAGGTCGATACCCGGTAGGGAGGGCGATTGTCCGTGCGCTCTTGCACGACGATCTGCCAAGAACTCCCTTAGGACCGGAGTATGACAACCCAAAACTGTGTTATGGGTTTACAGTCTACCGTGAACCTCGACGTATGTCTCAGCGGTTTTGTTGACCCGGTGTCTGGTGGATGGCGCACCGTGCGCGCCCGAACCCGCCTACAACCCGATCACCACTGCTGTTACGTCCACACCTGCCACAGCGACCAATCTCGCATCCGTTTGCCTTTGCCCAACCCGCGGGCTCATCTATTGTCACCCGACCAATCCGCCATTCTTCCTTGACTGCGCACTGTTCCTTGTGCGAAGAGGAAGAGAGCTCATCGATTGAGCGATGGATAAATGAAACCCAAGTCTCCCAAACTTATACGCCCTCTAGCTGTGCGTTATTTTATTTGGGCCGACTCATTATTATTTTGATGAACACCCCCTTGCCTATGTTTCACACGTCGGCTTGGGTTATTCACCGCCCAGCCTCCACCGCATATAAACTCACCTCGCACGCTCATAGCTACATCTATTCTGCGCGCTCCATATGCGATGGCGACTTGGTACTTAGTCTATTTTTGCGAGGAGGCGGGGCGCGCACCTGGGCGGGGCCGCAGGTCGCTACACCCTCGCCCACCCGCCCGGCGCCCTTACCCGCCACACCCGCCCGCCCGGCACCCTCACCAGCCTCACCCGCCCGCTCGGGCGCCCTCGCCCGCCCTCACCCACCCGCCCGCCCGGTGCCTTGACCCGCCCGCTCCCCCGCACGGGCGCCCTGACCCGTCGGCCCCCCCAGGCACCCTCACCCACCCTACCTCGGCCGCGCCCCACCCAGCAAGCGTTAGGGCAATTCCGAGAATTGCCTAGCCACCTACCAGGCGGTAGTGCGGGTTGCCCGGGTGACGCCTGCCTCTGCCGCGCCACCCGGGCCGCCTGCGCCTCCGCCCGGCAAGCGGCAGGGCGATTCCCGGAATCGCCCTGCCGCCTGCCGGGCGGCGGCGTGGGCCGCTCGGGTGGCGCGACCGAGGCAGGCGTCACCCACTCGGCATGCGGCAGGGCGATTCCGGGAATCTCCCTGCCGGGTGGGTGAGGGCACCCGGGTGGGGCCGGGCGGGGTGGGTGGGTGAGGGCACCAACCGGGCGGGCGGGCGAGGGCGCCAGGGCGGCTAATGCGGTTGAGGGCGCCGGGCGGGCGGGCGGGAGAGGGCGCCCGAGCGGGTGAGGGCGTCGGGCGGGCAAGGGTGCCCAGGCGGGTGAGGCGGTGAGAGTGCCGGGCGAGCGGGTGAGGCGGGCGAGGGCGCCGGGCAGGCTTGCGGGTGAGGGCGCTCGGGTGATTCCCGGAATTGCCCTGCCGCTCGGGCGATTCCCGGAATCGCCTTCACCCACCCGCCCGCCCCGGGCGGGTGAGGGCGCCGGGCGGGCAAGGGCGCCCAGGCGGCTGAGGATGTCGGGCGGGCGGGCGAGGGCGTCCAGCCGGCGGGCGGGCGAGGGCGCCCGGGCGGGTGAGGCGGGTGGGGGTGTGACGCCCTAGCGACTCGGGCAGGGCGTGCACGACGGTTTGCACGAAGATGACTTGACCCACGGGCGAGCCGGGCGGGCGAACCGTGCACGGCGACCCGGCGGGCGAACAAACTAAACGACGGTTGGGTGGCGAGCTGGGCGAAGGCGCGCCCACCCACCGGGCGGACACACACGGCAGTCGGGTGGAACGGCGAGCTGGGCAGAAGCGCGCCCACCCACCGGGCGGACACACACGGCAGTCGGGTGGAACGGCGAGCTGGGCAGAAGCGCGCCCACCCACCGGGCGGACACACACGGCAGTCGGGTGGAACGGCGAGCTGGGCAGAAGCGCGCCCACCCACCGGGCGGACACACATGACGGTTGAACAGAACGACGAGCTGGGCAGAAGCGCGCCCGCTTACCGGACAGACACACACGGCGGTTGAACGGCGAGCTGGGCAGGAGCGTGCCCGCTTACCGGACAGGCACACATGGCGGTTGGGTGGCGAGCTGGGCGAAGGCGCGCCCGCCCACTGGGCAGACAGACACGAAGATCGGGTGAACAGTTCAGCAGGAAGACGATCGCCGGGCGCCCTCCCAACCAGCGGCGAACTGTGGTATTACAAACAACAATAAATGAAGGACCGGTTGAACGATCGGCAGGTCGATCCAAGGGCGACCCGCACCAAACGGGTGGGCGACCCAAGCGCGAACCATACCCGGGCGCAGGTGGCGAGCTGAAGACATGGGCAAAGGCAGGGCGGGCACGAGCTGGGACGTGGACACGATGGACACGGGCACGAGTGAACGCGAGCCGAGCTGGGACATGGGCGGCAGTCGAAACAAGGGCGCGGGTAACAATAAACGGTGCAGCAAGCACGATGGGCGAGAGCTCACGAATCAAGATACAGAAGGACCGAAGTTTGTAAGGGCGGGGTCGCCCTTGCCTTAAAGCAAGGGCCGACCCGCCCCTAAAGGAGAATTCTGGGTTTCGTAAACACTAAGCAAGGGCGTCGGCCTAAAGAATAGAAGCCCCTAGAGACAAGCTGGGCGACTATAAAGAAGGCGAGCTCATTCAAGCAAAGGCAATCAAGCAAGTCTTGAGCGTTCTCTCCATACGCACAAGATAGAGACTGAAATGCGCACTCTCTTGTAGTGCGAATCTATCAGGTTGTTGGGTGAACGAAACAGAGCGCAGGTCGAGTTATTGGGTGACGCCGAACAGTGATACAGTGAGAACGTGACCGCAGTAAGGGCAGTTCGAGCAGGGGTAAACAGTGAGGCGGATCTTGGTCACGGCGACTTGGTTCAAGGTTGGTACATTACGTGCGCAGGTCGAACAGGAGGTCGGAGCTCGGGCGAGCTACCTCCGCGGTGGCATCGGTGCACGTTACAAGGCGGTTGGTCTGTTATACATAGTGCGCACAACCGGTCGGCGAGTTAGAGCTCGGGTGAGCCAACTCGGCCGCGGGTCAGCGCTGTTGTAACGGGCGTTTGCCCGAACTATAATTCTGGGTAAAGGGCGGTCGTGGTTTAGCCCGACGCCAGTTGTATATCTGTTGAACGTGCGGCCGAGACTTCAGTCCGGCGCACCATTGTAATCTGTTGTATATTGGTTATAATAAAAATTCGGTTGGGCGAACTCTTTGGGAGTTGCCCCTCCCACAATATCTTGATGTGTTATTATTGATGCGGTTCTTGATTTAAGTTAAATGTTGATGAAGAGTTTATTAATGTTTAATGAAGATTAATGTACTTGGTGAAAATAAGTTAAGTATTTGTGATTGAGGCGTAGTCCATAAACGTGCGGTCGGCAAGATTGGGCGTTTGGTGGTACCGCGCTCTGCCCAATTAGGAAAAAAAAGATTGGGGGCGTGACAGGATGAGAAAAAGAAGTTTGAAAAACCAAGGGAAAAGAAGAAAGAAGAATCTCCGAAGTTAGAGGATGGCACAAAGTTCAAAAAGCCCTTGAAATGTTGGCTATGTGAAGGGCCACACACGGTAAAGAATTGCCCATCTAAGCCGAAGATAGTTGCGGTTGCGCAGCCTGTTGAGGAAGATGATCATGCTTCCATAGGAATGATGCAGATCCTTGGAGCAGCTGCTACCACGGAAGTAGCCTCTAGAAGGGATCCTGAAAGGAACCGATTGGAATATGTCCAGATGAAGATAGGTGGAGCCGATGTTCTCACTATGGTCGATAGTGGGGCTTCACACAATTTCATGAGTGAAGACACTGCAAGGAGACTTGGGCTGAAATTTGTACCTACAAAGGCACAAATGAAGACAGTGAACTCTCCCCCAACAACAATCCTTGGTACGGCCGAAAAGGTGGATGCCACAGTTGGTGAATGGACTAGGAAGGTAGACTTCACCGTAGTAAGGATCGATGACTATGAAGCAGTATTGGGGATGGAATTTATGAAACAATTTGAGGCCATGGTTGTGCCCCATTTGAGGAAGCTTTTCATTTACGATGGAAGGGAGGATGTTCCCATTGGTGTTCCAACCATTGGGGTAAACAAAACTGATCGTAAGTTGGGAGGTATGCAAATGGAGGACAAAACAAAGGTGGACAAGAGGTTGACTACGTTGGAAGCAAAATTTGAAGAACAAACGATAGTCATCCGCACACTTTCGGATAGTATCTCAGAACTATCGAGAAGACTAGAGATAGTGGAAGACGAGGATGATGATGAGGAGCTGTATGTGAGACCGAGTAACCAGAGGGAAGACCGGGAAGCATACCTACAGAGAATGGAAGTTGAAGATCCTGACAGGTGGATCGAATTGATTAGCCAAGGAGAGCCCTCAAGCTCTCCCCAGACATCTTCTTAGAGAACAAAAGGAGTGGGCTCATTGTTGGCTGTTCAAGGCAATGAGCCCTCACTTGGAGATTGAGCAGGTATGAGGACGTGCAGCAGAAAATGGGGGTTCCCATAGATCTGGGCATGGGACCATGAGATGAACACTTGATTATGAAGCAGACTTGGTGGAAACAGACTCTATGCAGGTTGGCGGTCACCTTGCATGAGGGAGCCTACACCATAGTAAAAATCAACCTTGGCGGTGGATAAGTTGTCGGGTCGACAACGTCTTCGGGTGGAGGAGAGTGTGACGCCCTAGCAACTCGGGCAGGGCGTGCACGACGGTTTGCACGAAGATGACTTGACCCACGGGCGAGCCGGGCGGGCGAGCCGTGCACGGCGACCCGGCGGGCGAACAAACTAAACGACGGTTGGGTGGCGAGCTGGGCAAAGGCGCGCCCACCCACCGGGCGGACACACACGACAGTCAGGTGGAACGGCGAGCTGGGCAGAAGCGCGCCCACCCACCGGGCGGACACACACGGCAGTCGGGTGGAACGGCGAGCTGGGCAGAAGCGCGCCCACCCACCGGGCGGACACACACGGCAGTCGGGTGGAACGGCGAGCTGGGCAGAAGCGCGCCCACCCACCGGGCGGACACACATGACGGTTGAACAGAATGGCGAGCTGGGCAGAGGCGCGCCCGCTTACCGGACAGACACACACGGCGGTTGAACGGCGAGCTGGGCAGGAGCGCGCCCGCTTACCGGACAGACACACACGGCGGTTGGGCGGCGAGCTGGGCGAAGGCGCGCCCGCCCACCGGGCAGACAGACACGAAGATCGGGTGAACAGTTCAGCAGGAAGACAAGCGTCGGGCGCCCTCCCAACCAGCGACGAACTATGGTATTACAAACAACAGTAAACGAAGGACCGGTTGAACGATCGGCAGGTCGACCCGCACCAAACAGGCGGGCGACCCAAGGGCGAACCATACCCGGGCGCAGGTGGCGAGCTGAAGACATGGGCGAAGGCAGGACGGGCACGAGCTAGGACGTGGACACGATGGACATGGGCACGAGTGAACGCGAGCCGAGCTGGGACATCGGCGGCAGTCGAAACAAGGGCGCGGGTAATAATAAACGGTGCAGCAAGCACGATGGGCGAGAGCTCACGAATCAAGATACAGAAGGATCGAAGTTTGTAAGGGCGGGGTCGCCCTTGCCTTAAAGCAAGGGCCGACCCGCCCCTAAAGGAGAATTCGGGGTTTCGTAAACACTAAGCAAGGGCGTCGGCCTAAAGAATAGAAGCCCCTAGAGACAAGCTGGGCAACTATAAAGAAGGCGAGCTCATTCAAGCAAAGCAGGCAAGCAAGTCTTGAGCGTTCTCTCCATACGCACAAGATAGAGATTGAAATGCGCACTCTCTTGAAGTGCGAATCTATCAGGTTGCTGGGTGAACGAAACAGAGCGCAGGTCGAGTTATTGGGTGACGCCGAACAGTGATACAATGAGTACGTGACCGCAGTAAGGGCAGTTCGAGCAGGGGTAAATAGTGAGGCGGATCTTCGTCACGACGACTTGGTTCAAGGTTGGTACATTACGTGCGCAGGTCGAATAGGAGGTCGGAGCTCGGGCGGGCTACCTCCGCGGTGGCATCGGTGCACTTTACACGGCGGTTGGTCTGTTATATATAGTGCGCACAACCGGTCGGCGAGTTAGAGCTCGAGTGAGCCAACTCGGCCGCGGGTCAGCGCTGTTGTAACGGGCGTTTGCCCGAACTATAATTCTGGGTAAAGGGAAGTCGTGGTTTAGCCCGACGCCGGTTGTATATCTGTTGAACATGCGGCCGAGACTTCAGTCCGGCGCACCATTGTAATCTGTTGTTTATTGGTTATAATAAAAGTTCGGTTGGGCGAACTCTTTGGGAGTTGCCCCTCCCACAATATCTTGATGTGTTATTATTGATGCGGTTCTTGATTTAAGTTAAATGTTGATGAAGAGTTTTATTAATGTTTAATGAAGATTAATGTACTTGGTGAAAATAAGTTAAGTATTTGTGATTGAGGCGTAGTCCATAAACGTGCGGTCGGCAAGATTGGGCGTTTGGTGGTGCCACGCTCCACCCAATTAGGAAAAAAAAGATTGGGGGCGTGACAGGGGGCGCCGGGCAGGCGGGTGAGGGCGCCCGGGTGATTCCCGGAATCGCCCTCACCCGCCCACCCGCCCGGGAGGGTGAGGGATCCGGGCGGGCAAGGGCGCCCAGGCTGGTGAGGCGGGTGAGGGTGTCGGGCGGGCGGGCGAGGGCGTCCAGCGGGCAGGCGGGCGAGGGAGCCCGGGCGGGTGAGGGCTCCGGGCGGGCGAGGGCGCCGGGCTGGCACCCTCGCCCGGGCACCCTCTCCCGCCCGCCCCGCACCCTCACCCGCCGCCCTTGCCCACCCGCCCGCCCGGCACCCTCACCCGCCTCACCCGCCCTCACCCGCCCGGCCGCCCGACGCCCTCGCCCGCCCGCCCTCGCCCGCCCGCCCGGCGCCCTTACCTGCCACACCCGCCCGTCCGGCGCCCTCACCAACCTTACCTGCCCGCCCACCCCGACACCCTCACCCGCCCGCCCGACGCCCTCACTCGCCCTGTAGCGACCTGCGGCTCTCCCCGGGAGCGCGCCCTACCTCCTCGCAAAAATAAACTAGGTATCAAGTCACCATCGCATATGGAGCGCACAGGATATGTATAGTTATGAGCGTGCGTGGTGTATTTATATGCGGTGGAGGCTGGGCAGTAAATAACCCAAGCCGACATGTAAAACATGGGCAAAAGGGGTGTTCATCAATATGATGATGCGTCGGCCCAAATGGAGGAACGCACAATTGAGAGCGTATAAGTTTAGGAGACTTGGAAATCATTTGGCCATCGCTCGATCGATCACACTCCTCTCTCAACGCACAAGGAGCAGTGCGCAATCGAGTAAAGGAGCAGTCGATCGAATGAGCAGCAGATGAGCCCGCCAAGCCGGGCATAGGCGAGAGAGGTTCGGGTTTCGGTCACGGTGATGCGCCGGGGTATAGCGACAGCAACAAGTGACCAGGTTGGAGGTCGGGTGATCTAAGTTGAGGTTACGGTGGAGTATAGACATACAGGCGCAATCGTAGTAAGTGTTCGCCGGGCAGGCAGCGGTCGGACGGAGAATAGGTTACAGTTCGGGTGCGCACAACAGTTATACTTACACCAGGTTGTGGCTGGGTCGGGTTGTACACGGTGTGTCCGCCCACCCAACGTTGGGTTAGTATACAGCCTCACGAAGACGTTGGCGGTGGAATCGTGATGGGTACGTCCACCCGCCTAAACGTTGTGGTCATCCTTTGTTTCGGTTCGCATGTTAAAGCAGGGTAAGGAAGTGCGGGTGCGCTCACCCGAGCGCCGGTTCATGTGCTGACTTACTGTGTATTTTATATTGTGCTAAGGGAGTCTCGGAGGACCGCCGTGCAGGGGTGCATGGGCGGTCGCCCTCCCGACTGTCCATTGTATCAGAATTTTAAAAGGGGTCTTGGCGGACCGCCGTGCGGGTGAGCACGGGCGGTCGCCCACCCGGTTGTAAAAACATTACAATATAAATAAAAGAAGTTCATTATCATATTGCTGTTGGTTCTTATTATGTTGGAATTATTGTTGTTATAATTATCGCATAATGTAAATGAGTCTTCATGTGTTAATGTTATAAGTTCATAATGGTTATGAATTGAAGGCGTAGTCCGTAAGGTTCAAGCATTCTGTTTGCCTAGGCGGTGCCACACCCGCCCAAAAAAAAAAAAAAAAGATTGGGGGCATGACACGCCCCCCCGCACGGGCACCCTGACCCGCCAGCCCCCCCGGGCACCATCACCCACCCTGCCTCGGTCGCGCCCCCACCCCGACGGCCCGCGCCCCCCCCCGGCAGGCGGCAGGGCGATTCCGGGAATCGCCCGGGCGGCCCTCACCCGCTCGCCCCCCCGGCGCCCTCACCCGCCTTGCCCCCCCGGGCACCCTCGTCCGCCCGCCCGTCCGGTGCCCTCGCTCGCCCGACACACTCACCCGCCTCACCCGCCCGCTCACCCGGCACCCTCACCCGCCCTCGCCTGCCCGCCCGCTCGGCGCCCTCGCCCGCCCACCCCGCGCCCTCACCCGCCTCACCCGCCTCACCCGCCCAGGTGCCCTCGCCCGCCCGCCCGACGCCCTCACCCGCCTTACCCGCCTGGGCACCCCCGCCCGCCCGCCCCGGCGCCCTCACCCGGCGGCCTCACCCACCTCACCCGCTCGACGCCCTAACTCGCCCGCCCCTGCCCGGGCACCCTCCCCCCCCCGGGGTGCCCTCACCCACCCTGCCTCGTCCGCACCACCCGGGCGACCCCCTTCCCAGCCCGGCAAGCGGCAGGGCGATTCCAGTAATCGCCCTGCCGCCTTCCGGGCGAGGGCACGGGCCGCCCGGGTGGCGCCTGCCTCGGCCGCGCCACCCGGGTGGCCCGCGCCCCCGCCCGACAGGCGGCAGGGCGATTCCTAGAATCACGGGTGAGGGCGCCCGGGCCTGGCAGGCGGGTGGTGGGGGCGGGTGAGGATGCCGGGCAGGCGGGTGAGGGCGCCGGGCAGGGGGGCGGGTGAGGGCGGGCGGGTTGGGCAGGTGAGGACGCCCGGGCCGGGTGGGGGAGCGGGTGAGGGTGGGTGAGGGCGCCCGAGCCGGGGGGCGGGTGAGGGCGCCTAGGCTAGGTGGGGGGGCGGTTGGGGGGGCGGGTGAGGGCGCCTGAGCCGGGGGGGGTTGAGAGGGTTAGGGCGCGGGGGGTTGTGTGGGCTCCCTGGCGGGGGGGTTTGGCAGGGTGCCCGGGCCGGGGTGGGGGGCGGGGGCGGGGGGAGGGGGGGGGGGGGGGGGTTGGCAGGGTGCCCGAGCCGAGGCAGTGTGGGGTGTCGATTGGGGGGGCGGGTGAGGGCGCCCAGGCCGGTGGAGGGGGGGGGGGTTGAGAGGGTTGGGGCGCCGGGGGTTCTGTGCGAGATTCGTAGACATCAAAGACCCATTAGAAGAGGAAAATGAGCAAAAGGAAACGGAAAATATTGTGGAAGAAGGCAATGATGAAACTCTAGAGGACGAAGAGTTTGGATTACGTGACATTGTTGATTAAATTTAAGTTATGCTTGTAAATCAAGCTTTGCAATTTTTTGACTTTGACATTTTATGAGAAGAATAAACACTCAATTAGGGTTGTTATACGTTCAATATCTGTAATATGTGATTTTCGCATTGATTTTTAAGTTAATCATTATTTTTTGAAAAAAAAGTGATTACTATTATTTTTTTGACATGAAATTCATAAAAAAAGCTATTATTTAACCATTTTTAGTTAAAATTATCATATAAAAATTGCGATTTTGACATGTCAATTCTAGCAAAAAATTATCAAAACGTGTAGTTTTTTAGTTATATTTATGTTAAAAATGGTTATTTTTATGTCCATTGTTAAAAAATATTGTTTTTTAGAAACAATTATTTCATGTGGATTGAAAAATTAATTAAGGATGTATAAATATGTAGAATATCGAAAATTCTAAATATCGACCTCCTAATTTAAAAATGCAAAACAATAAAAACCTCACTAAAAAAAAAGTTAAAATTAAAATAAAAAACAAGAAAATGTGAAGAAAACGACCACTTCAACAATGATCAAATTTACAAAATAACTATTTACATTTTATACATTAGAAAATTTAAAGCCAAAAAACAGGTCTTTTAAAAAAAGGGGGTGATGCAGAATACTCACTTTTTTAAATCGGCATGAAAATCATTACGATTCTAAAACGTAATGTACATAAAAAAATTAAAGTGCCAAAAACTATGCTCTAAAAAAAACATGTTTGTTCTGCATCACCCCTTTTCAAAATCAGGTCACTTTTTTGCTATCTCTACGAAACGGGTAACAGTATCAGTTCCCGTTTCAAAGTTTACATTGTTTATTTCTGCAGACTCCTGAATTACATTCCAAATAGGTGACCCAAGGAAAATCATCATAACTTTCTTTCTGAGCATCGGATTGAAATTTCGTAAGAAGGTACAGAAAGAGGACGAACTGTAGTTTTTTTTATATATTTTTCAGAGTCAAAGGTCGAAACAGTGACACGTGGTACTTCATACAAGTTCGCTCTACTGAACTAGTCTATAATCAGGTCACTGCGGGAGAGTGTGCATAACTCTTTCTTGGAGAATCCAATTTGCATCAGACTAGTGGCATTGGAAAGAGGACACAGAAGGCTACTACAGGTCACAATTTTAGAGCTGGAGGATTCGAAATTACAGAGATACATCAGATTCAATATCAGGCTTCTACAAAGTGAAAAAAGGTGTGTAGTTTTTTTTTTTTTTAATTTTTTGCATAAGCTTGGTTTGAAGGAATTCAAAGGGCATAGTAAAGCATTGTTATTGGTAATTGATGCCCCTAGGAAAAAAAATGCAAACACCTAGTAAGCAACCTGAAAGCTCTAGCATGACTTATGAAGAGGAAGAAATGCAACATGATATAGCAAAATTACGAGACCAAGTGCAACAAGTGTCACTTGCACAAAAAGGAACAGAATCTAAGATGGATGGTTTAAAGAAAGATGTAGAAGCTAAGATGGATAGTTTAAAGAAAGGCGTAGAAGCTAAGATGGACGATTTGAAGATAGATTTGAAGACAGACATGGAAGAATTGAAGAAGTTGCTGCAAGAAAGGTCAAAAGAAGAGGATATACTTCAGGAACAAAGCCTAGATGAAGAACAAATAAATCCGACCATATCTTGTAATGCATTGCTGGGAATTACCACTCCTCAAAACATCAAGATAGAAGGAAAAATTAAGAAGAAAAAGGTAATAGTGTTGATTGATTCAGGAAGCATGCACAATTTTATTCATTGTAAGGTAGCAAAAGAATTGAATTGCTTCCTATATCCAACACCAGAGTGTCAAGTGATGATTGCAAATGGAGGAGCAATAAATTGCTTTGGAAAGTGCCATAATATCAAGATATCCATGGGAGAATATGTATTGACTAGCCCAATGCTTTCCATTCTAATGGGAGGTGCTGATGTTGTACTAGGAGTCCAATGGCTACAATCCTTGGGTACAATAGCTTTTAATTTTCAAGAACTTTTCATCAAATTTTCTACGGAAGGAAAGGAAGTTGAATTAAGGGGTATTGCAAGGAAACTAGGAAAGATAATCAGCTCTAATGGTATGACAAAGCTTCTAAAAAAGGATCAAAGAGGTGTAATTGCACAATTATGTTCGCTAGATGTTTCGACATCGAAATCATCTATTTCTCCAGATCTCCAAAAATTCCTGGACAATCATTCCAAGGTATTTGAGACTCCAAAAGGTCTCCCACCTATGCGTGATCATGATCATGCTATTCATATGATTCCAGGAAGTGTTCCTCCAAACATTAGGCCGTACAAATATCCCTATGTCCAAAAGAGTGAAATTGAATGTATGGTTGCAGAAATGCTAGAGGCTGGTATAATTCGACCGAGTCAAAGTTCTTTCTCTGCTCCAGTAGTATTGGTGCACAAGAAGGATGGATCATGGCGCATGTGTCCAGATTATAGGGAGCTCAACAAGCTCACTATTAAAGATAAGTTCCCCATTCCTGTCATTGATGAATTACTGGATGAATTGCATGGATCAATTTACTTCACCAAGTTGGATCTTCATTCAGGATATCATCAAATCATAATGAAGACTGAAGACATTCCAAAAACAGCATTTAGAACTCATGAGGGTCATTATGAATTTTTGGTCATGCCTTTTGGCCTTACCAATGCACCTTCAACATTTCAAGGTTTGATGAATTCAATTTTCAAACCATTCCTTAGAAAATTTGTGTTAGTATTTTTTGATGATATACTAATCTACAACAAGTCTTGGAAGGATCATGTTGAACATGTTGACAGGGTGCTACAACTATTGGAGGAGAAACAATTATATGCAAAAAGATCCAAATGTTTCTTTGGCATCCAGGAGGTGGAATATATGGGTCATATTGTATCTCATGAAGGAGTTAAGGTAGACCCTAGTAAAATTAAAGCCATTAAGGAATGGAAAATCCCCACATCCATAAAGCATCTGCAAGGATTTCTCGGGTTGACAGGGTATTATCACAAGTTTGTTAAGAATTATGGGAGAATAGAAGCACCTATAACAACATTATTGAAGAAAGATTCATTTTCATGGACTCCGGAAGCAACACAGGCCTTTGAACATCTTAAAGAGGCAATGTGCCAAGCACCGGCCTTAGCTACACAAGACTTCACAAAAACCTTTATTGTGGAATGTGATGCTTCAGGAAATGGAATTGGTGTTGTTCTAATGCAAGATGAAAGACCCATTGCTTTTGAACATCATCCAATCAAGGGAAAGTTTTTAAGCAAAGCTATTTATGAGAAGGAAATGTTGGCAATACTCCATGCACTTAAGAAATGGCGACCCTACCTAATGGGAAGACACTTCAAGGTAAAAAGGGATCATGATAGCCTTAAATACCTTTTAAAAAAGATTATCCTATGAAGAGCAACAAAAGTGGGTCACAAAGATGTTGGGTTATGACTTTGAAATCATCTACAAAAAAGGGAAGCAAAATGTGGTGGCAGATGCACTCTCAAGAAAGGATGAGGATGTGTAAGCATTGTTGTGCACCATTTCTATTATCCAACCAGATTGGATAAATGAAGCAAGGGAGGAATGGAAGAATGACGAAGAAGTGTGGGAACTTATTCGAAAGTTACAACAAGATTCCAGTACGTCTGATACATTTAGCTGAAAAAATGATTCGTTATGGTACGAAGATCGCTTATACCTCTGTAAGAATTCCCAGCTAAAACAAAAGATTCTTATGGAATTGCACACTTCTCCCTTAGTAGGGAGCTCAAGATTTTTGAAAACTTACCACAGGGTTAAGAAGGAATTTTTTTGGGATGGCCTTAAATCAGATATTCAAAAGTTTGTGGTGGAATTTTTGGTTTGCCAACAAAATAAAGTTGAAACAATTAAGACATCGGGTCTATTACAACCTTTATCCATTTCAAGCCAACATTGCGAGGAGGTTTCAATGGATTTTATCACAGGTTTACCCAAGTCTGAGGAAAAGAGTTTCATCATGGTGGTAGTTTACAGACTTACCAAGTATCCACACTTTTGTGCATTATCACATCCATTTAAAGCCAGTACAGTTTCTACTGCATTTATGGAAACAATTCAAAAGCTACATGGAAACCCAAAGATTATTGTAAGTGACAGAGATCCCATTTTCACTGGAAATTTTTAGACAGAATTATTTTCTTATCTTGGTACTCAGTTAGCTCATAGCTCATCTTATCATCCTCATCTGATGGGAAAACTGAGATAGTAAACAAATATTTGGAAGGATATCTTCGTTGATTTGTATCTGATAAACAAACACAATGGGTCAAATGGTTGCCTCTCGTTGAATGGTGGTATAACACTTCCTTCCATACAGTAACAAAAATGACCCCATTTATGGCACTTTATGGGTATCAACCACCATCCATCACATCATATTTAAGAGAAAATTCTACGGTTCAGGCAGTGGAACATCACATTGAACATCAACAACAAGTCCTCCAACTCTTAAAGGATAACCTCGTGTTGGCACAGAATAGAATGAAACAACAGGCAGATCAATGTTGCAGTGAAAGAAGTTTTGATGTAGGTGATTGGGTATTCCTACGGCTACAACCATATAAGCAAATGTTCCTCAAGCAAGCTAAGAAGGATGATAAATTATCACCAAAGTATTATGGTCTGTACAAGGTGTTGCAAAAGATTGGTACTATGGCATACAAATTAGAGCTTCCTGCAGCTTCTCGATTGCACGCAGTTTTCCATGTTTCATGTTTAAAGAAGGTTATAGGCGACAAGCTCCCAGTTCAAACAATATTGCCAGAACTTGACGAGGAAGGAAAAATTATATTGGAACCGGAAGGAGTCACAGAAACAAGAACTTGACAGCTACGAAATCGATCAATTTCAGAGTATCTTATCAAGTGGAAGAACTTATCCGCTGAAGATTCCACATGGGAGGATGAGAATTTTATGCAGAAGCATCCAGAACTACTCAAGCGTTGAGGACAACACCTTTTTTAAGGAGAGGGGCATTTTGGGTCCCTATAATACTAGTGATTACCCCATTACTATTGTAGTTATACCCCTTATTAATATTGTTGTGCCCCTATTGCCCCCATATTGTTATTACTGTGCCCCATAGAATCCCTCTATTATTATTTTTGTGGCTTTATATTATTATTGTTAGGTCGGCTGGATTATATTGTGACTCCTTATACTCCTATATATAGAAAGGAGGTTTTGTCATTTGAATCATCCAAGAATTGTTCATTTATGTAATGTAAAGGAGGTTGCCCCTAGCGTTGATCTATCTTTTCTATATTTTCTTGAGCTGGTTTCATAACAGAGTGGTCTTTGGTTTATTTCATGCGTATAGAATATCTTGTATTCGTGGGATTAGTCTGACTAATTTGGAAAACTGACGGGTGATGGGACGGACGTAGCAGAGGCGCTGATACGAAATTTCATGTTCATGTCTAGGAGGTGAGGAGTAATTGATTTTAGAGTTGCGCGTGGGTGATAGAGAGTGAGTTACTACCTTGAACAGATGATTTATTAGTGGGGGTGAGAAGACATTCAGCCATAAATAACTGGCATCGCTCCCTCTAGTGCCAAAAATGTTGACGGTGTTGGACCCGCCAACATTCAATGGATATCCCTGGTATGAACTCCCAACTAGACCTAACATCGTTTGGTGTAGGATTCCCATCCAATATGATGTCTCGATTGCAATTATCTTAAATATATGCCTTATCTCTTGCTTTTCAGCACATGAGAGTGGTATACTTAGTCTTCAAACAACGAGGTTCATATGCCTAGTGAGTGCTTAGTGTAACTTGTGTCTAAGTTCTTTCACTGTAGAGGGAGAGGGTGAGAGTGAGTCTCAGGTTGAAATGGAACAGTCCCAACTATGTTAGAGACACACAACATAGAAGGACATGTGCAGCTTCCGGTATTGTAGTCCACATGGATGTGACAGTCACAAACACAAAGTGAATAGATAGCACGTACAACACCCAGTGAAATAGTCCACATGAGTGTGACGATCATTATAACAAGTTTACAAGAATGGATTTGTCGAGTGTTGGACGGAGTAGTCCACATAGGCGATACAATGTTAACAACTGATATAAAACATTTCCAACAACATATGCACTAAAACAACCAAAATAATTTAACTATATTAGTACCGGTTAAAGCAACATGCATTGCAAGCATCCAATGAATAGACTTACAAACGAATACAATACGTGTGAAAATGTGTTGGGTTATTAACAGGTTTCTGAATTAAGTGAAAGTACCAAGACACATTTGTACACCATACATCACTAACCCTGATAGCGAGGCATCAGAGCCACTACTCGCTCCTCAAAGAAAAGATTACAAACTCTCAAATATATGTAGGAGGAGACAAGGTGAAACTTTCTTTCCATGTAAAAATGAGGGGTATATATAGCCAAGGTTGAACTTGCCCCTTGTGACTATTTGACTTCCCTCATGACTTCTTGACTTACATTAATTTTGAACTAACATGACTCTTCAACTTCGTATGTGGGTCTCTTGGACTTCCACATTACATTACATTGATTACAACAGTATGGCCCACAATAGTGATGTGCCCGAGATGACTCATGACATGGATCGACATGACAATGCTGGTATGTTCATGCTAATGGTGGTGTCCATGTCAAGCTATTATGCTGCTGAGTGATAAGTGTGCTCTTGGTGTATCATAGCTTCACTTTCGCATGTCAAGGTGTGCAGAGTTTTTGATGGTCTTGGTGTTCACTTGATGTTTCATGTGCATGTATCCACTTTGTTGGTACTTGACATGCTTCATTTATTCATTTGTTCACAAACAATTCTCTTAGCATGTGCTCCTTGTTCATCTCATTCGTCATCGCGCCATGTATAATCCATGTACATATATATTCAATCACTCATGACAAGACAACATCAAATCCATAAATCCCCTATTCTACCATGATGCATCATCTTTCGCTTTCAGTGCAGGTGGCCAAGAGAGAGGACAAGGTTCTGAAACTACACAAAGCACATTTTAGGCTGGGATGTGAGACTCCAGGGCACTGTCAAGAAAAACTATGTAGAGGCCACTAAGAGGCTGGGTTGAGCATTCTGGGATAGCAGTGACATTCTACGGGATCTAGCTTAGCTGGTAGCCAGAACTGCGCAATTTTTCTCAGGAAGACAATGCTGGCAGCATGGGGCACTAGCAGTGAAAATTGCACATATTTCCAAAGGAGGGTGGGAGCGGGAGCTTGCTGGAAAAAACTACACAGGTATAGTAGGTATTCATGCAGGACATCGTCTTCACAGTTTCTGGGTTGAGTGAGGTGTCGAGAAATTAGTCGGTAGTCCAAGAAAACTGCACAATTTTCAGGAGGAGCAACAGGTCGACTAACAGGGGGACTAACTGAAAAAACTGCACAATTTTCAGAGACATTGCAGTGATAGGTAGTGGGTGCCTATCCCTCATGTCTGCCTAATTTCTTCAGTCAGTTGAGGTAGGTAGGATGATAGATTCTACACAATTTTTGGGAGGAGTGAAGACCGAGGTGATTTCCTAGTCAAATTCTCGGGTTGACCAAAGGGAGGCTTAATGGATAGGCTTTCGGGTAGTGCATATTAACATATATTCTTGAGTAACTTCTGCATTGTTCTAGGTGATAGTCAGCCAGGTCGATTCCAGGGTTGAGTAGAGTAGACTGCCTGGGAGGAAGCCTCAAGCTCTGTGCAATTTTGGGCAACAATACTTGGTCACTAAGGGCTAAGATTATATAGTGCAACTCAGTGGAGGGTGGTACTGTTGACAGATCTTCGACAAAATGGTTGAATGTGTGAGTGAGTGAACTCGTTTATGCATGACCTTTCGAACACACACTCATCATGACTCGACGAAAAGACACCTTAGACCAACAAGACAACATGCTCAGTGTGACTAACTAAAGGGTGCGAGTGATAAGTGCGATAGTTGAGATAAATTGTCGAACGACTGTGATGACACTTGCACGACATTGCATACAAATCTATGTGTGAGTGTGGCACGTGCTTACATAGTGAACAAAACTTGTACACACGAAGAGAGACCTTGAATATAGCCAGAACAAGACCACAAGAATGACATTGCAACCAACATGCTAAAAGACAACGAGTGAACGGTCAAGTAGAGAGGGTGTAAAAACATGACACAAGCTCATGGGATGAGCCCGAGTGTTTGAAAAAATCAAGGAGAAAACCAAGGAAGGCTCCAAAATTGGATGGAGCCCAAAATTTTGGAAGGTTTTGTAGCCGCTACTACAGACACATGAATAAGAGGAAGAAATGCAACATGATATATCAAAATTGCGAGACCAAGTGCAACAAGTTTCACTCTCGCAAAAAGTAACAAAAAATTAATTAGAAGCCATGATGAATGTTAAGATAGATGATATAAAAGGGGACATGGAATTTTTAAATGATGATTTATAGGTAGACATGCAAGCAATGATGAATGTCAAGATACAAGGGTTGAAGGAAGGTTTGGCAAAGTTTCTAGAAGAAAGGCATCCCAATGGTGACAGGGCAATCCATGAAAATCATGATGAAAATAAAAGGAATATCAATTATTATTTTAGAGACTCGATGTGGGGTTTAAGAACCACCACATTTCAAAGATAGATATGAGGAAGTTTTATGGCAACGATCCGGTAACTTGGATACTATAGATGGAGCAATATTTTGATCTAGACGATGTACAACCCTCACAAAAGGTACATATTGCATATTTATATTTAGAACCCAATCAATTTGTATCGTATACATGGCTTTGTTCTCATAAACCACTTGTCTCCTGGTCAATTTTTGTGGAGGAAATGATAGCACATTATGAGCATACAAAGAGAAACACCTTCTTTAGGAAATTGATAAATATCAAACAAAAGGGGTCAATTGTGGAGCACATTGAGGACTTCCAAAAATTTAATATAAGGGTAAATGATATTTTAGAGGAGCATAGGATTAATGTCTACATAGGGACTTTAAAGGATAACATACAACATGAGTTTCATCTTTGGGAACCTAATTCAATGGATAAGGCATTCAGGTTGGAAAGAAAAAATGAAAGAAAAATTATGGCAACAAGGAATCCTATCACTCACAACTATAAAGATGGAAATGTTGTTGCTCCTAACCTTCCAAAACCTACAAGGTTGACACCACAATATTTGGAGGAAAAAATATCAAAATGGATTTGTTGCAGTTGTGATATAAAATACACTAAAGGTCATATGTGTGCCGAGAAGAAATTATTTTACATAGATTGTGAAGAGGAGGAAGAAAAGGATCAGGAAATGTCAAAAGAAGAGGATATACACCAAGAACAAACCCCAGAGAAAGAAGAATTGAATCCTGTATCTTGTAATGCACTGGCACTTTATGGATATCATCCACCATCCATCACATCATCTTTAAGAGAAAAATCTAAGGTTTAAGCAGTGGAAGATCAGATTGAGCATCAACAATAAGTCCTCCAACTCTTAAAGGATAACCTCACTTTGTTGCACAATCGAATGAAACAACATTCGGATAAACATCACCGTGAAAGAAGTTTTGATACAGGGGACTAAGTATTATTATAGCTACAACCATACAAAAAAATGTTCCTCAACAAGCTAATAAGGATAATAAATTTATCACTAAAGTACTATGGTCGTTACAAGGTGTTGCAAAATATTGGTATTATAGCATACAAGTTGGAGCTTCTTGCATCTTCTTGAGTGCACCCAATTTTCCATGTTTCATGCTTAAAGAAGGTTATATGTGACAAGCTCCTAGATCAAACAATATTGTTGGAACCTGAAGAGGAAGGAAAAATCATATTGGGACCTGAAGAAGTTACATAATAAAGAAGCCAAAAGCTACGAAATCGATCAATTTAAGGTATCTCATCAAGTGGAAGAACTTACCTACTGAAGATTCCAAATTGGAGGATTAGAATTTTATATAGAAGCATCTAGAACTACTAAAGCATTAAAGAGAATAATTTTTTGGAGTAGAGCGACATGTTAGGTCCCTATACTACTAGTGTAGCCCCTTATTGTTATTAGTGCAACCCCCTTATTATATTGTTATGCCCACATAGTCCCCATATTGTTATTATTGTGCCCCATAGAAGAATTGTTATTGTTTTGCCCATACAATATTATTGTTGTGTAGGATCTGATTATACTATGACCCATCATAGTCCTATATATATAAAGGAGTTCTTGTGATTTGTATCATCGAATAATTGTTCATTTATGTAATGTAAAGGAGCTTCCCCCCTCAAAGAGGCTAGTTTTGAAGTTGTTGATATATTTATTCTTCTATTTTGTGAGTTGGTTTCATAACAAAGTGAGTCCCTAAGTGAGAGGCAATAGTACCACACAAGAAGAGACAAACATGAACCAAAAGGATTTGTCTAACATCCAGCAGAATAGTCCACAGAGCATGCAATAATCGTTAAAACCAACAAACAAGGAAAGATTTGTCTAGTATCCCGTGGAATAGTCCACAAGGATGGGTAGTCAATAACAACAATTACAACACATTTTGAATAAGATAAGAACTAAAATAACCAAAATAGTTCAACTATCTTATTACATGTAAAAGCAAAAATGAAATGAAAATGTCCACAAAATAGTCTTGCAAACATTCATAGTCCATGCATGAAGAACATGTTGGCCTTCAAAGGCTTATGTTACTAAGCAAAAGTTCCTAGACACGTGTTTACAATGTACATCACTAGCCCCAATAGTGGGAAACCTGAGCCACTCCTCTCTCCTCAAAGAACTAGTTTATCTCTCTAATGCCTTGTGGGAGGATCCAAGGTGAAAAGTCCTTTGCTCATAAAATGAGGGGGTATATATAACCAAGGGATGGTGATTCTCGTTTGTGACAATTTGACTACCCTCAAGACTATTAAACTTCCAATGAATTTCCAATTTATATGGATCTCCATATTCATGTGTGTCCTTTGGAATACCAATTTACAATAATTCTAAATACAATATACATGGTCAACAATAGTGATGTGGCATATGACCACTCATGACATGATATGACACTTTTGAAATGGACTACTTGGTGATGTGGCAATGTCAACTCACTGTTACTACTGAGTATTGAATTGTTTCTTGAGAATACTCTTGTCTTCCCCTCCTCATGGCTTGGTGACAGGATTCTTCAATGATGTCAAGTCTCAGGTTGTGGTCATGAGTTGGTGTCATTTTTCCTTGATATATAAGCTTGCATTATTAGCTACAAGAATGTCCTTTGCATGTTTTCCTCATTCATCTCCTTCTTCATCATCTCTCCAGATTCCTACATCTGCAATTGACTCATGACTAGATGACATTAGTGCGAAAACCTCCTATAATGAGATGGTGCATTCTGGTCTAGGGACTGAACGGGAACCAAGTTACAACTTTGGAAGGCAGGCTCAATGACTATGCATTATGTGGTCCCAACAGCCAAGTTTGAGGCTTGAGGCCTGGAACTGCGTAATGCACAGTTCAGGCTGGGCTGAGAGGCTATCTTTTGTGCAATTTTGGAGATGAGTGAGTCTGGCAGAAGGAGGGGCCACTATGGAATATTTCTGTGCAGTTCTGAAGAGGAAGATTGACTAACTTCTGCATAGTTTTTGGAGATAGTGGGTCGATAGGAGGGGAGGACCACTGAAGGAAGATTCTATGTAGTTCTGGAAATGAAAGGAGGTTTATCTATGGGAATTTATGGGAAATAGTGGGTTGAAATGAGGGAGTGACCATTGCAAGAATATTATGTTAGTTCTAAGACCAAAAGGGAGACAAGTCCCCTATAGGATTGCACAATTTAGGGGAACAGGGACGTATATTTTTTCTTATTCTTACATAATGTGTAGTTTGGGACAGGCTGACTGAAAGGATTTTGCAATTCTGTAAGGGAAGTTTGGGTATTGGGCTTATGAATTTCCTAATGCAGTGGTGCTTAGGGACAAGAATTGTGCATTACATAGTTCTAGGGCCCAAGGTCACGACCTGCTGACTAGAACTGCACAATGCGCAATCTTGGTAGGTTGGGTGAAGCCAAGTTGAAGGGCAGGGAAGCTTCTTCGGAAAAGGCTAAGTCTTGGACCAGTAAAACTAGAAGGTGAAATGATAAAGCCTCGACTATTTCCTAACACTTACAATACTTGACAACTTAACGACATTGATCACATATGAGACATGAACAACAATTTTTCTTGTGTGACTACTTCATGACCAACTACGAGAAGTGTGATACCTAAGATAGACATTATGACAACCGTAACGACAGTTGTAAGACAATGCTCCAAAATTTTTGAATGAGTGTGAGAGGTGTTTATATGGTTAGGAAAACTCATAAAAAAAGATGGGCCCTTGAGGCAACCAACATGATCTTATGCATGAAGTGTGATAGCCAACATGTGAAAAGATGACATCTTCCTTATCTTGAGAAAGGATACAAAAAAAATATAGAAAACATAATGACTTTCATTGTTTGTGACCATACATGTCATTGAATCCATAATGATATGACAATGAAAATCTTTCCTTTGTATTACACTAAGAGGTGCATCTCAATTTCATGAAATATGTGCTTTGTTCTTCGTACCTACCCTCCAGAGGGATCTGGATTAGATGGAGTCTCAATGTGGTCCTAATCTCATATCCTTCACCCTAGGGTTATTTAGTCTTATTATATAATGATTATCTTTTCTCCTCATCTCCTTAAGTGTCATCTAGCATGTCCTCCTTTTTCATCTCCTTCTTCATCATCTTTCCATATCATGGTAAATTTCTGTATCTGAAATCCACTCATGACAATATGACATCACCATGATAAACCCCTAGTATAATATGTTGCAATATAATCCATTGAATGAGCCAGAACTGGTAGTAGGTCAAGGGGGAGGTTCAGTGACTAGGTTGGACTGAGGTATAATATTGCAAAATGCCCATTGAGGGACAATTTTGGGTAATTCAAGAAGGAAGTGGACGGTGCGAGATGGGGCCTTGAGAGGAAGAATTGCATAGTTTTAGAGGGAAAAGGGGACTGGACAACTAAGACTATGCAACGCACAAATCAGGGAGGCTTAAAGGAAAGAACTACGTAGTTTTTGGAGGTAGTGAAGTGCGGATGAGGGAGAGGACACTGGGAGAAGCATCTGCGTAGTTTTGGGTGCCAATGCAAGTTGGGCTTCTGTACATTGAGATGGTGAAATGCGTAGTTCTGGGAGGAAGGGACTGAGCAATGCGCAGTTCTGGAAGAGGCTAGGTTGCTAGGAATCCTCCAGAAATCAACTAAGTGTGGGATCAGTGTAACCGATGTGAACAATGATAGAAATTGATTGTGACCACACACTTGGACACTTCGTGACACAACGTAGATCATCTAGAACATATGAAAACATACTTCCCTTAATGCAACAACCTTTGTGGCAACTTATGACAAGTGTGGCACCAAAGTAGACTTTGTGATCATAATGACAACACTTGTGTACTAATAGTGGGTGAAAATTTGGAAATAAGTGCGAAACATATCTATATGATGAGACCAACTCATTTTTACAAAAATTTCCCCTTGAAGCAAACTAGAAATCCCCTTTACATGATAAGTGATAATTCCCATGCCTGAAAATGACACTTGCTATACAAAGATAAAAGTGTGAACAACACTTGAGATCCAAGAAGGGAGCTTGAAATCATTAGTCGATTAATAAGTGACTAAGGAACGAATGATCAAAGTATACTCAGTAGGCTCCAAAACTTGAGTGTAGGCTAAAATTTTGGAGGGTTTTGCAGCTGCTACAACGCTTGGCAACACACTGGTAGAATCAAAATTCTCTTTTTTGTTTAAATCCTTCGTGCAAGGCCTTGGTTCTTCAGGAAGTATTCATCATTTAGATCACTTTGGCCTTTTCCACTTACCCCATGACTATACATGGTCCCCTCTATACCTTAATGGTCGAACACAACATAAGATTCAACATAATCACAATGTTTCGAGATGGGAAGCGTAGTGTAGCTCTCAAGCTTAAGATTTTCAAAGTATAATTTTTCATCTCTAATTTTTCTCTACTACCAAAAAACTTGGAGAGTACCTCGAAGAAGTCACGCAGGAACACAAGAATTTCTTCGCTTCCAGTTAGCCTGGACATTACCCCAGAGGAATTTCTTGCTTCACCTCTCTACACAGGAATCCTTTATCTTCTTTCACCTTTATTTATTTATTTGAAGAGAACTGTGCATTGACACTTATTTATTTTAGGGTGGAAGAGGGTTCCCAACTTATTAAGAGCAGAAGAGGCTGTTCCTTCAGAGAATCATATAGATACCTCTAATTTAGGTTTTCTCATTTATATTTTCCCCTTATATGTTTCTACTAGTTGGATAAACTTGAGAACATCAAAGCAGAAAACAATGAGAATAGGCATAAGGTTTCCATACTGGACATGGGTTCATGGTTGGACCAAAACTTTCCTTATTGATGGATTGTATTTTTTGTAAAAAATTGAATGACCAAAAGAGAAATCCAACACAAAGAAGATTGGTTGGAGGTTCAACCAAATGTTGTAGTGTCACGAGGCTCTTTAGGCTTCAGCCACATATGTACTAAGAAGCCAAAACGGGTCTAGACACAACATTTATTGACTTAATGGACACAAAAGGATCAACTCAATAAGAAAGAAAAACAAGACGAAATGAAAGACATCACACAACTAGAAGACAAGAAATAAAATGCCTATAGCAAACATGATGTAGAACCAAAATAAGAAAACCAAGACACACTACAGGGAACGAGTGTAAGATGAGTGCAAGGAAGGGAAAAATAGGATGTAGTTAATCCTAGTACTAACCCAACAAATAGAAGGTTAGGGTCACATATAATGAAATTTCGAGTGAAGCCATGTAGATTTTCCCGACCCGCATTCACAAAGATATGAACAAATTGTGAATAATGTAAATAATTAATAAGAGAAAATGAAGAGTCATAGGGAGATGAAACTCAATAGTCATTCCCTCATGTATATAAATATGAATAGTCCAAATGAATAAACATAATATGATTTGAGGAGTTACGTCCTGGCCTGACATGGTACCATAGCCAACTCCATTTTTAATTTTCTTACCCTTGTAACTCCCTTCTATCATTTTTTGTAATCTGCCAAATTCCTGTCATCTTCAACCTTGGAGTGATTCTCACTCCCTAGCTCCCTGATGCACATGACCACTAGTTCTGTGATGGAGCATTTGAAGATCAGTGTGGAGATTGAGTTTGCTGCCTATGGTCTGAAAGGAATGAAACAGTGTGGGATTTTCTGAGAGATGATGTGGTTGGTGTGGCGAGTTTCAGCACCTTACCTCAACACAATGGTTTCAAGTGTTATTATGCGGTCTGGTACATCTGGAATGTTTTTTAAAACATGGTGAATGCTATTGTAATGCGTTATTATAGATTCTTACCTAGTGTATGCATTAGGCACAGTTAATACCTCTCCAATGCCCAAAAGCAGCAAACATTGTCTCTGTCCTCCCGGTCTTGTGTATTAAATCTCAATCCGCTCTTAGTTTTAAATCTGCTCTCTACTACATAGTGGGCCCATACACATGCTCTCTCAACTCATACAAATTGTCTCTCTGCTATCTAGGCTCATACAAATCCACTCTCTGTTGTCTAGGCTCATGCAAATCCACTCTCTACATACATAATCTACTCATATAAATCCGCTCTCAGATTATATGATGTCTAGAGGTCCCAATTCTCTACATTAACTCCATACCGTAGGAGCCCACTTATCTGCATTAACCATATCTTCTCCAATAAAACCGCTTTGCATTAACCATCTCTGCTCCAATAAATCTGCTCTGCGTTAACCACCTCTGCTCTAATACGCAACCAAAACCTATAGTGTCAGCATCTCCCATACCATACCACCTCCCATACTGGCAAAACCTCCCAACACCTGAAATGTCGCTGCTATTTTTTCTAATACACCTCTCATGCATCGTTATACTGTGTGTTATCTGGGCATGTTATGCTATGAGTTTTGTAATTTAAAACAATGTTGTTATATCTATATCTATATATATATATTAGTCCCACACTATATAATAGTGGCACTTTTCATAAACCCTCTCCATAATGCATTATATCAAAAACCTCTTATATATATTTATATCAGAATTGTATTTTTTTTTTTAAAACTACCACTGGAAGTCCTATTTCTTGGCAATAGAAGTATATTTTTTACAGTACATAGATTTAAAAAAAATGCATTCATTGATATCTATCATGGGAGTGGTTCTCATCGGCAAGGAGAACTATCCAGAATGGTCACGGAAAATAAAACACACTCTCATCTTTAATGAGCTGTGGAAAGGGGTGTGTGTTGGAGATAGAGACAAAGAACCAGAATAGCCTACCTCAGACAAGGAATTTGCAATTTGGGAAAATAAGAATAGCAAGGCTTATGCCTTGATTGCAGCATTAGTAAATGAAGAGGTGAGTCGCCATATTTCACCATTTTCAAATTCTTTCGAAGCTTTACAAAAACTGAAGGAACTCTATAACTCACACTCTACACCTGAAGTTGTTCAAATCATGATTAAATTGTTCAGCCTTGAACTACAAAATTATGATCCTCTTGCTCTTGCATTAGAAGTAAAATATATTATACATGATATCAAATTCACTAATGTTGAACTCGACATTACTCTGATACCTTTTGTCAAGGATATTTATCCCACTTATTCAAATTATCTTGAGTCATTGCAAGAAAATGGAAACCTCAAATAAATTACCTTTGACTCCCTTGTGGAAAAATTTGCTGAAAGACAGAAAATTTTTAAGAAGAAGACAACTCCTTAGTCTTCTGAAGAGACTATGTGTCCTGCACATAGAGAGAATAACCTTTCTCAAGATTCTTCCAGAGGAAGATGTGGTCGAGGAGGAAGGGGTAGAAGAAATTTTAGAGGCAATGGGGGAAGTCACTCTTAAGGAGAAAAGTCATATTTGCATTACATACATTGCAATAGAGATGGATCACATGATGCATCCACATGCAAGTTGCCTGGGGGAAAAATTGAGCAGGAAAGAAGCCAACCCAAAGGTAAAACTAATGACAAAAAGAAAGGTAAAGCACATAAATCCACTGACTATGTTGTGGCACACTTTAATATTGGAGTAAATGAAGACTTATTTAATGCTTCACTTGCTTCTTGGGAAAATGAATGGTTGCTTGATTCAAGAGCAACCTGCCACATGAGTTTTAGAAGAGATCTTTTTGAAGAATTTACTAACAATGTTGATGGAGCAATATACTTTGCAGACAAATCAAATCTCAAGCCATCAGGGCTTGGAACAATCAAGCTTAAATTTCCTGGTCTTCCAAACTTTCTTCTGCATCATGTTTTATATCTCCCACAGCTGAGGATAAACTTGTTGTCCTTGGTCCACATCCACTAGAAAGGACACTCCATTCACATGTTTAATGGCAAGATTGAGGTGAGAAAAGCATCAGACCACTCACTTGTCATGACAGGGATAGAAGAAGAAAGGATTCTCAAGCTGTAGGGTACCTCTGCTCGTGCACAAAATTTCTCATAGAATTCTCATTGATGAAGGTAAATTTCCATCAATTTTATTATGGCATGCGAGATTTGGACACTTGAACTATGACAGCCTCTACTTGGTGAAGAAAAATGGTGTTACTGGTTTTCCTGCAATTCCTAGGAAACTTAAGCAATGTGATGCTTGCATTCTAGGAAAGCATAGAAAACAGCCTTTTCATGATTCACATTCCAGAGAACATAGAAAAATTGAACTCATTCATTTAGATTTATGTGGTCCAATGCCTATTCCTTCTACAAATGGAAATAAATATATGATGACATTTATTGATGACTGCACCATAATGTGTTGGGTTTATTTAATGAAGAACAAATCTGATTATTTTCAAACATTCAAGAACTTTCATACATGGATTGAAAATGATGCACAATCTCATATTGGCTCTATTTGCACTGATAATGGAAAATAATACACTTCAAATGAATTTGAAAACTATCTTTTCCATCATGGGATCAAACATCAAACAATTGTGCCTTATAATCCCCAACATAACTAAGTAGCTGAAAGAATGAATAGGACAATCTTAAATATGGTGCGCTCCATGATGTTTTTCAAGAATGTAAAATTGATGTTTTGGGATGATGCAATTCTATGTGTTGTATATGTAAAGAATAGATGTCCATTTAATGCTACTAGAAATAAGAATCCTTATGAAATGTGGTATGAGCACATTCCTTCGTAAAGCATCTCAGGGTCTTTGGTTCCACTTGTTATGCCTTGATACCAAAGGTACATAGAAACAAACTTGCTGCAAGGAGTCCTAAGTGTATCTTCCTGGGGTATTCAAACACCTCCAAAGCATACTATCTCTATGATGAAGTCAATAAAAATTTTGTTGTATCTAGAGATGTAATCTTTCTTGAATCATCCAAAACTAAAAATGTTTTTAAGCAGAAACTTGATCGCTTGGATAGATTCGAAAATGCAAAATCATTTCAACAATTTGATAATCAGATTCCACATCTTGAAGGGGGGATTACTATACTGGATCAAGCTTTGAGTGATGTGATTGATAGAATTGGGAGACTCAATCTTGATTCAGTCCCAACTCAATCAACTGAGTAGGCTGGTTTCTCATAAAGGCCCCCCAAAGTGGCTCACAAAGACACTTGAAAGTGTTCATCCTAATGAGGTTGGAAGGATAGGAACTAGAAATTCAACCCAACAAAATGGAGGTGATGTAGATGACTCTGATTCACCTATTGATATGGATGTTTCTTATGATTGTGAATTGAATTTGTCTACATATTTGAAACCAACTTCCTTCAAAGAAGTTCCTTCTCATGATGAATGGAAAGAAGCGATGCAAAAGGAGTATGATGCCTTGATAAAAAATGGCACTTGGAAGTTGGTTGATCCTCCATTAGGAACCAAACAAATTGGCTGCAAGTGGGTCTACAAAACAAGTATAAATTTGATGGCTCACTTGAAAGGCACAAAGGCAAGCTTGTGGCAAAATGTTTTTCACAAAAGGAAGGGGTTGATTATGAGGAGACTTTTTCCCCCACAATAAAATGGGCTACCATCTGGACACTCTTTTCCCTAGTAGTTTAGAATAGTTGGAAAGTCCATCAAATGGGTATGAAAATTGCTTTCTTGAATGGAGATCCAGCCTAAAGGATTTTCTGTGAAAGGACATGAACATAAAGTATGCAAACTTATGAGATCCTTGTATGGCCTTAAAAAAGCACCGTTAGCCTAGTATGAAAAACTAACTGAGCATCTTCTGAAACTCAATTTCAAACATTATGATCTTGATAATGAAACTTTGTTTGTCAAGGAAGTTGGCAAAACAATTTTATATCTTGTAGTATATGTAGATGATCTTTTGATGACTGGGAACAATGAGAGATACATTGCATCCATAAAGAAGGAATTGAGGAAAGGTTTTGAAATGACTGATTTGGGCTATGTTCATTACTATCTTGGTATTGAAGTAACTCATCATCTGAAGTCCCTATTCCTTTATCAAAAGAAGTACAATGGAGATCTATTGAATAGGTTTAGCATGGATGAATGCAATCCTCTAACTACTGCAAGGGAACAAAACTTAAAGCTCACATTCATTGAAGGAAAAGAATTTGAGGATGTAACAAAGTATAGACAACTTGTAGGAAGTCTCAACAACCTGACTACTACCGGACCATACATTTCATTTGTTGCTGGAATCCTCTCCAGGTTTATGCAAAATCCTTGTGAGGGACATTAGTCTGCTGCAAAAAGAGTTCTAAAGTACTTGAAGGGAACTCAAGACTGTGGACTCAAGTGTATACAGGTGGGCGACTTCAACTTCATTGGATACTCTAATTCAAACTTCAATGGAGACAAAGAAACTGGGGTATCTACTTCTGGTTATGATATGAGTCTTGGATCAAGAGCTATCTCTTGGAGATCACGCAAACAATTAGTTCCAACGGATTCCACAATAGAGGCAGAATATGTGGCAGCAGCTGAGGCAACAAAAGAAATTGTGTGGCTTAGGAAAATTTAAGATTTGCAGGTAAAACAAATACATTTGACTCCACTCATCATTGATAATACCTCTGCAATAAAGTTGGCCAAGAACCCAAAGTTCCATGATCGAACGAAGCACATCAATACAAAGTTTCATCTGATTCGACATCATGTTGAGGCCAAAGAAATCCATCTTCACCATTTTTCCACTAATGAGAAGATTGGAGACATCTTCACCAAAGTGCTTGGAAGAGAAAAACTTGAAAGATTCAGAACAATGCTTGAACTCACCAACATCCCTTTAGATTAAGGGGGGGAATGTTGACACCTAATCATAGGGATTGGGTGAACAAATTGTAAATAATGTAAATACCTAATAAGAGAAAATGAAGATTCATCGGTAGATGAAACTCAATAGTCACTCCCTCATTTATATAACTATGAATAGCCTAAATGAATAAACATAATCTGATTTGAGGAGTTACCTCCTGGCTTGACAGAGAGAAACCATATATGACTTAGTTCAGGGGACTTACTAGAGTCATGATATCTTGACATTACCATCAACAAAAGTTGAAGTGCCTCGACACCCTGGCGGGTCCCATAACTTCCCAGGATTGTAGAATCACATTTTGAAGCTTGATTTAGATCATGCAAGGTTTGAGGATGGATGTTGTTACTCATTTCAAAACTTCTCACCAGATGGCAGCCATCTCTATCACTGATTTTACCATATTTTCAAGCTTCAACAACCAGATTACTCAAATGGAAAGACTCTTCTTATAGAAGATTCAAATATAAATGAATCGATGAGATCTCATGAGAAAGATGATTTGAAGATTTTTCTTCATGAAATAAAATAGATGATGAGGGATGGGAAGGGTACTCTATGTTTTGATTATTTTCAATCTCATCATGGACAACCTCATCGCCTTGTGATAACCCATCAAATGAAGAAACTAAAGAGCATGGAGTATATCTATTGTAGGTATATGCGTTGCAACTAGAATAACGCAAGGGGTGGTGAGGTGAAGAGGAAGTTTGCTAAACACACCTTCTTTAACTAAATCAGACTTTGGATCGTAGCTAAGATCTTCATGAGAAAATGAAAGATTAGGTGATTCACTTAGGAATTTGTTACTACATACACCAATAAAATTATCTTCATCAAGATTATTATTGCTCAAGGTTGTAGTTTAACCGAAAGAATTGATTACATTTGATTCACTACTAAGATTAGCAGATTGGGAATAAGAATGGACACTTATTATTTTGACATGGAATATTCTGAAGAAGAGAGGAAATATTAAAAGCATCTTCACCTTCCTGATCCTCTATCTACGTAATGTGATTGCTTTGTATGTAATCACAATTTGAACTAGCAGCTTGAGAATCAATAGAATGTGAAGAACTAGCTGGTGGAGCAGATTGATCAAGTGGATCATGGTACAATGAGTCGATATATGTAGATGATAGAGGATAACAAAAATATATATTAGATTTGAGACTAGAGTTGTGACAATGACATCATCTAGAAGAATGGAGGAGTGAGTCTTCACCATAAGCTTCATGAGACCTTCTAGAATTTCTTCCATTGAACCTAAATCATGAAAAGTGGAAGAAGAATGAGAAAATGGATAGGAGATTTGATTTTTAGATTTCCCAGTTTTACAACCAACACAAGGCGGCACCCACACCAAGACTGGAAATGGAGGAGGAAAAAGAAAAAAATGGGCAGTAAACTCCTCCTCTAAGATCTGCGGTGTCTCATGATTCTTAAGAATTGGGGGAATTCAAGAATCAGGGGGTTTGGGTTAACCATTTAACGAGATAAGAACCAAAATCTCCCAGTTTTACAACCACCACAAGGGGGCACCCACACCAAGACTGGAAATGGAGGAGGAAAAAGAACAAAATGGGCAGTAAACTCCTCCTCTAAGATTTTCGGTGTCTCATGATTCATAAGAATTGGGGGAATTCAAGAATTAGGGGGTTTGGGTTAACCATGTAATGAGATAAGAACCAAAATCTCAAACTATTGTTGCAACAAATCCCAATTCATATATTTTTCAAGATTCTCATAACAAAGGTGAAGGAATCTATTGAAAAAATACTCAACTGATTCATTTGGCTTCATTCTTAAGAGATTTATTCTTCCACAAACACTTCAGTATTCATACTTATTGAAGGATTTATGAAGCTCCTTGAAAAGCTGGTCAAATGAATGGATAGAAGAAATGGGTAATGTTTGACACCGTTGACTAACACGACCTTCGAATGTGAGGGTGAGTAGTCTAGCCATGACATGTTTGCAATATATTTCATTAACAAAGAAAAAAGGAACAACTTGAAACAAATGTTCACGAAAAGTTGATTTACCCTCACCATAGAACTTCAATTAGGACAAGTTATGAATAACTTCCACAGGGATGGTATAGTTAATATCTTTAGAAAAACATATTGGGATTACGATTTGGGAAAGAACCATTTTGGATAAGATATTCAAGCCGGACTCAATGGGAACAACCTGTTGCCTGGCCCTCCTTCTAGTGCCATTTTTTTGATGGTGCTAGAAATCCATTAACCAAGGGGATGTCCCTGATATGAATACCCAATTAGACCTCACATAATTTGGTGTAGGAGTCCTATCTGGTATAAAGGTTTAATTTCTGATACTTAAATATTTTCCTTGGCTCTAGTTGTCAACACAGGAGAGTGATGCAATGGTGTCTACAAAAAGAGAGGGACGAGTGCTTAGTGAGTGTGCAGTTGCAACCGTGTCAAGGTTATTCTATTGCAAAGAGGGGAGGGAAGTGAATATCTGTGTGAGAGGAAATAGTAACACCCAGGAAGAGACACACATGAACCATAAGGATTTGTCTAACATTGAGTGGAATATTCCACAGTAGATCCGATGGTCATTACAACCAATAAACAAGGAAACATATATCTATTATCCCATGGAATAGTCCACAAGGATGGCGCAACAATAGCAACCATGAAAAGACATTCTCAATAATATAAGCACTAAAATACTTGAAATAGTTCAACTATCTTAGTCCATGTGAAAGAAAATGTTATGAAACCAGCTCAAGAAAAGATAGAAAAGATAGATCAATGCCTTAGAATTCAGCCTCTTCGAGGGGGCAACCTCCTTTACATTACATAAATGAACAATTCTTGGATGATTCAAATGACAAAACCTCCTTTCTATATATAGGAGTCTAAGGAGTCACAATATAATCCAGCCGACCTAACAATATAAAGCCACAAAAATAACAATAGAGGGATTCTATGGGGCACAGAAATAACAATATGGAGGTAATAGGGGCACAACAATATAAATAAGGGGTATAACTACAATAGTAATGGGGTAATCACTAGTATTATAGGGACCCAACATGCCCCTCTCCTTCAAAAAAGTGTTGTCCTCAACGCTTGAGTAGTTCTGGATACTTCTGCATAAAATTCTCATCCTCCCATGTGGAATCTTCAGCGGATAAGTTCTTCCACTTGATAAGATACTCTGAAATTGATCGATTTCGTAGCTGTCGAGTTCTTGTTTCTGTGACTGCTTCCGGTTCCAATATAATTTTTCCTTCCTCGTCAAGTTCTGGCAATATTGTTTGAACTGGGAGCTTGTCGCCTATAACCTTCTTTAAACATGAAACATGGAAAACTGGGTGCAATCGAGAAGCTGCAGGAAGCTCCAATTTGTATGCCATAGTACCAATCTTTTGCAACACCTTGTACGGACCATAATACTTTGGTGATAATTTATTATCCTTCTTAGCTTGCTTTAGGGACATTTGCTTATATGGTTGTAGCCGTAGGAATACCCAATCACCTACATCAAAACTTCTTTCACTGCGATGTTGATCTGCCTGTTGTTTCATTCTATTTTGTGCCAACACGAGGTTATCCTTTAAGAGTTGGAGGACTTGTTGTTGATGTTCGATGTGATGTTCCACTGCTTGAACCTTAGAATTTTCTCTTAAATATGATGTGATGGATGGTGGTTGATACCCATAAAGTGCCATAAATGGGGTCATTTTTGTTGCTGTATGGAAGGAAGTGTTATACCACCATTCAGCCAGAGGCAACCATTTGACCCATTGTGTCTGTTTATCAGATACAAAGCAACGAAGATATCCTTCCAAACATTTGTTTACTATCTCAGTTTGCCCATCAGATTGAGGATGATAAGATGAGCTATGAGCTAACTGAGTACCAAGACAAGAAAATAATTCTGTCCAAAAATTTCCAGTGAAAATGGGATCTCTGTCACTTACAATAATCTTTGGGTTTCCATGTAGCTTTTGAATTGTTTCCATAAATGCAGTAGAAACTGTACTGGCTTTAAATGGATGTGATAATGCACAAAAGTGTGCATACTTGGTAAGTCTGTCAACTACCACCATGATGACACTCTTTCCCTCAGACTTGGGTAAACCTGTGATAAAATCCATTGAAACCTCCTCCCAACGTTGGCTTGGAATGGATAAAGGTTGTAATAGACCCGTGTCTTAATTGTTTCAACTTTATTTTGTTGGCAAACCAAACATTCCGCCACAAACTTTTGAATATCTGATTTAAGGCCATCCCAAAAAAATTCCTTCTTAACCCTGTGGTAAGTTTTTAAAAATCCTGAGTGCCCTCCTAAGGGAGAAGTGTGCAATTCCATAAGAATCTTTTGTTTTAGCTGGGAATTCTTACAGAGGTATAAGCGATCTTTGTACCATAACGAATCATTTTTCCAGCTAAATGTATCAGAAGTACTGGAATCTTGTTGTAGCTTTCGAATAAGTGCCCACACTTCTTCGTCATTCTTCCATTCCTCCCTTGCTTCGTTTATCCAATCTGGTTGGATAATAGAAATGGCACACAACAATGCTTCCACATCCTCATCCTTTCTTGAGAGTGCATCTGCCACCACATTTTGCTTCCCTTTTTTGTAGATGATTTCAAAGTCATAACCCAACATCTTTGTGACCCACTTTTGTTGCTCTTCAGAGGATAATCTTTGTTCTAAAAAGTATTTAAGGCTATCATGATCCGTTTTTACCTTGAAGTGTCTTCCCATTAGGTAGGGTCGCCATTTCTTAAGTGCATGGAGTATTGCCAACATTTCCTTCTCATAAATAGCTTTGCTTAAAAACTTTCCCTTGATTGGACGACTTTCAAAAGCAATGGGTCTTTCATCTTGCATTAGAACAGCACCAATTCCATTTCCTGAAGCATCACATTCCACAATAAAGGTTTTTGTGAAGTCCGGTGTAGCTAAGACCGGTGCTTGGCACATTGCCTCTTTAAGATGTTCAAAGGCCTTTGTTGCTTCCGGAGTCCATGAAAATGAATCTTTCTTCAATAATGTTGTTAGAGGTGCTGCTATTCTCCCATAATTCTTAACAAACTTGCGATAATACCCTGTCAACCCAAGAAATCCTCGCAGATGCTTTATGGATGTGGGGATTTTCCATTCCTTAATGGCTTTAATTTTGCTAGGGTCTACCTTAACTCCTTCATGAGATACAATATGACCCAAATATTCCACCTCCTGGACTCCAAAGAAACATTTGGATCTTTTTGCATATAATTGTTTCTCCTCCAATAGTTGTAGCACCCTGTCAACATGTTCAACATGATCCTTCCAAGACTTGCTGTAGATTAGTATATCATCAAAAAATACTAACACAAATTTTCTAAGGAATGGTTTGAAAATTGAATTCATCAAACCTTGAAATGTTGAAGGTGCATTGGTAAGGCCAAAAGGCATGACCAAAAATTCATAATGACCCTCATGAGTTCTAAATGCCGTTTTTGGAATGTCTTCAATCTTCATTCTGATTTGATGATATCCCGAACGAAGATCCAACTTGGTGAAGTAAATTGATCCATGCAATTCATCCAGTAATTCATCAATGACAGGAATGGGGAACTTATCTTTAATAGTGAGCTTGTTGAGCTCCCTATAATCCGGACACATGCGCCATGATCCATCCTTCTTGTGCACCAATACTACTGGAGCTGAGAAAGAACTTTGACTCGGTTGAATTATACCAGCCTCTAGCATTTCTGCAACCATACGTTCAATTTCACTTTTTTGGACATAGGGATATCTGTACGGCCTGATGTTTGGAGGAACACTTCCTGGAATCAGATGAATAGCATGATCATGATCACGCATAGGTGGGAGACCTTTGGGAGTCTCAAATACCTTGGAATGATTGTCCAGGACTTTTTGGAGATCTGGAGAAATAGATGATTCCAATGTGGAAACATCTAGCGAACATAATTGTGCAATTACACCTCTTTGCTCCTTTTTTAGAAGCTTTGTCATGCCATTAGAGCTGATTATCTTTCCTGGTTTCCCTGCAATACCCCTTAATTCAACTTCCTTTCCTTCCGTAGAAAATTTGATGAAAAGTTCTTGAAAATTAAAAGCTATTGTACCCAAGGATTGTAGCCATTGGACTCCTAGTACAACATCAGCACCTCCCATTGGAATGGAAAGCATTGGGCTAGTCAATACATATTCTCCCATGGATAGCTTGATATTATGGCACTTTCCAGAGCAATTTATTGTTCCTCCATTTGCAATCATCACTTGACACTCTGGTGCTGGATATAGGAAGCAATTCAATTCTTTTGCTACCCTACAATGAATAAAATTGTGGGTGCTTCCTGAATCAATCAACACTATTACCTTTTTCTTCTTGATTTGTCCTTCTATCTTGATGGTTTGAGGAGTGGTAATTCCTGCCAATGCATTACAAGATATGGTCGGATTTATTTGTTCTTCATCTAGGCTTTGTTCCTGGAATATATCCTCTTCTTTTGACCTTTCTTGCTCCTTTTCTTCTTCCTCTTCACAATCTATGTAGAATAATTTCTTCTCAGCACACTTATGACCTTTTGTGTATTTGCTATCACAATTGTAACAAAGCCCTTTTGCTCTTTTTTCTTCCAATTGTTGTGGTGTCAACCTTGTAGGTTGTGGAAGACTAGGGCAACAACACTTCCGTCTTTATAGTTGTGAGTGGTATGCTTCCTAGTTGCCATAATTTTGCTTTCCATTTTTCTTGCTAACCTGAATGCCTTCTCTAATGAATCAGGTTCCCAAAGGCGAACATCATGTTGGATATTATCCTTTAAAGACCCTATGAACACATCAATCCTATGCTCCTCTGGAATATCTTTTACCCTTATGTTCAATTTTTGGAACTCCTCAATGTGCTCCATTATTGAACCCTTTTGTTTGAGACTTATCAATTGGCTAAAAAAAGTGTTGCTTTTTGTATCCTCATAATGTGCTATCAATTCTTCCGTAAAAATTGCCCAAGTGATAAATTGTTTACGAGAACAAAGCCATTGATACCATACAAACTGATTTGGTTCCAAATATACAATTGCCATACGTACCTTTTGTGTGTTTTGCACATTATTGAGATCGAAGAATTGCTCCATCTGTAATATCCATGTGGCGGGATCCTTGCCATCAAACTTCCTCATATCGATTTTTGGAATATGGTGATTCTTCGATCCAACATTAGCATCTATGGAATCATGATTAACATTTCTTTTGTTCTCATCATGAGTTTCCTTTACTACCTTTTCACCATTAGTAAGTATTTCTTGTAGAAAATTTGTCAAATCTATCTTCAAATCTGCCATGCCTGTCTTCAAATTTGTGTTCAAATCTATCTTCAAATTGTCCATCTTAGCTTCCATGCCATTCATCTTAGCTTCCACGCCATTTATCTTAGCATCTGTTAACTTTTGTGAGTGTGACATTTGTTGCACTTGTTCTTGTAATTTTGATATATCATGTAGCATTTCTTCCTCTTCTTCATGAGTCATGCTAGAGCTTTCAGGTTCCTTACTAGGTGTTTGCATTTTCTTTCCTCGGGGCATCAGTTACCGATAATAATGCTCTACTATGCCCTTTGAATTCCTTCAAAATAAATTTTCAAACCAAGCTTAAGCAAAAATTTAAAAAAATCTACACACCTTTTTTCACTTTGTAGGAGCTCGATATTGCCTCTGATGTATCTCTATACTTTCCAATCATCTAGTTCTGAATTTGTGACCTATAGTAGCTCTCTGTGTCCTCTTTCCAATGCCACAAGTCTGATCCAAATTGGATTCTCCAAGAAAGATTTATGCACAATCTCCCAAGATGACTTGATTATAGACCTTTCCAGAAGAGTGAGGTTGTATGAAGTGCCACGTGTACAATGTTCGATATTTGGTTCTGAAAAAGATGTACAAGAAACTACAGTCCGTCCTCTTTCTGTACCTTCTTACAAAATTTCAATCTATTCCTAGAGAGAAAGTTATGACAATTTTTCCCAGGTCACCTATTTTGAATGTAATTCAGGAGTCTACAAAAATACCAACTTCCTCAGATCATATCTCCGAAAATATCGTGCAAAAAGCTTTGAAATTCAGACCCAAGTTTCAACGCGATTTCTTCTCAAATGGGTTTTTTTTCAGCTTCTGAAACATCACAGAAAAAAGTTATAGTGAAAATGCCACGATGACCTATTTGGAGCAGCGAAACCCTAGAATCCAAAGCTCTGATACCAAATGTTATGAAACCAGCTCAAGAAAAGATAGAAAAGATAGATCAACGCCTTAGAATTCAGCCTCTTCGAGGGGGAAACCTCCTTTACATTACATAAATGAACAATTCTTGGATGATTCAAATGACAAAACCTCCTTTCTATATATAGGAGTCTAAGGAGTCACAATATAATCCAACCGAACTAACGATATAAAGCCACAAAAATAACAATAGAGGGATTCTATGGGGCACAGAAATAACAATATGGGGGTAATAGGGGCACAACAATATAAATAAGGGGTATAACTACAATAGTAATGGGGTAATCACTAGTATTATAGGGACCCAACATGCCCCTCTCCTTCAAAAAGGTGTTGTCCTCAACGCTTGAGTAATTCTGGATACTTCTGCATAAAATTCTCATCCTCCCATGTGGAATCTTCAGCGGATAAGTTCTTCCACTTGATAAGATACTATGAAATTGATCGATTTTGTAGCTGTCGAGTTCTTATTTCTGTGACTACTTCCGGTTCCAATATAATTTTTCCTTCCCTGTCAAGTTCTGGCAGTATTGTTTGAACTGGGAGCTTGTCGCCTATAACCTTCTTTAAACATGAAACATGGAAAACTGGGTGCAATCGAGAAGCTGCAGGAAGCTCCAATTTGTATGCCATAGTACCAACCTTTTGCAACACCTTGTACAAACCATAATACTTTGGTGATAATTTATTATACTTCTTAGCTTGCTTTAGGGACATTTTCTTATATGGTTGTAGCCGTAGGAATACCCAATCACCTACATCAAAACTTCTTTCACTGCGATGTTGATCTTCCTGTTGTTTCATTCTATTTTGTGCCAACACGAGGCTATCCTTTAAGAGTTGGAGGACTTGTTTTTGATGTTCGATGTGATGTTCCATGTAGCTTTTGAACTGTTTCCATAAATACAGTAGAAACTATATTGGCTTTAAATGGGTGTGATAATGCACAAAAGTGTGCATACTTGGTAAGTCTGTCAACTACCACCATGATGACACTCTTTCCCTCAGACTTAGGTAAACCTGTGATAAAATCCATTAAAACCTCCTCCCAACGTTGGCTTGGAATGGAGAAAGGTTGTAATAGACCCAATGTCTTAATTGTTTCAACTTTATTTTGTTGGCAAACCAAACATTCTGCCACAAACTTTTGAATATTTGATTTAAGGCCATCCCAAAAAAATTCCTTCTTAACCCTGTGGTAAGTTTTTAAAAATCCTAAGTGCCCTCCTAAGGGAGAAGTGTGCAATTCCATAAGAATATTTTGTTTTAGTTGGGAATTCTTACAGAGGTATAAACGATCTTTGTACCATAACGAATCATTTTTCCAGCTAAATGTATCAGAAGTACTGGAATCTTGTTGTAGCTTTCAAATAAGTGCCCACACTTCTTTGTCATTCTTCCATTCCTCCCTTGCTTCGTTTATCCAATCTGGTTGGATAATAGAAATGGCACACAACAATGCTTCCACATCCTCATCCTTTCTTGAGAGTGCATCTGCCACCACATTTTTCTTCCCTTTTTTGTAGATGATTTCAAAGTCATAACCCAACATCTTTGTGACCCACTTTTTTGCTCTTCAGAGGATAATCTTTGTTCTAAAAAGTATTTAAGGCTATCATGATCCGTTTTTACCTTGAAGTGTCTTCCCATTAGGTAGGGTCGCCATTTCTTAAGTGCATGGAGTATTGCCAACATTTCCTTCTCATAAATAGCTTTGCTTAAAAACTTTCCCTTGATTGGACGACTTTCAAAAGCAATGGGTCTTTCATCTTGCATTAGAACAGCACCAATTCCATTTCCTGAAGCATCACATTCCACAATAAAGGTTTTTGTGAAGTCCGGTGTAGCTAAGACTCGTGCTTGGCACATTGCCTCTTTAAGATGTTCAAAGGCCTTTGTTGCTTCCGGAGTCCATGAAAATGAATCTTTCTTCAATAATGTTGTTAGAGGTGCTGCTATTCTCCCATAATTCTTAACAAACTTGCAATAATACCCTGTCAACCCAAGAAATCCTCGTAGATGCTTTATGGATGTGGGGATTTTCCATTCCTTAATGGCTTTAATTTTGCTAGGGTCTACCTTAACTCCTTCATGAGATACAATATGACCCAAATATTCCACCTCCTGGACTCCAAAGAAACATTTGGATCTTTTTGCATATAATTGTTTCTCCTCCAATAGTTGTAGCACCCTGTCAACATGTTCAACATGATCCTTCCAAGACTTGCTGTAGATTAGTATATCATCAAAAAATACTAACACAAATTTTCTAAGGAATGGTTTGAAAATTGAATTCATCAAACCTTGAAATGTTGAAGGTGCATTGGTAAGGCCAAAAGGCATGACCAAAAATTCATAATGACCCTCATGAGTTCTAAATGCCATTTTCGGAATGTCTTCAATCTTCATTCTGATTTGATGATATCCCGAACGAAGATCCAACTTGGTGAAGTAAATTGATCCATGCAATTCATCCAGTAATTCATCAATGACAGGAATGGGGAACTTATCTTTAATAGTGAGCTTGTTGAGCTCCCTATAATCCGGACACATGCGCCATGATCCATCCTTCTTGTGCACCAATACTACTGGAGCTGAGAAAGAACTTTGACTCGGTTGAATTATACCAGCCTCTAGCATTTCTGCAACCATACGTTCAATTTCACTTTTTTGGACATAGGGATATCTGTACGGCCTGATGTTTGGAGGAACACTTCCTGGAATCAGATGAATAGCATGATCATGATCACGCATAGGTGGGAGACCTTTGGGAGTCTCAAATACCTTGGAATGATTGTCCAGGACTTTTTGGAGATCTGGAGAAATAGATGATTCCAATGTGGAAACATCTAGCGAACATAATTGTGCAATTACACCTCTTTGCTCCTTTTTTAGAAGCTTTGTCATGCCATTAGAGGTGATTATCTTTCCTGGTTTCCCTGCAATACCCCTTAATTCAACTTCCTTTCCTTCCATAGAAAATTTGATGAAAAGTTCTTGAAAATTAAAAGCTATTGTACCCAAGGATTGTAGCCATTGGACTCCTAGTACAACATCGGAACCTCCCATTGGAATGGAAAGCATTGGGCTAGTCAATACATATTCTCCCATGGATAGCTTGATATTATGGCACTTTCCAGAGCAATTTATTGTTCCTCCATTTGCAATCATCACTTGACACTCTGGTGTTGGATATAGGAAGCAATTCAATTCTTTTGCTACCCTACAATGAATAAAATTGTGGGTGCTTCCTGAATCAATCAACACTATTACCTTTTTCTTCTTGATTTGTCCTTCTATCTTGATGGTTTGAGGAGTGGTAATTCCTGCCAATGCATTACAAGATATGGTCGGATTTATTTGTTCTTCATCTAGGCTTTGTTCCTGGAATATATCCTCTTCTTTTGACCTTTCTTGCTCCTTTTCTTCTTCCTCTTCACAATCTATGTAGAATAATTTCTTCTCAGCACACTTATGACCTTTTGTGTTTTTGCTATCACAATTGTAACAAAGCCCTTTTTCTCTTTTTTCTTCCAATTTTTGTGGTGTCAACCTTGTAGGTTGTGGAAGACTAAGGGCAACAACACTTCCGTCTTTATAGTTGTGAGTGGTATGCTTCCTAGTTGCCATAATTTTGCTTTCCATTTTTCTTGCTAACCTGAATGCCTTCTCTAATGAATCAGGTTCCCAAAGGCAAACATCATGTTGGATATTATCCTTTAAAGACCCTATGAACACATCAATCCTATGCTCCTCTGGAATATCTTTTACCCTTATGTTCAATTTTTGGAACTCCTCAATGTGCTCCATTATTGAACCCTTTTGTTTGAGACTTATCAATTGGCTAAAAAAAGTGTTGCTTTTTGTATCCTCATAATGTGCTATCAATTCTTCCGTAAAAATTGCCCAAGTGATAAATTGTTTACGAGAAAAAAGCCATTGATACCATACAAACTGATTTGGTTCCAACTACACAATTGCCATACGTACCTTTTGTGCGTTTTGCACATTATTGAGATCGAAGAATTGCTCCATCTGTAATATCCATGTGGCGGGATCCTTGCCATCAAACTTCCTCATATCGATTTTTGGAATATGGTGATTCTTCGATCCAACATTAACATCTATGGAATCATGATTAACATTTCTTTTGTTCTCATCATGAGTTTCCTTTACTACCTTTTCACCATTAGTAAGTATTTCTTGTAGAAAATTTGTCAAATCTGTCTTCAAATCTGCCATGCCTGTCTTCAAATTTGTGTTTAAATCTATCTTCAAATTGTCCATCTTAGCTTCCATGCCATTCATCTTAGCTTCCACGCCATTTATCTTAGCATCTGTTAACTTTTGTGAGTGTGACATTTGTTGCACTTGTTCTTGTAATTTTGATATATCATGTAGCATTTCTTCCTCTTCTTCATGAGTCATGCTAGAGCTTTCAGGTTCCTTACTAGGTGTTTGCATTTTTTTTCCTCGGGGCATCAGTTACCGATAATAATTCTCTACTATGCCCTTTGAATTCCTTCAAAATAAATTTTCAAACCAAGCTTAAGCAAAAATTTAAAAAAATCTACACACCTTTTTTCACTTCGCAAGAGCTCGATATTGCCTCTGATATATCTCTATACTTTCCAATCATCTAGTTCTGAATTTGTGACCTGTCGTAGCTCTCTGTGTCCTCTTTCCGATGCCACAAGTCTGATCCAAATTGGATTCTCCAAGAAAGATTTATGCACAATCTCCCAAGATGACCTGATTATAGACCTTTCCAGAAGAGTGAGGTTGTATGAAGTGCCACGTGTACAATGTTCAATATTTGGTTCTGAAAAAGATGTACAAGAAACTACAGTCCGTCCTCTTTCTGTACCTTCTTACAAAATTTCAATCTAATTCCCAGAGAGAAAGTTATGAAAATTTTCCCTAGGTCACATATTTTGAATGTAATTCAGGAGTCTACAAAAATACCAACTTCCTCAGATCATATCTCCGACAATATCGTGCAAAAAGCTTTGAAATTCGGACCCAAGTTTCAGCGCGATTTCGTCTCAAATGGGTTTTTTTTGCGGCTTCTGAAACATCACAGAAAAAAGTTATAGTGAAAATGCCACGATGACCTGTTTGGAGCAGCGAAACCCTAGAATCCAAAGCTCTGATACCAAATGTTATGAAACCAGCTCAAGAAAAGATAGAAAAGATAGATCAACGCCTTAGAATTTAGCCTCTTCGAGGGGGCAACCTCCTTTACATTACATAAATGAACAATTCTTGGATGATTCAAATGAAAAAACCTCCTTTCTATATATAGGAGTCTAAGGAGTCACAATATAATCCAGCCGACCTAACAATATAAAGCCACAAAAATAACAATAGAGGGATTCTATGGGGCACAGAAATAAAAATATGGGGGTAATAGGGGCACAACAATATAAATAAGGGGTATAACTACAATAGTAATGGGGTAATCACTAGTATTATAGGGACCCAACAGAAAACATGAAATACAAACATCCACGGAATAGTCTTACAAACGTTCATAGTTCATGTATGAAGAACGTGTTGGCCTTAAAAGGCTTCTGTTATTAAGCAAAATTTGATAGACACGTGTTTACAATGTACATCAGTAGCCCCAATATTGGGAAATTTGAGGCATTCATTACTCCTCAAAGAATTAGCTAATCTCTCTAAATCCTTGTGGGAGGAGCCAAGGTGAAAATTCCTATGCTAATAAAATGAGGTAGTATATATAACCAAGGGGTGCTTCCCCTTTGCAACTCCTTGCCTACCCTCATGACTATTCAACTTTATATGAATTTTCAACTTATATGACTCTCCATATTCATGTGTGTCCTTTGGACTTCCATTTTACAATACATTTGAATATAATATGCATGGTTCACCATATGACCACTCAAGACATGAAATGACATGACACTACTAACATGGAATGCTTAGTGATATGGAAATATCAAGTCACTTTTTCTGCTGAGTAATGGGAATCTGCTTGAGAATACTCTTGTATTACATCTCCTCATGGCATGGTGACAGGAATATTCAATGATATCAAGTGTTTGGTTGTGGACATGAGTTGTTGTCCTCTTTCCTTGATAGATCAACTTGCATGCTTAGCTAAAAGAATGTAATTTTCATGTCTACCTCATTCATCTCCTTCTTCATCATCCTGATAGGTTCCTGCATCTACAATTCAATCATGATGAGATGACATCATCCTGTAAACCTCCTAGCCTAAGATGATGCATTCTACTCTAGGGACTGAGCCAGAACCACATTACACGTTGGTAAGGGAGGCTTATTGACTGCACATTGCATGGTCCCAGCATCCAAGGCTAAGGCTTGAGGCATGGAACTACACAATACATAGTTTAGGTTGGAGGAGAAGTTGTCTTCTGCGTAGTTTTGGAGATGAGTGAGTACAACTGAAGGAGGGGCCATTGTGGAATATTTATACATAGTTATGGAGAGGAAGATTGGCTGAATTCCTCACAGTTTTGGGAGACAATGGGTTGTTATGTGGGGAGGACCACTAAAGTAAGATTTTGCACAGTTCTGGAAACTAAGGGAGGTTTATCACTGGGAAATTCTGGGAAATAGTGGGCTAGACCAAGGGACTAACCACTATAAGAATATTATGCACACTTCTAATACTGAAGGGAGACTTTTCCCCTATGGGATTGTAGAGTTCAAGCGCATATTGAGGCAACTTGTTGCTTGTGCTTGTGTAATATGTAGTTTGGAATAAGCTGAGTGAAATGATTATAGAATTATCGAAGGGAAGGTTTGGTCTTTGGGTTAGGAATTATGTAACACAACAATCATGAGGGATAGGAGATGCACATTGTGTAGATCCAGGGGTCAAGGTCACGACTTGCTAACTGTAACTATATAATGCACAGTTTAGGGAGGCTAGGTGAACCCAAGTTGAAGGATGGGGGAGCTTCTTCAGAAAATGCTAAGTGTTGGACCAATAAAACTGAAAAGTGAAGTGATGAAGCTTCAATTGTGCCCTAACACTTATAATACTTGACGACTCAACAAAATTGATCACCCGTGGCACATGAGAAACACTTTTTCTTGTCTGTGACTATTTGATGACTAGCTACAACTAGTGCAACACCTAACATAGACTTTATGATGACTGTGATGATAGTTGTGCGACAGGGCTCAAAATTTTTGAATGAGTGTGAAAAGTCTTTATATGCTTATGAAAACTCATAAACACAAATATGGGCCCTTGAGACTACCAAAATGAGCTTATACAAAGTATGATAGCTTGCATGAGAAAATACGACATTTTTCTTATCTTACGAAAGGAAGAAAAATACTTATAGAAAATAAAACAACTTTCAGTATTTGCGAGCATACATGTCATTGAAGCCATAATGATATGAAAACAACAAGACTTCCTTCATACTACACTAAGAAGTGCATTTGAATTTCATCAAAGATGTACTTTTATCTTCGTACCTACCCTCCAAAGGGCTATGAATCAGATGGAGTATCCTTGCGATCTTGATCTCTAATCTTCTATTATACCCTAGGGTTCTTTGGCCTTCTTATCCAATGATTATATTTTCTCCTGATATCCTTAGGTGTCATCTAGTATGTCCTCCTTATTCATCTCCTTCTTCATCATCTTGCCATAGCATGGTAGAATTTATTTATTTGCAATCCACTCATGAAGGATGACATCAATATGATAAATCTCTATCTAAGATGATACATGATAATACATTTACTGAGCCGAAATTGGTAGTAGGTAAAGGGGAAAGGCTTAGTGACTAGGTTGGACTAAGGGATAAGATTGTGCAAAACCCATTGAGGGAAAAAATTGTGTAGTTCAAGTAGGCAATGGAGGCTGCGGGATGGGGCTCTGGGAGGACAAACTCTGCAGTTTGAGGAGGCAAAGGGGATTGGGAAATTGAGATTGTGCAATGCACATCTTAGGGAGGCTTGAAGGATAGAACTAGAATTTTCTGTAGCCAATGAAGTCTGACTAAGGAAAAGGACACTCAGAGAAGCATCTGTGTAGTTTTGGGTGCCAAGGGTGGCTGGGATTCTGCGCATTGGTATTGTGAAATGTGTAATTCTGGTAGGCAGAGACTGAGCATTGTGTAGTGCCAAGGAATAAGATTTTTTCTTGAAGGTTGAGACTGTGGAGTGCATAGTTTAGGAAGGCTGAAAGAGGCTAGGTTGTTAGGAATCCTTCGAAAATCGGCTAAGTATGGGATCAGTGGAACCAATGTGAATAGTTATAGAACTTGACAGTGACCACACACTTAGACACTTGGTGACACAATGTATATCATCTAGAACATATGGAAACATGCTTCCCTTAATGCAAAAACCTTTCTGGAAACTTATGACAAATTCAACGCCGAACATAGACTTTGTGATGATAATGACAACACTTGTGTAATAGCACGTGAAACTTTGGAAATACATGCAAGACATGTCTATATCATGAAAAAAACTCATTTTCACAAATATTTCCCCTTGAAGCAAACCATAACTCCCGTTTGCATGATAAGAAATAATTTCCATACCCAAAAACGACACTTGCTATAGAAAGATAAAAGTGTGAATGACAAGGCTCCAAAATTTGAGTGTAAGCTAAAATTTTGGAAGGTGTTGTAGCTACTACAGCACTTGGCGACAGACTAGTACAATCCAACTTCTCTGTTTTGGTTAAATCTTTCATGTAGGGCCTTGGTTCTTCGAGGAGTATTGATTCATCATTTATATCACTTTGGTATTTTCCACTTACCACATGACTAGACATGGTCCCCTCTGTACATTAACGATCAAACATAAGATAAGATTCAGCATAATCAAAATGTTTCGAGTTGGGAAGGGTAGTGTAGCTTCGGAGCTTAAGATTTTCAGAGTATAATTTTTTATCTTTTGTGTTTCTCTGCTATCAGTATTCCTAGAAAGTACCCTAATAGAGTCATGCAGGAACACATATATCGTTTTTCTGCTAGTGAGCCTAGACAGTACCCTAGTGGAGTTTCTTGCTTCACCTCTCTGCACAGTAATCCTTTCTCTTCTTTGACTTTTATTTATTTATTTGAAGATAATTGTGCATTGGAACTTATTTATTTTGGGGAGGAAGAGGGATCTTGACTTATTGAGGGCAGAAGAGGTTGTTCCTTCAAAGAAGCATATAGAGACCTATGATTTAGGTTTTATGATTCAAAATTTTTCCATTATTTGTTTCTACTAGTTAGATAATCTTGAGAACATAAAGAAAGAAACAACCAAGAATAAGCATTAGGTTTCTAGACTAGATGTGACTTCATGCAAGGACCAAAAATTTCCTTACAAATGAATTGTATTATCCGTCAGAAATTCATCGGCCAAAAGACAAATCCAAGATATAAGATTGGCTGGAGGTTAAGCCAACTTTTGTAGTGTCACAAGACTCTTTATTCTTCAAGCACATACATACAAATAATCGAACACGAGTCCATACACAATGCTTATTCACTTAATAAAAACAAAAGGAGAAACTCAACAAGAAAGGAAAACAAGACAAAATGAAAGATGACACACAACTAGAAGAGAAGAAATAAAATGGATATAACCAACATGATGTGGAGATAGAATAAGAAAACTAGGACAAACTAGAGGGAATGAGTGCAAGATGAGTGCAAGGAAGGGAAAACTAGGATGAAATTAATCTTACTCATAACCTAATAGCTAGAAGGTCAGGGTCACGTATAATGAAATTTCTAGTGAATCAACCATAGTTGTTCCAAACCTTCATTCATAAAGATATGAACAGTTGAAATAGATATAAATCTATGTGAAAGAGAAAATATAAAAGGTTAAATAACTTGGAAAAGAAAAGGAAGTTCTTACCTGTGGGTAGAAAGATGTGTCACAATCACTACTTTCATCCAATTTGCATTCTTACCTTCCTAATGAATACCATATTTCAAAAAATCTTGCAAGCTTCTTGCTAATGTGTCTTCATCTACACTGAACTACCTAGCAAGTGCAAGGGAAGATTGAAACTTGTTGTTCACGATATAGCTTTCCAGGTACTATTGTTCCAACCATTCACCTTTTGGATCATACAATTCATGATCACCCTATTGAAATATTTGTAAATATGAGTTTTCAATTAGAAGCATGGGATTGATGAAAATCATGTAGGGGAAAATAAATTTGATCATTTTCAACAGTCATGTTGAGACAGTGAGGACCCGACATAATTGTCAATGAAGGGTGAAGAGTTTCACCTACTCGGCACAAATATGAACAGTGATATATTAAATGATGAAGGTCAAGAGATGTAAAGCCATTGTCCTTGGATGTGTTGATGGGGAAATAATAAGTTGAATAAAAGTCATCAAGGATAGAATAATGATTAGATCACTTGATTGAAGCATCAAATTCCCAGTTGGTGATCAACAAAGACAAATCAATTTGAATAGTTTCTCAAACGTTTTGAATAATAGAATCATCTTCTTCACACAATGAATGTGATAATCCATTTATTCATAACTGGTGACACACTATGATAGCATCACAATCATATGGAGAATGGGAAGAGATTATAGTAAAATGGACACATGACACCAGTCAGTATGGAATGGACAGAAAGGAGACTGATTCACACAATAGATCATGCATACATTTGCATTCAAGAGGGTTTCAGGTGCAATCAAGGACTAGATTCGAGATGTGATATTCACAAGGAAAGCTAGGAGCTACTCATCATGAAATAAATATGATATATATGATTCCTTCAGCCAAAGATGGTCTTTGGAATGATCAACTTCCATGAGAGGTACACATTCAAAACCTGACTTTGCTGCAAGAGACTTGCATGAAGACAAATGAACTGAAAAATATTCTCGAGTCCATTCATAAGTGAAATATCGAGAGTTTAAAAGATTACGTATGAAATATCGAACATCTTTGAGAAAGAGATTTACACTGAATAAAACCATTCAAAAAGAAGGATTCTGTGAGAGAAACGAGATCTGACTTAGTTCGAGGGGCTTACTAGAGTCACGAGGTCCTGACATAACCATCAATGGAAGTTGAAGTGCCTCGAATCCCTCGTGGCTTCTAGAACTTTCCAGGATTATAGAATTACATTTTGAAGCTTGAACCAGATCATGCATGGTTTGAGGATGGTTGTTGTTGCTGGTTTCAACACTTCTCACTGGATGGCAACCATCTATGTCACTGATTTTACAAGATTTTCCAACTTCAACAACCAGATTACTGAAATGGAAAGACTCTTTTGATATCATATTCAAAGATAAATGAATCAGTGAGATCTCATGAGTAAGCTGATTTGAAGAGTTGTCTTGATGTAAGAAAAGAGATGATGAGGGACAGGAAGGGTGCTCTATGTTTTGATTGTTTTCAATCTCATCATGGACAACCTCACTGTCTTGTGATAACTCGTTGGATGAAGAAATGGAATAACATGGGGTATCGTTGTCACAGGTATATTTATTGCAATCGACAAAATGCAAGGGATGGTAAGGTGAAGAGGAAGTTTTGTTAAACACACATTCTTTAATAGAATCAAATTTTGGATCAGAGGTAAGATCTTCATGAGAAACCAAAAGATCAAATGACACACTTGGGCATTCATTACTGCGTACAACAGTAAAATTATCTTCATCAGGATCATTGTTACCCAAGGCTACAGATGGATCGAAATAATTGATTATGTTTGATTTGATATCGAGATTAGCAGATTGGGAATCATCCAAGAGTGGAAACTTATTATTTTGACATGAAGGATTCTGAAGAAGAGAGGAAATAGTGAAAGCTTCTTCACCTTCCTGTTTCTCTACCTGCATTATTTTGTTGGTTTGTACTTGATCACAATTTGAGCCAACAGCTTGAGAATCAAGAGAATGTGAAGAACTAGCTGGTGGAGCAAATTGATCAAGCAGGTCATGGTACAAAGAGTTGGGATATGTAGATGATAGAGGATAATAGAAATCTAGATTAGCTTTGAGACTAGAGTTGTGAACGTGACATCATCTTGCAGAATGGAGGAGTGAGTCTTCACCGTAGGCTTCATGAGCCCTTTTGGAATTTATTCCATTGAATCTGAATCATAAAAAGTGAAAGATAATGAGAAGATGCACTAGAGATTTGATTTGCATATTTCCCAATTTTACAACCACCACAAGGGGGCACCCGTATCAAGACTAGAAAGCGAGGAGAACAAAGAACAAAAGGGGAAGTAAGCTCCTCCTTTGAGATTTTAGGCATCTAATGATTTGCAAGAATTGGTGGAATAGGAGAATCAGGAGCTTCAAGTTCATCGTGTAACGAGATAAGAACTTGTAAGGTCCATCCTTACCAACCATCAATAATATAGAGAAGTATAGGTCACATTGAATAGTAATACTATTTTTTTTTAATTTAAATGATAATATGACTAAATTAGTTATCATGTAATGATGTTACTTCATATATTTTAGTATAATAATATAACATAAGAAGGCAGTGCTAACTTTACCCTAAAACCAATTCCAAAATGTCTTTCTCGTCAAGTCTAAACAAATATAGCATGTGCTCTTTCCATACATATATGTGAGGACTAAGTAATATTGGTAATAGAATCCACCATGATACCATGTGCAAGCATTAATCTAGCTCAACTAATTTGATCTCCTATATTATTATAAATAAGTTCTCCTTATTTACTTTTGACCTTATATCCACAAAAGTATTCCACAAGAACCTAAACATTATGCTTCTATCACAAAAATCACATATAAGGGTATGAGTATTAACCTACTTGTAACATGATAAATGAAAGAGGAATATGCATCTCTTACATCAGTAAATATAATAAATATGATATTTTTATTGATTCATCAATTAAAAATTCCCAGTGGCATTGCTTCAATCATGAGACTCATATAATGAATGTGGTAGCAAGATAAACCACTGTTATAAATTCAGAATCATATTATTCTTCAAAAAGTGCCAAATAAAATAGTGGAATTTCCAAAATTGGGAACACTAGTTGTTTTATACAGACATTAAAACATAATATTGCACCCATGAATAAATGTAGCTCAGAATTAGTCACTAGAAAATTGTTTCCAACAATATATTTTTTTTTTTAATGAAAGCTTTAGGTAATAAAGGTAACAATTATCCTATTCTCTATTCACACTTTAGAAACTTATTAAATTCATTTTTGCATTCGTACAAAAACTCGCAGACATAGGAAGCTACATCCATTAAATAATCTATTCATAAATTTTCTAATACATAGAAGTTACAGTAAGTAGGACATTTACTCTAACAATTTATATGAACAAAAGTTACATCCATTGAGGCCTTTTGACAAACACTTTGCAAGCATGAAATCTACAAGCTATAGCTATTGAGGCATTTTGAAGAACACTTTGCAAGCATGCAATCTACAATCATTGTGGCATTTTGTCAAACACTTTGAAGCCACAATCTCTTAAGGAAATTTGACATGAATATAAGATTATTCCTCAGCCTATTTAGCTCATAAAATTTATATATAAATTCTTCAAATGAAAAATTATTAAAACAGGGAATAAATCATTTATTCTTTCACCCAAAAATTGACAACAGGTGCAGACGATTGGTAGCAACAATCTACAAAATAGCCTAGATTTACGATATGGATTCTGAAAGGTGTTTTTTTGGAATCAAGTCAAGGGCTTCATGTTATTTTTGTATGGATACCCCCTGATGTTCATCTGAATCGTAAAAAACTGCATTTTTTTTTAATCAAGTCAAGGGTTTCATGTTATTTTTGTATGGATACCCCCTGATGTTCATCTGAATCATAACAAAAATTCCTAGGGATGCGATTTCTTATAATAACAACAACAAAAATACTTACTACCTCATTTATCACTTTTGTCAAACACTTAGTGTGAAAACTTCAACTACAATTGTACATGGAGAAAGAAAACCCAAATTTATGCTAATATGATATTTTCATTAGTTCATGACAACCTGCTATGGACAAAAAATCATTATAAATTTAACTTAAAAAATTTAACAACACGTTCTTGTTTTAACCCCCTTACATGTACATTCTCAACTATAGTTGCCATTCATTATTGGTTAGCTCGGAATTAAATTTGTAAATATCTCATAAACATTCGAAAGTAGCAAGTTCCAATAATTTAAATATTTACAACACTTTAAACTAATAATAAATAAAATTTCAACAATTCTTATGAACATACCTAGATTGGTATTTATACAACTCCAAAAATATGGAAATATGCTCCAACTCCAATGAGAGTATGCATATCTTTATCAACTCATTGTGAACCATCCGATTTTCCACCGAATAATATCCAGGGAGAACTTCTTCCACTGCAACCCCTAAGTTGTAAGAGCTCCCAAGCAGTACCAAAATATAGTAGTAGAGAAATATAGAAGGAAAAATAAGGAAGATACATTTCACTTCTTCTCAATACCACTCATGGGAAAATCCACAGGGTAGAACTACTTAGTACTTTACCTTAGGAGGTTTAAATTCATTTCAACAACATTTGGCTACTTTCCAAGACTCTCCCTCTCGCAAACCTCTTGAAGTCTCTCCAACTCTTGGTATTACAATGGCATCTCCCCCCTCCTCAAGTGAGAATACGTGAGACAAAAATATAGGAGGAGCAACAAATTATTGTCATAAAGGAGAAGTAATATGCATTCTTTGTATTCAATTTAGAGGAGTGTAACTCATGCCATTAAGGAGAGGTATACATGCCTTAATTAAGGAGAGTGTAACTTATGCATTAAAGAGAGCATAAGAGGAATCTTTTATGACATGTATTTAATGAGTGTAAGAGGAATATGTCATTCTTTGATGAGTGCATAAAAGAGAGTGTAATGTAGTATTAAAAGAGAGAGAGAGAGAGAGAGAGAGAGATTTATATAGAGCCATGAGAGTCATCAAGGAGGTCTGAAGTGATTGAGGAGATGAAGGTGACTTGTAATTCCCTTTCAATAATAATATCATAGTATCATAAAAGATAATAATAATATTAATAATATTGAGGATTAAGTCTAGATTGAACTATTACGGTTTGATTAATGATAAGTTAAGTGATTTTCCTTCAACTATACTTGATTACCCATTGATTGGAAAGTCATACTTGAGATGTTATACATGATCTTCTATTAGTAGAGTTTAGGCTTCTGTGATCCATATCAAGTTTACAAAGGATTTTTCGGTGAAGGTCACATGAGACATCATTTGTCGACGCGTTTCGAACCAACCAGTGTGGTTCATTGTCAGGACAAGTTGAAGAAACAGATCCAGCTTAGCAGGTAAAATAGACAGAGAAAAGCCTCCAACGGCTAAAAAGACAACAACTACTTTTGACTAGGTTCAGGGATCAAAAACCCTATTTACTAAAAATGTTAACGTGGGGGGGGCTAGTCCATTAAATAAAATAATAATACGATAAAAAATATTAATAAATAATTAAAATATTAAAAATAATTAAACAGTTATGTTCGATTAGTACCTAAAAATAATTCCCAATAATAGTTAGTTAAAGATAAATAATAAAAAAATTATATCTAGGGAAAAAAAATAAAAAAATTAATTAATTAATTAATCTAGAGAGGGACCAGTATCTTAAAAATAATATTATGATAATAGTTAAATACCAATATTAATAAATAATTAAAATTTTAATAAATAATTAAAAAAAATTTAACAAAGCAATTAGGTCCCATAATTAACTAAAAGCAATTCAGAATTAAAATTCTATTTAATTATTAAATATAATTAAAATTATATAAATTTATATTAAAATTAAAATATAATTAAAATTATATTTTAGTAATTAAAGTTATATTATCCTAGGGGGACCAACCCCTTAAAATGATTTAAAAAATAATAATAATAATAAAATTTATAAGTTAAATTAGTAAAAATAAATAAATAAATAAAATAAAATAATAATAATAATAAAATAATTCAGAATAATAATAGATAATAAATACGTAAGTTAAAAAAAAAAAAAGGACTAGGACGAGAGTGCTGGGACCCAACACCGACTGATTTTCCAGCCATCATCTCTATTGAGATTACTCGGCCTCTTTTCAATCTCAAGCGCCTCCCTAAATTTCCGATGATGGAAGTGCGAAACCTTAGCAATAACACTAGCTTCCTCAATACAAACATGATGATTGGTTTTCTCGGCGTGCTCAGCTAAAGCGGAAGACTTAGTATGCCTATGCTTGAGATATGCTACATTCTCACTAATCCGCTGATTAATGGAGCGACCAGTTTCCCCAATGTAGGGGGTCCCACAGGAACAGGGGATCAATTACACACCTTTCATATCTTTAGGGTCGATAGGATCCTTCGCTGATCTGAGGGACATGCGAATGGTGTTCAGGGACCTAAAGGTCACAGGGACATCATGTGACCTGAGAATCCTACCAATCTTATCAGTAGTCCCCTAAACATACGGAAGAAGGACGCTAGGAAGTCGCTCCTTAGGTTCACGATGAGGCAGTGAATTCTTCGAAGCTTTAAGGAAAGCCCTCTGACCCAAGAATCTACTATAGCCATTGTCAACAAAGACATCAAGGAGATGGGATTTCTCCTTCTCAAAACTCTCCTTATCCAAGATCCTTAGGGCCCGCGTAGCCAGGGTATTGAGAACACCCATCTTTTGAGATGGGAAATGATGGGAACTGGCATGAAGATACTGCTCAGTATGTGTTTTCTTCCGAATAACTTGGTGGCCGAGGGAACCAAAATTTTTAGAAAGTCACTCCAAAATTTTCAGAAATGACATTCTATTAAGGAAATTCATCCCTAAGTTGCCTATGAGTGGTATTTTTCTTCTAGGGAATAGGGATTTTGCATGCCTATTGCATACATCTTGGTGCCTTAGTATATTGAGGACTGTGCACCTTGATATACTCCAAGGATCCAAGATTTCGAATCTTGATATTTTAAATATTTAGGACTCCGCGTCCCAATCCTTTTATTAGATATCCAAGACTCCATGTCTTTATACTTCATGGATTTAGGGATCCACGCCCTAATACTTTTATTATATATCAAAGACTCCATGTATTTATATTTCATGGATTTAGGACTCCACGTTGTAATTTCCATGGCTTATCATCTACTCTACTTAGAAACTTCGTGCTTCTCCTTAAGGTACTAATTGTGAGCTCATACCCATCTGATGGTTCATTGGTAAGGCCTTGTTCCAAGACTTGCACACATCACAATCTCATAGATCAAAGGAATCATATGAATTTCATAATTAACTTATTCACATTTTACCAAATATTGTGGATGACTTCCACAGTTATTTTGGTTCTGGGGAAATGAATTCCACAACCATTTATAATTTGAACATCCTTGTTTGCAAATAAACACGTCCCCTGTCACATCCTGCTCAATACAAGATTAAGTATATATAATCATAAATATCATGTATAATGACTTCCACAATCATTTATAATTTGAGCATCCTTGTTTGCAAATGACCATGTCCCCTGCCACATCTTTCTCAATACAAGATTAAACATATATAATCATAAAAATCATGTATCATGACTTCCACGATCATTTATAATTTGAGCATCCTTGTTTGCAAATAACCAGGTCCCCTGCCATATCCAGCTTAGTACAAGATTATCTATATATAATCATACAAATAATATATCATCCATAAATCCTAATTAACCATATGGTCCACATAACCATGATCATCCATGGATCTATGTGTATCAATCCTACATCACCATCCATTTCATACACCTATGTACAAAATAGGATACCAAAAGAGAAAAGATTGATAATATGCTCTTAACCAAAATCAGTTCTTATACACAGAACCATAGATATTATCATAAGTGGTGGGCTCCAGTATTGTAGCAATAATGCTACAACTCCTGGAGCTTCCATCTCTAATTTTATCAACCCGGTAGTTCGTAACAAACTTGGAAGCGACGGTGCTGTATGCACAAGTACTAGCGCTTGTCGCAGCTGTCACTTGGTCAACTGGCACAAGTCCGCTAGGGCTCAAGCCAACTTCTATGAGTTCTCAGAAGAAGCTTTTTAACCGATGAACGAAAGCTATCTCAAAGGAAATTAACCTACTGTAGGAAGGAACTGAGAGCCAACAAGAATCGCAAACCCTAGCAAACCCTAATTCTACCAGCTAGTCCTACTAATGCAAAGGTGGGAATGCAAACTACTGAAAGAGATGCCATTACTTCTAGGAAGGTGAGATGCATGTGTCTAGGCTACTTTGATCTAAAGAAAACATATTTTTGTATTTTTGTTCAAGTTGTTGGAATTATTATGTGTGTGCTTCTAACTGGGTCTTGACTGTGCAGGGATAGATCAAGGAGGAGAATGCTTGGAAAAGGTCAGGAAGGCTCAGAGAGGGTCTAAGGAATCCCTAACATCCTTTCAGAGAAGTTCACCAAGTCTGGCTGCCAAGCAACCATGTTTATGAGCTTCTACAGGAAGTCTGCAGGGGTTCTACAGGATGTTCAGAATTTCTACAGGAAGTTCAGTAATTCCTACAGGATGCTCTGCAATTGGATTTTTCGGTGATGGATGAGTGGAAGAGGCTGTATGGATGGATAGGGAGGTAGGAGGGGAGCTTGTGATGGCCTATGGACAGAGATATGAGATGAAGAGGGGGTGTGGAAAGCTGGTTGGTCTAGAGGAGGGTAGAGGGAATGGAAGGCCGAAAAGGTAGAATCACGTGGGTGATAGAAGAGTTAGGAGGCAAGTGATCTAGCTGGGAGATGAGTAGATGGCCTAGGCATGGCTTAGAAGGATAAGGGAGTGAGGGAGTAGTACTGCACAATGTAAATGAAACAAATCATCCATGTCTTGCACATAACCGAAATTTCATCAACCTATTCCAACTGTTTTTACAAAACCAAAGAACAACAACGTGATTTTTAAGGAAAATCATGCATGGTACTGAAGCAAAGAATCATTCCACAAGATCTGAATGCATGGACATTGCTACAAACGAGAGCATTGCATAAAAGCCTGCATGAGCATGTAAAACAGTGTTTTTGGTGGGTGGCACGGTCTGCAATTCCAGTCCCTAAGCAGAGGTGAAAGTGAGTGTGCAGTAAACCCTTTTTGGAAATCTGATTAACTCCAATCTCCTTACTCTAATCTAAACTACTGAAGCAACTCTGTTCATAAAACCAACCTACTTAACCACACCAATAAATTCAACGCAGCAAACTGTGTTTCCAAATGCATGTAAAGGAAAAGAAATACAATGCTAAAAGAAAGGTAACAATACAAAGGAAGGAAGCCTTAGGCTCTCAGGTTGGGCCCAACCCCAAGAGCTATGACTTCTTTAAGAACTCAGAACTGAACTCAAATCTGCCTGCTTTTCATTAAAAGATAATAGTCATAAGTCAAATAACATGCCACAAATGGCTTACAAAAGAGCAAAACAGAGCTATCAGCTCATAGTTCAGAATATGCAACAAGGTTTCAAAAGTCCCCATCGAAGGCTACAGCCTCATCATTTATACATTACGAGGGCCAAGCTGACCTCCTAAATTAGTGGGGTTTGGCTGACCAAACTAAGAGTAATCTGCTGCTTCCTCAAAATCCATTTGGCTGCCTTCTAGCTCGGTGGTGGTGGCTGTTGGAGCTCGGAGTTGGGGGTGAAGATCATGAGGAAGGCCATTCAATGCTGTGGACAATCTTCCTACAAAATCTCAATCCCATCTTGGCTGTCTCCTAGCCCTCATCTGCATGGTTTTGCTCCATTAAATGTCAAAAAAACCTGAAATAAACATGTGTTAGCCACCTTGGAATAGTGACTGCCCTCATTCGTACAAATGACATAAATATACTAAAAAGTGATGCATAAGTTATGAAAAATGAAGGGTTGAGCAAGTGTAGTTAGGCCAAATGAGCCCAAAATGTTACGAAATTTGGGGCTCATCATCACCCCCCAGCTAAAATGATTGCTCATCCTTGAGCAACTAATCCAGCTCCTCATCCTTCATTGCCTTTACTGCCACTCTCACATCCCAAGATTCTGCAGTAGTGTCCTCCTTACTGACATGGAACCCAACCTTTCTTTCCACCTCTTCCCACTGTTCATGCTCATCTTTCTCTGTGCTGCCTTCCATCAATCCTAACAGCAGAGGTGGGCTTAGCTTGAGGCCAATCCAGCTGGTCTGGAGGTTTTGCATGGATTTCTTATAAAGGGGCACCCGTACTAGAGCTTCCCTCATTCAAGTTGGAGTATGATATTCTCTGATTTTTAGATTGTGGGCCAATGTATTCCATCGACGGGTGCAAGCTTGAATACAGTTGTCCCCTAGTAGTCTCTCCATATCCTCGAAATGCGCTATGGCCTGGGCCTGCTGATCCATATATTTCAATGAAGCTTGAGGGTCGGTGGATAAGTGTTGGTGTGCTGATATTAATGCAGTTGGATCCCTTGGTTCTGCTCTAATTAGTAATGGCTCATTCAGCTCTCGGTTCATGACCGCTTTGGCTTCTGCTACTCTTTTGTCTTCATGGTTCAACCATGAGGCAAATTCCATTAACTGCATATCCCCTAAGACCGTGTTGGGATCCCATGAAGTCACATTAGGAAGGGCCAAATTATGGAGGTAGAACTCCGATAGTTTGGCCTTATCCTCTGATGAACTAGTATTGCATAATTCAGTGAACTGCTGCGGGTCTTGGAGCTGAGAGATACCCCTTTGTGCCAAGGTATTGATTTGAAATTGCAGCCATTAGTCTCTCAGGTACAGGCCATAGGATTTGGCCGGCTGTCTGCATTGTATAGCATCCATGGCCCAACTGGCCATGCAGGCCAATTGTGCCTCTTTCTGTTGCAGCTGTTGTTTGAGAGCTTGCACCTCAATTTGTGCTTGCAGTTCTGTTTCCTGTAGATGTGTGGTTGGCTCCCCAAGACCGATTTGCAATTCCTTTCTGCCTTGCTGTTCTGCTATGATGTCCCCTGAGGATGTGCCTGTTCCTCTCCTCAGCTCCTGTAGCTACAGTCTAAGTTTTTCGTTTTCTTCCTGTAGGAACACCCGCTGGCAATTTGCCACGTGTTTAGCCATAGCTAATTCCTTTCTTGCCTCCTTGAGTTGCTCCTCCAAGGGGCCTATGTCTGCCACACCTTTTGATTTGGCTATTTTCATCCACGTGTGGGTTCGTACTCTCTCTTCCTCCAATGCAAAGAACAGTGGCACAGTGAATTTCTGTGGTATAATTTTGCCAGCTTCTAAGAAGTTATAATATGAGCTCAGACTTGGCTGAGGGCTAGGCTCTGGAATATGCTCTTTCTCTTCCTCCCTTGGTGGCTCTACTTCATCCTCCCTTGGTGGTGATGAGGGTGCTTCTCCTTCCATCCTCTCTGTTTCGTTAAGCCGGGCTAAGGTTTCCTGTAGAGCAGCTTCAGCATCCTGTAGCCGGGCTTTTGAGGCCAACTGGTCCAACCTCTCTTTCCAAGTAGTTGTTTTCGGGCTCCCCCTCTCATAGATGACTGATATCTTTGAGGGGGACCTCTCCCTGGGTGAAGTAGGGGCATCCTCTATAGAGATTGGGCTGCTGGATGGAGGCTGTGGCTTGCCCGTTTTTATTCTCACACTTCTCCTATCTTTAAAATATAGAGGGGCCTCCCTCTTTCTCTTTTCCTTTGGCTTAGGAGGTGTACTGAGGGCGGCCAGCACGACTGCTGCCTCCCTTGCAAGAATGTCGGCTTTCTTTTCCTTAGGTTTCCCTTTCTTAGGGCTTCTTGTAGAAGGCCCTTTTTCAGCTGATTTCTGGCTTCCTGTAGAAGCCGGTTTTGGTTTTCCTGTAGAAACAGGTGGCACCGCTTTAGTTTGCTTTGCTGAGGGTGTTTTTCTTTTTGACTTGGTCGACGCTGCTGTTGAGGTGCCTTTGCTGACGTGGACCTGCTCAGTCTTGTCCACCCTACTTTGTAATCTTTTCTCTCTGTCCTTCAACATGGGTGTGTCATCCTTCTCTTTGGCACCCTTTTTCTCTTATTTCTCCTTTTGCTCTTTCTTTGGTGCTTTGGCCATGGGTCTCTGGACTTTTTCTTTCTTCTCTCTGGGTACTGACTCCTTCTCCTCGCTGCTGGAGGAACCAAGCTCTTCGGTCAACATTTTTATATCGCCATCCTTAGTCAAATTCTGGAAGGCTTCCCACGAGAGAGAGACTTTGTATGTGTGGAGTGCATCCTCCACGAGGAGCTTAATGAGCCCATGATGAGCTACCTGGTCTGGTGTGCCTTCTCTCAACTTGGTGGCACATTCAGTCATAGACTGCAGTAGAAAGTAGGGAATGCTTAGTTTTTTCTCTGTAGGTAGGTCCATCTGATGCCTTAATTCTGTGAGTAGCCGAAAATGGTACCCATACACAATGCTAAATCGTCCTTCGCAGGTGATGTATTTCATAATTTGGAGGCTGACTTCGCTACAAAGTGGCAGTAAGCTGGTTCTGCGAACCCCGTTCTTATCTTCTGAGAATTGCTCCTCTGGTGGGAAGAATTCCTTCTTAGCCTTCTGGCCCAATTTCCTCTCTTCTTTGTCCCATGGTACCCCCATTGGGAGGTCAGTAACTTGGCTGATGAATTGTGGGGTGAGTCTGAGACTCAAACCCCTGAAATTGACGGAGGCCAATGTTTTTTATTTTGGCTTCAGAGCCCGCAAGAACTCCTCTGCCACCTCATCGTCATATCCTTGTAATTTGTCATAGAACGACATCCATTGCGTGCGAGTGAACAACTCTACCACCTCAGGGTTCTCTCTTAATTTCTTTGAGTCGGTTGGTTCCTTTCTGATGAACCCACCCGGCATGGTGAAGACCTGCTATGTTAGCTGGAGGTGGCAGATGCGTATTCAAAGATTAGCCTTTTGGGACAGAGCGTAGAATTACGCCTCTGCCACGCATACAATTCACGAAGACTATCTCCAGATGAGCCTTAACAGGGCTTAATTACAAATCATATCCTGTAGGAAACCTTACATACACCTCGACGACAATTCATGCAAACAACAGACAAAACTTGCAATTTTTATGATCAGACTGTAGAACGTCGACTCCGCCACCCTCGAAACCAATTGCATGGGGGCACAGGTTCAAGCTTACCTTTTTAATTCGCCACCTTTGACGTGAAGAGACCAATTTTTCTCGTGGCAGTGAGCTTCCTGTAGCGGAGCTTTCCTATAGAAGCAACGCACGGGTTCTGGAGAGCACTGCAGTGGTTCTGCGCCTTCTGTGCTGCTATCAGACGTTCGAGCAGGCCGAAGACTTGGAGTGTCGAGCTTCAGAGGAATCTGGATGTTCACTCGACTTCTAAACGGCTGATGATAAATGCGTGGGGTGGCAATCTAGCCGATAGATTTGAATCTGGTGGAATCCATGGCGCGGGGGTAAGCTGTCCCTGCCGGACCATTGGACGACGTCACTTAATCATTCTACTACAAGTTCCGTGACTACCGCATCATTCTCCGCAGATCCGCTGCCGTCATTTCTGTTAAAACGCGCTTCTCCCGAACTGGATGGTTCTCACGTGTCCACTACCTGTTCTTCTTGCCACGACCACCTTTTACACATCTGACTAGACCATCTGACTGGTCGATGTGGCCAGTCGACTGGCCATACGACCACTCAACCCATTCATTTCATACTTGCAAACATTTCAAAGTAGTATTCATGTAATTCGACAAAAGAAAGGGCGAGGCACTTACCTGTGCGGCCGCAACATGATTTTCCAGGCTTCAGGACGACGATGACTAGATTTGCTTGTTGCTGCTATTTGTACAGGCCTGGAGGTTCCTCTTCGCAGGCTACTGATGATGAAGCTTGTGACTCGGCTGCATGCGCCCGCTTTATTGTTGCATGTTGCAGGCGATTGAATGGTGTACACTCTAGTTGGCTGAACTGCTACGGGATTCCTATAGGATGTCCTGTAGCAGTTTTTCCTCCTCGGGTGCATGCTGAACGACGAAGACAGTGGCATCACGATCATGCTCACAGGGCCCTTGGATAGCTGTGATGAGTATTTCATGGCATCTCGGCATCTTTTTTCATTTAAGAATCGCTTCCTCTTGATAATTCGATGATCCGTCTTGATTGTGCAGGTACTTTTATTGCATGTCAACTAGGGTGGTATAAGGAGGTGACAGCAGTGTGTGATGGAGAAAATAGTAGCTTGCATGCCTCCATGTCGAACCTTGGTCGTTAGACCTCCCCACACAATTAGTTCTAGGCTGTCCAAAACTTCTACAGGAAGTTTCCTGTAGAAATACAGAACTTCCTGTAGAAAGTCTGTAGCTTCCTGTAGAAGACTAAGCTGTGATGAAATCGTGCCCATACCTTGGAGAAGATGAGTGTTTTCAGAGGAGGTGCTGGTGAGGTCGCCTGGCAGCGTCATAAGGACCCTTGGCTTTGAGTTGAGGGACCTCTTCTTCCTTCATAAAATACCTGCAACCTGCATGCCTTGCCACATTATGAACTTGCTGTCCCTGTTTTTTTTTTTTTTTTTTTTTTTGAAAGATAGTAGGGGTGCCTCAATGAGGTTTTCACCCATGCCATCTGCCTTAAGTGCCTCAGAGAGGTTTTCACTCAAGGGTCTTTTTCAAACCTTTTTTTTTTTTTTTTTGAAAGACAGCAGGGGCGCCTCAATGAGGTTTTCACCCCTACCATCTGCCTTGGGAACCTCAGAGAGGTTTTCACCCAAGGATCTTTATTTATTTCTTTATATATATATATATATATATATATATATATATATTATATATATATATTATATATATATTAAGATCTTCAGGGTATGCCCAAAACAGAGGCAGAACCCTTCTCTATGACTATCACTGATTTCTCCACAGTTTTGATGAATTCTTGTCTTGAGAGAGGTTTCCTGTAGATCTTCAGTCAATGCCCATTGACAAGCATGGGGATGGCCTCCTCATCAATGGTCCGAATAAGAACAGATCCATTGTCATGACATTTTTCCACTGCATATGGTCCCAGCCATTTGGTTCTCAGCTTCCCCTTGAAATCTTTATGCCTGGAATCATACAACATCGCCCAATCTCCTAGCTGAAATTGCTTGTCATGGAGGTGTTGGTCATGCCACACCTTTCTCTGAAGTTGAACCACTTCTGAGTGAGGAAGGGCCTGCATTCAGTGCTCGTCCAATCCATTCAGCTGCAATAACCTTTCTTGTTGGGCATGGCTGAGATCTAGGTCCAGCTAAGCTGCCATCCTCAAAGTGTTGTATTCAAATTCAATTGACAGCAAAGCTCTCTTCCCATAGACCAGCTCATAAGGTGTGAAGCCGGTTGTGGTCTTCCAAGTGGTGTTGTAAGCCCATGTGGCCTCAACCAGGCGATCTGCCCAATCTTTCCTACTACTGCTCACCACCTTAGTCAAAATCCCTTCCAATGCTCTATTGGTGACTTCCACTTGCCCATTTGCCTGAGGATGATAGGGGGTGGAATTCCTATGCTTGATTTTGTGATGAGCTAGTAGGTGTTCAATTAAGTTGGATGTGAACTGGCTTCCTTGATTGGTGACTAGCTCTCTTGGGTAGCCAAATTTGTAGAATATGTTTTCTCTTAAGAACTCAGCCACCTTTTCTTCTATCGCTGCTTTGATTGCCTTAGCTTCTGCCCACTTTGTCAGGTAGTCTATGCACACAATGATGTAAGACCTTTGCCTCAAAGGAGGGTTGATTGGACCCACAAAATCCATACCCCACTTCTCAAATGGCTCGAGAGTCACTTGAGGTTGGAGAGGCATCTCATCCCTTTGAGTCAGTTTCCCCATCCTTTGGCATTGGTCACATTGGCTGATATACCTTCTGACATCTTGATGAAGTGTGGGCCAATAGTAGCCTGCCTGCAGGATTTTGAAGGCAGTCCTCTTTGCTGCAAAATGTCCTCCACAAGGCCCATCATGACAGGTGAGGAGGATATCAAAGACTTCCTCCTCCCTTACACAATTCCTTAAGATCTGATCAGGGCCAAGCTTGAACAGGTTGCCCCCGATCCAAGTGAATGAGGCACTTTTTCTGACGATTCTGCTCTTCTTTCTTGAGGATAGGTGCGGAGGGAACTGTGCTGAAACAAGGTAGTTTGCTATATCAGCAAACCATGGAGAGAGTACTGAAATAGCAAACAGATGTTCATCGGGCATCTGGTCATCCACCGTTCCATCCTCATCTGCGGACAAATCCAATCTAGACAAAAAGTCAGCAACAACATTTTCTTTACCCAGTTTGTCAACGATAGTCAAATCAAACTGCTGCAACAAAAGTAACCATCTAATAATACGAGCATTCACATCTCGTTTATTCATTAAATATCTAATTGCAGCATGATCAATATGTACAAATGTTTGATAGCCAGTGATATAATGTCGGAACTTGTTCAGTGCATGGACCACGGCCAAGAATTCTTTCTCAGTTACAGTGTATTTCAGTTCTGCTTTGGATAAGTTTTTGCTAACAAAGTAAATGGCATATAGAAGTTTTTGTTCAACTTGTCCTAAGGCTGCCCCTATGGCTTTGTTCGAGGCATCAGTGTGGATGTGGAAAGGTAGGGCCCAGTTTGGACCTCTCAAGATTGGGGCAGACACCAACTTGTCCTTTAATTCATTCAGAGCCCTCTGACAATCGTCAGTCCATTTAAACTCCACATCTTTTGCCAAGAGGCCAAACAATGGCGAGGCTAGCTTGCTGAAGTCTTTAATGAATCTCCTGTAATACCCTGCTAATCCTAAGAAACTTCGAACATCCCTTACCTTTTAAGGAGGTGGAACCTTCTTGATGAGAGCAATTTTGTTAGGATCCACCTGTAACCCTTGGCAAGAAATGGTATGGCCTAGCACGGTCCCTTCAGTCATCAAGAATTCACATTTTTCAGGACTAAGGGACAGGTTCATCTCAATGCATTTGGTTAGGATTTTTCCCAGATTGGACAATGCTTCCTGGAAGTTGGACCCATAAGGAGTGAAGTCATCCATATAGATTTCCACCGCATCATGGACCAGCTCAGAAAAGATGCTCAAGACGGCTCTCTGGAAGGTAGCAGGAGCATTGCATAGTCCAAAGGGAAGAACTCGGTAGGCAAAGGTACCCCAAGGACAAGTGAAGGTGGTCTTATCTTGGTCTTCCGGGCTGATTTGGATTTGGTTGTACCCGCTAAACCCGTCTAGGAAAGAGAAAAACTTCTTTCCTGCCAGTCCATCCAACACTTGTTCTATGAAAGGTAGAGGAAAATGGTCTTTCTTGGTAGCTTTGTTCAGTTCTCGGTAGTCCACAAAGATTCTCCACTTTCCATTTTTCTTGGGAACCAACACTAGAGGGGACACCATTCACTATCCGAGATGGGGTAAATGAATCCAGCGTCCAACAGTTTTTGCAATTATTCCTTGAAGATGTCCTTAAGGGCTGGATTCATTCTCCTCTGGGGTTGCCTAACTGGTTTACAGTCCTCCTTGATGTAGATGTGATGGGTACAGACCGAAGGATGGACTCCTTTCATCTCCTTATAGCTCCAGGCAAAAGCATCTAGATGACTGGCCAATAGACTACACAACTCCTTTTCCTGGGAAGGAGATAGGGAGGAGTTGATCTTTAACGTTCTCTCAGGGCTGAACTCCACATTTTTGACTCTGGGAGTGACAGGGTTGGTCGCACAAAGGTCCACTAAGGTGCTGGCTTGGGCATCCTCCACCAATTCCTCTAAGGATAGTGCACTGGGAGGTGGATTCCGGATCAAGGTCTCGATCAAATCATCCTCGGTTGGGGGATCTCCCCTAGTGGTGTCTAGGGTGCATAAAGGTGCTGAGTACACCTCATCCTCTTCTCCTTCCTCCAACCAAAGTGGTAAGTCCTACTCTAATGAGGGTTGGGCAGGAGGGTATAGGACTAGCTGCTTGGACATAGGACCATTTTTGATGGTCATGTTTCCTGCACGGCAGCTTATGTAAGCATCTACAGTGGCTAACCAAGGCCTTCCCAAAATAAGATGATATCCAGTGAGCTTTGCCTTTGGTTGCAGAACCAAGAAATCTGTGGGGTATTCCCAAGAGTCAACAGAGACCAAGACATCCTCCACAATCCCTTCGGGAGTCACGGTGGAGCGATCTGCTAGTTGTAGGAATGTCGAGGTCTTCCTCAAGGAACCCTGAAGGTTGAGTTTGAGCATGGTATCTCTGGTCATCACATTAATGGCAGCCCCCAGATCAATCAAGGTGTGAGGTATGATGGTGCCATTGATGTGGACATCTACTACAGGACTCCCAGGATCTAGATACTTTGGGCAGATGACTTGTCCCAACATAAGGTCAGACAGTTGTCCTATGACATTGATGGTTGAAGCATCTCTCTTCCGCCTGCCTGGGTGTCTGAAACACTTTTCCTTAACCAGTTTGTTGTATATTGGTACATCTTTGATGGCTTGGAGAAGTGGTATTTTCACACACAACTGTTTGAGTTCTCCCAGAAGCTCGTCCTCCTCTGGGTTGGGTTGTGTGGTGGCTGTTAGTCTCTCAGGAAAGGGTGGAATAGCCTTTGGTTCACTTTCCTGTTTATCTTCCTCGTCCTCTGGGGGAGGAGGTTGGCGATCCGGAAGAGTCTTTCCAAACCGCAGATTGATCTCCTGGATCTCCACAGCATAGGTAGGGCATGATGTTTCCCCAGTATATACCTGCTGGGCCTGTCTGTTGTTGGGGTTCGGGTTCGGTTAAGCAGGCATTTGAGGTTGCCTTGGAGGAGCAGGAGGTAATGGTTGTGGTTGAACTGGTGGTGGAGGCAATAAGGCGGGAGGAGTGTTGTACTGGGGCCTCCACCCCGATTCAGGTGCATTCCACTGAGGCTGTGGCTGAGCATGTGAGTGATACGAATGAGTAGTGGGTTGAGTATGGTACTGAGGTGGGTAAGACCATGGAGGAGGCATAGACCAGGAAGGATGAGCAGGGGGACCCTAGGAAGGCATAGGAGTAGATTGGTTGGGGCTGTAATAAGCTTGGGGTGCCCCTTGCATCCCCTGCTGGTAAGGTCTAGGTCCTTGTGGCCTCCTTTGGTTGAGGAAATAGAGAGGTTCGGTGGGGGCTTATGTCCCTTAATACATGGCTTTAAGCCCAGGTAAGGTTGGACATTGGTTTGTGGGGTGGTCCTCCTCACAAACAAAACATACTTCAACCGAATGTAATGGGCATTCGTTCTTAGGGTGTTTCCTTGTACACCTAGGGCAGAAGATAGCCAAGGCCCTCTCAGCTTCTTCTTTCTTCTGTTGGATCCTGAATGTATCAAGTTGCATGGCAATGGTCTGTCTCACCTCACTCTTGAGATCCTCTAATTGATTTGCAAACTCATGTTTGGAGAAAGGAATACCAGCTGAGAGGAGGTTTCCTCTACCTTGTTTCCGGGCTGCCCTAGAGTGGTTTCTAAACACAGTCTTTATGTCCTCATAAGGTAGTTGGTAAATATCTCCTCCAGCTAACATGTGAAGGGTATCTAAGAGGTCTTCAGGGACTCCTCGGAGTAGGACCAACTTGATGGATTCAGGGTCAAGTGTGCACCTGGCCCGTTTATAGCTAAGTTGGAACCTTTCCTCGTAATCCTCTAAGGACTCATCATTTCCCATGGTCATCCGAAAGATTTCTCCCTTGGTTTCCTTCGACCTACAGTAGTCCCGGTATTTGGTATTGAAAGCTTGCTGCATCTGAGCCCAAGTGGTGATACTGTTCCCAGGTAAGCCCATGAACCAGCGTAATGCTGCATCCTTAAGGGTTGAGGGGAAGAGCTTCAGCTTCTGCTCATATTCAGTATAGTCATAGTTTCGACAAAGGACAACAAACTCAAACAGGAAGGTATCAGGATCTTCAGTAGTCAGTCCATGGAAGTGAGGTAAAGCAGAAGGGCTTATGTTCTTCATTTTCATGTCTCCATTGGTCTCTCGGATGGGGAAGACACCTTCTATTCTCTCATCTTCTCCCCTATTGTCAGCCATAGCTTCAGATGGAATGGTCTCTAACTCTTCTTCTGCTATAGGATCTTTGTATATCTCAGGAGGTTCACCTATAGGTTCTTCTGGATCACTGTCACCAAAGAAGAGAGAAGGGTGACTCAGTGATGTGGTGGGGGTGTTGGGTAAGAATTTTCCTGATTTATCTCGATTCCTACGAGGCATGAAATGGAAAGACTTTTGATTACTTTTGTTTTTTCTCTGGTACCTGCAAAAACTGAAACAGATTGATCTACAACTAACTATCTTGCTGAAATGAAAATGCAGAATTGAAATGAAAGCAGGAAAGAACTAATCTACTTTGCTCAAATGAAATTGCAGGAACGGAAATGCTAGTCTACGCTTGCAGAATTGAAATGCTAATCTACGCTTGCAAAAATGAAATTGCGGAAAGGAAATGTTAATCTATGAAAGCAGGAAATGTCTATGCTACTTTTGTAGAATGGAAATGAAATAAACTACTTAGCAGAAGGAGAGAGTAGGAAAATAGAAGAAAAGCAACAATTACTAATACTCTGACGCTTCCCCAGCAACGGCACCAAAAAGATGGTGGGCTCCAGTATTGTAGCAATAATGCTACAACTCCTGGAGCTTCCTTCTCTAATTTTATCAACCCGGTAGTTCGTAACAAACTTGGAAGCGACGGTGCTGTATGCACAAGTACTAGCTCTTGTCGCAACCGTCACTTGGTCAGCTGGCACAAGTTCGCTAGGGCTCAAGCCAACTTCTATGAGTTCTCAGAAGAAGCTTTTTAACCGATGAACGAAAGCTATCTCAAAGGAAATTAACCTACTGTAGGAAGGAACTGAGAGCCAACAAGAATCACAAACCCTAGCAAACCCTAATTCTACCAACTAGTCCTACTAATGCAAAGGTGGGAATGCAAACTACTGAAAGAGATGCCATTACTTCTAGGAAGGTGAGATGCATGTGTCTAGGATACTTTGATCTAAAGAAAACATATTTTTGTATTTTTGTTCAAGTTGTTGGAATTATTATGTGTGTGCTTCTAACTGGGTCTTGACTGTGCAAGGATAGATCAAGGAGGGGAATGCTTGGAAAAGGTCAGGAAGGCTCAAAGAGGGTCTAAGGAATCCCTAACATCCTTTCAGAGAAGTTCACCAAGTCTGGAGGCCAAGCAACCATGTTTATGAGCTTCTACAGGAAGTCTGCAGGGGTTCTACAGGATGTTCAGAATTTCTACAGGAACTTCAGTAATTCCTACAGGATGCTCTGCAATCGGATTTTTGGGTGATGGATGAGTGGAAGAGACTGTATGGATGGATAGGGAGGTAGGAGGGGAGCTTGTGATGGCCTATGGACAGAGAGATGAGATGAAGAGGGGGTGTGCAAAGCTGGTTGGTCTAGAGGAGGGTAGAGGGAATGGAAGGCCGAAAAGGTAGAATCACATGGGTGATAGAAGAGTTAGGAGGCAAGTGATCTAGCTAGGAGATGAGTAGATGGCCTAGGCACGACTTAGAAGGATAAGGGAGTGAGGGAGTAGTACTGCACAGTGTAAATGAAACAAATCATCCATGTCTTGCACATAACCGAAATTTCATCAACCTATTCTAACTGTTTTTATAAAACCAAAGAACAGCAACGTGATTTTTAAGGAAAATCATGCATGGTACTGAAGCAAAGAATCATTCCACAAGATCTGAACGCATGGACATTGCTACAAACGAGAGCATTGCATCAAAGCCTGCATGAGCATGTAAAACAGTGTTTTTGGTGGGTGGCACGGTCTGCAATTCCAGTCCCTAAGCAGAGGTGAAAGTGAGTGTGCAGTCAACCCTTTTTGGAACTCTGATTAACTCCAATCTCCTTACTCTAATCTAAACTACTGAAGCAACTATTTTCATAAAACTAACCTACTTAACCACACCAAGAAATTCAACGCAGCAAATTGTGTTTCCAAATGCATGTAAAGGAAAAGAAATACAATGCTGAAAGAAAGGTAACAATACAAAGGAAGGAAGCCTTAGGCTCTCAGGTTTGGCCCAACCCCGAGAGCTATGGCTCCTTTAAGAACCCAGAACTGAACTCAAATCTGCCTGCTTTTCATTAAAAGATAATAGTCATAAGTCAAATAACATGCCACAAATGGCTTACAAAAGAGCAAAACAGAGCTATCAGCTCGTAGTTTAGAATATGCAACAAGGTTTCAAAAGTCCCCGTCAAAGGCTACAGCCTCATCATTTATACATTACGAGGGCCAAGCTGGCCTCCTAAATTAGTGGGGTTTGGCTGATCAAACTAAGAGTAATCTGTTGCTTCCTCAAAATCTGTTTGGCTGCCTTCTAGCTCGGTGGTGGTGGCTGTTGGAGCTCGGAGTTGGGGGTGAAGATCACGAGGAAGGCCATTCAATGCTGTGGACAATCTTCCTACAAAATTTCAATCCCATCTTGGCTGTCTCCTAGCCCTCATCTGCGTGGTTTTGCTCCATTAATTGACAAAAAAACCTGAAATAAACATGTGTTAGCCACCTAGGAATAGTGACTGCCCTCATTCGTACAAATGACATAAATATACTAAAAAATGATGCATAAGTTATGAAAAATGAAGGGTTGAGCAAGGGTAGTTAGGCCAAATGAGCCCAAAATGTTACCAAAATTGGGGCTCATCAATAATCACATAACAACCAAGAGACCCAAACTAGGTCTATAGCATATAAGTATGTACATAAGTCTATCATGCATAATCTTATATCACTACATCAAAATTACCCTCTCTAAGTGTCACAAAACTAACCTTTCGAAGGTGGGACACTACTTACTCCCCCTCTTGAATTAAACTTGACCTGAAGTTTTATTATAGCCGTTGGATATATATATATATATATATATATATATATATATATATATATATATATATATGTATCCAATTGGGTTGTCCATGAAGACCAAAAATACCCTTATTAATAAAGTACCATGTATAGTTATGCCATACTAAATAGATTTTAACATACATTACAATACATATTATATCAAAATAATCATATAGTCAAGCATATTATATCTAGATACTATTATTGGATAATTATATCACATTACAAATTATTATCTTTTCCTAATCTAATGCATTAAGAATTCAATAATCTTTCTTGTATCATTCTCTTAGGTTTCTATATAAAATCTAAGCTTTCTAGCTCACAAACAACTCCCACAACAATGATGGTCCATCACATCTCACAATCAAATTTCCATACAAGAAGCATCAAATCATCCACATACAATATCCATTGAAACTATGCAACAAAACATGTCATATATATAACCCACTCTTACATTCCACTTGATTTATGTCTCTTCTCAATCCAAGTTTTCCCCTTTTCATTCCATAAGGCACCCTTGCAATCAAAATCTTTAATATCTGCCTACAATTTTTACTAAATGTTTATTCTTTAGTAAAAATAACAATTTGAGGTTCAATATATATATATATATATATCTATATATATATATATATATATATATATATATATATATATATATATATATATATATATATTAGCAAGCTAAGGTTCCATACAGTTCTCATTGACCCACTTTTATAGTATAGACCATTCCTTGAATTCCCATAATTTTCATTATTATTCACTTCTCTTACTTGAGAATCAATTATGAATGACTCTGTTAGAAGATATTCATTCCAAAAATAATTGAATATATCTTTTGGAAAGTCGCTTGTAATCAAGAACAACTTTCATAATATTTATATTATTGAATGTATCTTGATAACTGTAAGTCAACTTGTTTTTCCACTATAAAATCACCCATGATTTCTATTCAATAATTAATCAATTCATTTGGTTTCATCTCTTATTCCTTACTATTAATACATACACACAAAAAACAAGCTATTGTTCATTAAGTTCATAAACAATATGAATTTTGAATCGATCACATAACTAACAATAGTTTAAAGTAGTTCATGAGTTCAATCCTCATAATTTCTCTAATTAATTTGGTTAAATAGAATTCAACCAATATTCAACTGACAAAATCATTAAAGAGACTATTATGGTTTTCCTATACCTAATTTGTCTTAAGCCAATAGAAAAGATATTTCATCAACTCATCACAATAATCCTTTTCTACATTTCAAGCATTTAAAAATCACTTTTAATTCTACCTAAATCCAACACATACAAAATAATTACAATACTAGAGAATCAATACCTATTTCACACTTGATTCCATATATCAAAATCAATTATTCCAAACATTCTAAACCACCTAATGGTGTTCAATATACCAATATTAGTATGTTTATTTGTAATAAAGATAAAATAATGGATTTAAATCTCAAGAAAATTCATGTTACGAATCTCTATCCATTTAACTTTAATTACACATAATCAATCATCCTTAATCATGTGTATGAGATTCCATAAAAATATTTTTGTTCATTCTAACAAGAAGAATTAGTTAGCTCATAGATATATGTTACTATGGATTCCACACCCATACATTACCTCATTACTTAGCTCATAGATATATGTTAGTATGGATTCCACACAAATACATTTGCTCATAGATATATGCTAGTATGGATTCCACACCCATACATTATCTCATAGATATATGCCAGTATGAATTCCACACCCATACATAACTTGAGGAAAACATAACCTTCAAGTGTTCCTTAAAATGGCTTCCACAACCCTTCATGCACCAGTAATTTAAGTCTCTTGTTTATTAGGAAGGTCATAACTTAACCTAGTATTTGAGTAATTTCAAGTTATTTGATGCATATTGTCAACCCAAAATACACAAAATCATGTCAAATAAATCATAGGAATTCCATTATTACTCATTAAGAATGTATTCTCAAATCATATTTTAACACATCAAATTAATGTACATACCTTACTCTTGAATCTACATTCACAGTTAAAAGTGACATCCTTAAAGGTAGATTTTGTTAAGTTTCCATTAGTGTAGGTAAGAAAAGAGTCAAAATTAACATGATGAACTCAATCATCATGTTAATTGAATCTTAGCCTTACACTTGTTATGCATTCCCAAGAATACACACCAAGGTCATCATACTATACTTTAGATTAGGCCAATATTTTTCTTGGTAGATACAATTTCAACTAGTAAAGATGGCTAGCATGACCATATTGCATTGATAATGATGCATTAAACATATATTCAACCATTCATCCACTCCACATATCTCACTCACCCATTTAAAATAAAACCATTCACATGTTTTTGTTTAAACCCAATTTTCTCAAGCACATCCTTTCCTAGCATATCTTTGAGTCTTTTAACATATTTCAAATCATTTTTCTTAACAAAAATATAAGGGAATATAAGAAAGCATTATTTTTCTTTCATGAGTTTCTAAATGACATAATAATAATAATATCCCTTATGCAACCAATATGATTCCAAGTCAACATACACAATAATTCAACATGCATGCAAAATCAACATTCATACATCATCAACCTACAAGCAAACATGTTGGCCCATTAGGCCCCAGTGTTGTAGTTGGCTCTGATACCAAATGTAAGGTCCATCTTTACCAACCATCAATAACATAGAGAAGTAAAGGTCACATTGAACACTAATACTCAATTTTTTTTTTTACCTTTTTTTTTATTTGTTATTTTTAATTATAATATGACTAACATAGTTATGATTTAACCATGTTCCTTTATCTATTTCAATAAAATATAACATAAGAAGTCATTGCTAACTTTAACATAAAACCAATTCCAAAACGTATTTCTCCTCAAGTCTAAAAGAAGATAGCATGTGCTCTTTCCATATGTATATGTGAGCACTAAGTAAGTCTGGTAATAAACTCCACTATGATACCATGTGCAAGCATTAAGTTATATCAACCTATTTTATCTCCTAGATTATTCTAAATAAGTTCCACTTATTTACTTTTGACATCATAACCACATAAGCATGTCACAAGAACCCAAAATATTACGCTTCTATAAAAAAAAAATCACATATAAGGGTATGAGTATTAACCAACTTGTAACATGATAAATGAAAGAGGAATATGCCTCTCTTAATTAGTAAACGTAATAAATATTGATTCATCAATTAAAAATTGCGAGTGGCATAGCTTCAATCATGAGAAGCATATAATGAATGTTGCAGAAAGAGCAAGCACTATTATAAATTCAGAATCATATTATTCTTCAAAAAGTGCCAAATAAAAGAGTGTACTTGCCAAAATTGGGCACACTAGTTGTTTGATACAAACATTAAAACATAATATTGGACCCATGAATATGTGTATCTCAGACAAAAGTTATTATGCTCACTTGCACAAAATCCTACAAAATTAGTCACTGTAAAATTGTTTCCAATAATAACTCTTTCTCTTTAATAAAAGCTTTAGGTAATAAAAGTGATAATTATCCTATTCTCTATTCACACTTTAACAACTTTTTAAATTCATTTTCACATTCATACAAAAACTCGCAGACATAAGAAGTTACAACCATTAAATAATCTATTCATAAATTTTCTAGTACATAAAAGTTACAGTAAGTAGGACATTTACTCTAACAATTTATATGCACAAAAGCTACATCCATTGAGGCCTTTTGACAAACAATTTGCAAGCATGCAATCTACAATCATTGAGGCAGTTTGTCAAACACTTGGAAGCCACAATCTCTTAAGGAGATTTGACATGAATCTAAGATTCTTCCTCAACCTATTTAGCTCATAAAATTTATAAATAAATTCTTCAAATGAAAAAATATTAAAACAGGGACTAAATTATCCTATTCTTTCACCCGAAACTTGACAACAGGTGCACACAGTTGGCAGCAACAATTTGCAAAATCACTTAGATTTACGATCTGGATTCTGAAAAGTGTTTTTTTGGAGTCAAGTCAAGGGTTGCATGTGATTTGGTTACAGATAACCCCTCATGTTAATATGAATCGTAACAAAAATTCCCAGGGATGTGATTTCTTAAAACAACAAGAACAAAAATTCCTACTACCTCATTTATCTCTTTTGTCAAACACTTAGTGTGAAAAATTCAACTACAGTTGTACATGGAGAAAGAAAACCCAAATTTACGCTAATATGATATTTTCATCACCTCATGAAAACCTTCTATGGACAAAAAAATCATTATAAACTGAACTTAAAAACTTTAACAACACATTCTTGTTTTAACCCCCTTACATGTACATTCTCAACTACAACTGCCATTCATTATTGGTTAGATCAGAAATTAACTCTGTAAATATATCATAAATATTCACAAGTAGCAAGTTCCAATAATTGAAATATTTACAACACTTTAAATTAATAATGACTTAAATTTCAAGAATTCTTATGGACATACCTCATTGTGTATTTATACAACTCCAAAAACATGGGAATAGGCTCCAACTCCAATGAGAGTATGCATATCTTTACCAACTCATTTTGAACCATCCAATTTTCCACCCAATCATATACAGGGATAAATTCTCCCCTTGCAACCCCCGAGTAGTAAGAGCTCCCAAGCAGTACCAAAATATAGTAGTAGAGAGATATACAAGGAAAACTAAGGAAGATAAGTTTCACTTCCTCTGAATACCACTCATGGACAAATCCAAAGGGCAGAACTACTTAGTAATTTAATTTAGGAAGTTTAGATTCATTTCAACAACATTTGGCTACTCTCCAAGACTCTCCCTCTCACAAACCTCTTCAAGTATCTCTAACTCTTGGTATTACAATGCACCTCCTCCCCCCCCCCCCGCCCTCCCTCAAGTGAGAATATATGAGACACAAATATAGGAGGAGAAACAAATTATTGTCATAAAGGAGAAGTAATATGCATGTTTTGTATTCCATTTAGAGGAGTGTAACTCATGCCATTAAGGAGAGGTATGCATGCTTTAATTAAGGAGAGTGTAACTTATGCATTAAAGAGAGCATAAGAGGAATCTTTTATGACATGTCTCTAATGAGTGTAAGATATGTCCTTCTTTGATGAGTGCATAAAAGAGAGTGTAATGTAGTATTAAAAGAGAGAGAGAGATTTACATAGAGCCATGAGAGTCATCAATGAGAGGTGTGAAGTGATTGAGGAGATGAAGGTGACTTGTAATTCCCTTTTAATAATAATCTCATAGTCTCATAAAAGATAATAATAATATTAATAATATTGAGGATTAAGTTGACATTGAACTATTAGGATTGATTAATGATAAGTTAAGTGATTTTCCTTCAACTATACTTGATTACTCATTGATTGAAGGTGATTTACTATTTTTGGAATTCATACCTGAGATGTTAGACATGACTTTCTATTTTTAAAAAATCACTCCAGAATTGTCAGAAATGAGATTTTATTAAGGAAATTCATCCTCGAGCTTTGCATGAGTGCTATTTTTCTTCTGGGGAATAGGGATTTTGCAATTGAATACATCTCCGTGCCTTAGTAGATTGAGGACTCCGCGCCCTGATTTACCCAAAGGATCCAAGATTCCACACCTTGATATTTTAAATATTTACGAGTCTGTGTCCCAATCCTTTTATTATAAATCCAATACTCTACATCCTTATATTTCATGGATTTAGGACTCCGCGCCCTAATCATTTCATTATATATCCATGACTCCACATAATTAACTTTCATGGATTTAGGACTTCATGCCCTAATTTCCATGGCTTATCATCTACTCTACTTTGAAACTTTGTGATTCACCTTAAGTTAGTGATTATGAGCTCATACCCATCTTATGGTTCATTGGTAAGGCCTTGTTCCAAGACCTGCAGACATCAAAATCTCATAGATCAAAGAAATAATATGAATTTCATAATTAACTTATTCACATTTTGCCAAAGATTGTGCATGACTTCCATAATCATTTTGGTTCTGGGTAATGAATTCTGTAGCCATTTATAATTTGAGCATCCTTGTTTGAAAATAACTAGGTCCCCTACCACATCCTGCTTAGTACAAGATTATGCATATATAATCATAAAAATAATATATCATCCATAAATCATAATTAACCATATGTTCCACATAACCATGATCTATTGTGTCGTGTTACATTCTTTCCACGACTAGCCCACATAGTTAACTGGGGGTTAGGAAGGGGGCGGAGTCCCCCCTTCGTTGTGCCGATTGCGTAGCGGGGGGAGTCATAGGGGGTTTCATGGGTGTAGGTAAGCACACTCTATGGGGTCCATGGTAGCGCCCCGGAAAATTTTGGTTTTGGACCCTATGTTAAGTTGGGCGGACCCACCTATGGTTTTGTGCATGATTTTCGCACATGGTTTTGGACGCAATGGTTTTCGGTCCATGGTATTGGATGCTTTAGCATGTGTAAAAATGTATTGTAACATTGAAAGGAACATAATGAAAAATTAAGCTAGTAGTCCCGGTTTTGGGATCTAGAGGAAAATTTCTGTGTATATGTGTTTTATGTGTTATGCTCTCACATTGTTTATTTTCTTTGTTTTAGAATTAATATGCAAGTAATTTCTGTATGGGGTTAAAACGTACATTTGGTATCGAAGCTATTTTGGCTTCAAGGGGATGCCTTTGTTGCTGAGGGGTTTCACTCGGGCTTGTGGTAGACCCTGTTCAGTGGGAGATCTGCGAGATCGATTCTAGTGGTGAAAGAAGATGGCAAGCAGTGGAAAGATAGAGATCGAGAAATTTAATGGTCAGAGTTTTGAGTTGTGGAAACTCAAGATGGAGGATCTATTGGTGGATAAAGATAATGGATCACGATAGAAGAACTTGGATCAGAATGCAAAGAGCACAATACGATTGTGTGTCTCAGATTCAGTATTGTTGAATGTATTAGGGGAAGGTACGATGAAGGCTTTGTGGGACAAGTTAGGGACTTTGTACCAATCTAAGTCTCTGGTGAATAAATTGTTCCTATGGAAAAAGATGTATAACCTGAGGATGAAAGATGGAGACTCGGTGACAAAGCATCTGAATGCGTTTAATACTATTGTAAGTCAGTTATCATCTGTTGATATCAAAATTTCAGATGAAGATATGTGCATTAGTTTGTTGTGTTCTCTACCAGATTCGTGGGATAGTCTGGTTATTGCAATAGGTAGCAATGAAATTGCCTTTCAGTTTGATGAAATAGTCTCATCCTTGCTGACAGAGGAGATGAGATGGAAAAATATGGAGAGCCAAAATGATGATGCCTTGTCTATACGAGGGCGGTCCCATAATAGAAATAAAAATAAGTCATCGAGTGGGAGATCTAAATCTCCAGGAAAACCTGTAGAGATGGTGTGTTGGAAATGCGGAAAGGAAGGGCACTACAAAAGGGACTGTAAATCTAAAGCTCCTAAAAAAGGAAAGGGATCTGATGATGATGCTTCTGTAGAGGCGAAAACCACCTCAAATTAAGGTGGGGATGTGTACTTGGCTTCTTCAAGTACACATGTAGATCATGAGGCATGGTTGATTGACTCAGGTGCATCCCTTCACTTCACTCCCCATAGAGAGTGGTTCTGTGAGTATGAGAAATACAAAGGTGGTGATGTCTTCTTAGGGGATGATAGGAATGCTAGAATCATTGGTCATGGAAAAGTAAAGTTGAAGTTGCAAGGTGGAAGAGTTAGAACACTTCTGGGTGTTCTACATATTCCTGCATTGGCCAGAAATCTGATTTCTGTAATCAAGTTGGATGATGCAGGTGTAAAAATAGTGTTCGAGAAGGATACCTACAAGATGGTTCATAGGGCACTGGTATTGATGCGGGGAGTTTGAATTGGAACTCTGTACAAGATACAAGGTAGCACTATTGTTGATGGGTGCAATAGTTCTGTGGTTCCTGAAAGTGGAGCAGAAAATCTAGTGGTCTCTGGAGAGAAGACCATGCTTTGGCATCAAAGGCTTGGACATATTGGAGAGAAGGGCCTTCAAATACTTCATGGTAATGGTATGGTAGAAGGTATAAGTAATAGCTCTCTGGATGAAAATTGTGTATATGGGAAGAAGAATCGGGTGAGTTTCCCCTCTGGTGATAAGAGGACGAAACAGATATTAGAGCTTGTGCACAGTGATGTGTTTGGACCTGTGAAGTTTCCATCATTGGGTAATTCTGTGTACTATGTATCATTTATAGATGACTTCTCAAGGAATACATGGATATATTTCCTTAAGAAGAAATCTGAAGTCTTTGACAGGTTTAAAGAATTTAAGGCTCTGGTCAAAAACCAGATAGAGAAGAAGATAAAGGTGCTGAGGACAGATAACGATGGAGAGTTTTGTAGTAAGGAATTTGAAGAATTCTGTAAAAAGTGTGGTATAACATGGTAGAAGACTACTCCATATACACCTCAGCAAAATGGAGTTGCAAAAAGAATGAACAAGATGTTGATGGGACACTGTTCAGCAAACTTTACACCTATAGGAATAGGAACCTTCACCGGCTTCACTTGCCAACACAGCGCTAGCAAGAATTATGATGCCACCATCACGCACTTGGACAGCTTGAAAGCACAGGTTACATCTAATGTTGTGCAACCTGACAACCTGACAGCGCAGATTTTTAATATCGTAGGGGATGGCAATGGCTATACCACTCCCATCACACAAGACGCTCTCTCCAGCAAAGATAGAAACACGCAGAAAGCAAGCAATAAACTTGATTACAAGAGCCATCAGTGTTCTCCTTTCACGCAGTGTGGTGGTACTATCTCGCAATTGGACAGCCAGACAGCGCAGGTTGTAGTCGCTAAAGATACACTCACACAATTAAACAGCCTGACAGCGCAAGGGAAAACTAAAACTGCAGAAGACAAAGAAGGCATCGATGATATCCAACACCGTGTTCCCATCAGAACCAATACTCAGGATATTTATATGCAGATAGATGGCAATGATCATGGTTCTCTTGTTCAAAACCATACCACCATCACTACGCAGGTTGAAACCAACCATTCTTCTCATAATCCAGACCCTTGCAACCTTTCTGTGTAGAAAAAATCCAGCGACAACAAATCAACAGTTATCAACCTCTCAAATCTGGCATTAGATGAAAACTTGAAATCGCTGCTAGAAAAAGGCCTTAATTTTGCTTTATCTCCAGCGAAAATACCTGTGAATGATATCATAAGTAACATTGAGGTCATCATCAAAAACATAGATCAAAATGTTGCAGAAGAAATAAGACAGGACGTCGCCAGAATTCTCAGAAATGCCAGACCTCCTCCCAGCAAAATCTCCAAAGAAGAATCCATAGCTTTAAAAAACATCAAGAAGAACAAGGACATCATAATTTTAAAAGCAGACAAAGGAAATGCCACTGTTATTATGGATAGGACAGATTATGATAATAAGATGGAAGAACACCTTAACAAAAGTGGCTGCTATAGAATTCTTAACAAGGACCCTAGCAACAAAATCCTTCGCCTAGTTAGTAACAAAATCAAAAACTCCTCTCTTGATTCTACTATTAAGAACAGGTTAATACCCAATAACGCCATCATCCCTAGAATTTATGGTGTGCCCAAAATCCATAAATCTGGAATTCCTCTAAGACCCATTGTGAACACCATAGGATCACCCACTTACTGGTTAGCAAAATACCTTGCAAACAAGCTTAGACCTTTATCCGGTAACACTCCCTCTTACATCAAAGATTCTGCTTCTTTCATAGAATGGATTAAAAACCTAGAGATTAGTGACAATGATCTCCTAGTTAGCTTTGACGTAGTGTCTCTCTACACTATGATTCCAGTAGATAAAGCCATAGAAGTATTGAAGAAAATTACAGACCATGAAACTGTAGAACTAGTAGGCATTTGCCTTAAATCTTCATACTTCGGTTTCAAAGGTAAAATCTATGAGAAAACTCATGGAGTTGCCATGGGTTCTCCTTTATCTCCTCTGATTGCCAATTTATACATGGAACATTTTGAACAAATGGCCCTTAAATCTTTCCCCTTTACCCCTGATGAATGGAAAAGATATGTAGATGATATTTTCGCTAAATGGAGCCATGGTTTAGATAAACTTAATGAATTCTTATCCCACTTAAATAGCCTCTCTGAACACATTAAATTCACTATTGAGATTGAAAAAGACAACCAGCTCCCCTTCCTAGATGTCCTCCTTACCAAGAAAAATGGCAAGCTAAGCCACCAAGTCTTCAGGAAACAAACTCACACTGACAAATATCTTCACTCAAATTCCCACCATCATCCGAAGAAAAAAGTAGGTGTCATCAAAACCCTAGCTACCAGAGCTTTGAGAATCTCTGACCCTAAACATTTAGAAGAAGAACTTAACCATCTCTACAAGGTCTTTATAAACAATGGCTATCAGAAAAACATTATCCAAAAAATAATTAAAGAATCCACAACCAATACCCAAAAAAGAAAAACTCTGGAAAACCCTAGAATCTCCTTACCCTATATTAAAGGAAACACAGACAAAATCAATAGAATTCTCACCAAGAATAACATTATGGTTGCATTCACACCCCCTAACACCGTCAAAAACATGCTAGATTTTGCCAAGGACCCAATAGACCCAAAAATCACAAAGGAGTATACTTGATTCCATGCTCATGTGGCAAAATATATATAGGTGAAACAGGGAGATCCTTTGGCATTAGGTTAAAAGAACATATTAATGATATTTCAAGAAATAGGTTGGAAAAATCAGGTCTAGCTAAGCATGCATGTTCTTCCTCACACTATATTTGCATGGAACAAGCAAAATTAATTCACAAAGAAGACCATTATTTAAAAAGAAGGGTGAAAGAAGCAATTGAAATCGAAAAATCCTCCAACAACATGAATAGAGACGACGGACTAAAGTTAAGTAACACCTGGAAACCCCTATTAAATAAAATAAAAAAACAATGAACATAGATTTGCACACATTCATTAAGAATAATATATATATATATATATATATATATATATATATATATAAACAAAATTATTTAATTAATAAATAAATTAATATAACCTATCATAGCTAGCTCCCTATCTAACTCTCCTTTAAAAAAAAAAAAAAATATTAAAAATTAACAAGATCACATAATAAATAAGTTAACATAAAAATTCAAAACTATTCTTTAAAATTATATACATTCTAGTAAAATAATTAACATAGAGCTAAGGATCTTAAATAGATAATATAGATTCCAAAAAAAAAATAGATAAATAAATAAACAATGATAATAATAAAATAATAATAATAATAAAATAAAACTAAATAAACAAATAATAAATAATAAATAAAATAAATACTTATTTAAATAAATAAATAAATAAATTATTAATTAATTAATCATTTGTAAGCCGACTACAAAAGAAGACATCAATTTTTTTTTTCAATAACTATTAATAAGCTCTGTAATTTCACGCTCTCTCTTCTCGAAATACAAATCTCATTGCCCTGATGATGGACTCACTAAGCTAGTCCGAAACGTTGGTTTCAAAATGGTTCACAGGTTTTTCCACAAAAATCAAAATTCTAGCAACCTGTATGGACTCTCTCTTTAACACTAGTGATTATAGTTTGTGCTACCAAGGAATACCAAGATTAGACAGAGTGTTGGATATTCATGGCTTTGTTTATGCAGACTGGGAGGGAGATCTGGATCAGAGAAGATCTACAAGTGGAAATGTGTTTAACCTATTTGGAGGTGCAGTCAGTTGGATGAGTAAGAAACAAGCTATAGTGGCACTATCAACCACAGATGCAGAATACATGGTAGCCACTCATGCAAGCAAGGAAGCAGTTTGGCTGCAGAGATTGTGTTCAAGTATGGGGTTAGTACAAGGAGCTATAAGGATAGACTGTGACAACCAAAGTGCAATTTAATTGGCAAAGAACCCTGCATATCATTCAAATACAAAGCACATTGATGTTTAGTATCACTTTATGAGGGATATGATAGAAGACAAAAGGGTGTTCCTGGTAAAGGTGGAAACTTTGAAGAATACTGTAGATGCATTAACAAAATCTGTGAGCTCTGAGAAGTTATCTTGGTGTAAATAAATAATGGGCATTGTAGGGTTGGATAAATGACTAATCTCTCTTGTGGCCCCTTGTGGAAAGAAAACAACAAGTGGGAGAATGTTGGGTTGTGTTATATTCTTTCCATGACTAGCCCATGTAGTTAATCGGGGGGTTAGGAAGGGGGCAGAGCCCCCCTTTCGTTGCACCAATTGAGTAGCAAGGGGAGTCACAGGGGGTTTGAGGGGCGCAGGTAACCCCACTCTATGGGGTCCATGGTAGCGCCCTGGAAAATTTTGGTTTTGGACCCTATGTAGGTTGGGTGGACCTACCTATGGTTTTGTGCATGATTTTCACACATGGTTTTGGACATAATGGTTTTCGGTCCATGGTTTAGGGTGCGATGGTTTTCGGTCCATGGTATTGGATTCTTCGGCATGTATAAATATGTATTGTAACATTAAAAGGAGCATAATGAAAAATCAAGCTGGTAGTCCTGGTTTTGGGATTTAGGGGAAAATCCCTGTGTATATGTGTTTAAGGTGTTATTCTCTTGCATTGTTTATTTTCTGTGTTTTAGAATTCATATGCAGGTAATTTCTGTACGGGGTTAAAACCTACATGATCATCCATGGATCTATGTGTCTCAATCCTGGATCACCATCCATGGCATACACCTACATATAAACTAGGATACCAAAAGAGAAAATATCAATAATATGTTCTTAAACAAAATCAATTCTTACACACAATCATATATATTATCATAAGCAAATATAAACCAGGTGAACCAAACTAGGTCTATAGCATATAATCATGTACATAAGTTTTTCATGCATAATCTTATATCTTTACATCAAAATCACCCTCTCTAAGTGTCACAAAACTAACCTTGCCAAGGTGGGACACTACATACTCCCCCTCTTGGATTAAACTTGGCTCGAAGTTTTATTATAGTCATTGGATATATATATATATATATATATATATATATATATATATATATATATATATATATATATATATATATATAGATATATATATATATATATATATATATATATATATATATATATATATATATATATATATTCTAAAATCCAATCAGGTTGTCCATGAAGACTAAAAATACTTTTATTAATCAATTACCATGTATAGTTATGCCATACTAAATATATTTTAACATACACTACAATACATACTATATCAAACCTCTAGTCAAACAAGTTATATCTAGATAATATTATTTGACAATGATCTCACATTAAAAATGATTTTATTTTCCTTATCTAATGCACTAAGAGTTCAATAATATTTCTTGTGTCATTCTCTCAGGTTTCTATAGAAAATTTGAGCTTTTCAAATCACAAAAAACACCCACAACATTGATGGTCCATCCCATCTCACAATCAAATTTGCATAAAAGAAGCATCAAATTTTCCACATACAATATCCATTGAAATTATGCAACAAAACATGTCATACATAACCCACTCTTACATCCACTTAATTTATGTCTCTTCTCAATCCAAGTTTTCCATTTTTCATTCCATAAGGCACCCTTGCAATCAAAATATTTAAGATCTACCTACAATTTTTACTAAATGTTTACTCTTTAGGAAAATCACAATTTGTGGTTCAATACATAATTTATTTTTTAAATTAACAAGCTAAGGTTCCATACAGTCCTCATTAACCCACTTTTATATTATATACCATTCCTTGAATTCCCATAATCTTCATTGTTATTCACTTTTCTTACTTGAGAATCAATTATGAATGACTCCGTTAGAAGATATTCTTTCCAAAAACAATTAAATATATCTTTTCAAAAGTGGCTTGTAATCAAGGACAACTTTTGAAAGTATACAAATACAATGTTTATATTATTGAATCTATATTGATAACTATAAGTCAACTTGTTTTATGATTTCTATTCAATAATCAATCAATTCATTTGGTTTCATGTCTTATTCCTCACTATTAATACATACACAAAGAAAAACAAGCTATGAAAACCATACATTTCTCAAACTATAAAGAATATTGTTGATTTTAAATAAGATTTAGATTATCGCAAAGGCATTTCTAGCCTAAAGATAAAAAATAATAAATAAATAAATAAATTCTACCTCTCAAAAGATTATAACATTTTGGAGGATTACTAACTACGCATACAACTTTACATCCAAATACAAAATTCATAAATCCATAAATCTCTTCCATTCCACATACAATACAATCATCTTAGGCTTCTAAATCATGCAAGAATTCCAATTCATCAAAATGTGATCTCACTCTCCTTCAATTTATCCCTTAAAAATTATCACAAGCACATATACTTGTAAAACAAACTCAAGTAGCTTTTCATTAATCACATACCTTTTTCCTTAAGTTCAAATAAAACAAAGTTCCCTCCACATAAAATGTTTATCTTCTAAACATGTTATTCTCTTAACAATTTACAAGCTAATCAAATTCCGAGAAAGAGGTTCATTAATTTCATAAACAATATGAATTTTGACTCGATCGCCTAACTAAAAATAGTTTAGAGAAGTTCATGAGTTCAATCCTCATAATTTATCTAATTAATTTGGTTAAATATAAATCAAGCAATATTCAACTTATGACAAGTATGACACTGAAGATAGACTTTGTGATAATAATGACAACACTTGTACAATAGTGCATGAAACTTTGCAAATAAGTGCAAAGCGTGTCTATACGATGAGAAAAACTCATTTTCACAAGATTTCCCCTTGAAGAAAACTAGAATTCCCCTTTGCATGATAAGTGATAATTCCCATGCCCGAAACTGACACTTTCTATATAAATATAAAAGTGTGAATGAAAATTGAGATCTAAGAAGGGAACTTATTATCATCAACTGACCAATAAGTGACTAAGAAATGACTGATCACAGGACTCACAGTAAGGTCCAAAATTTGAGTGTAGGCCAAAATTTTGGAGGGTGTTGCAGCCACTACAACACTTGGTGACACACTAGTAGAATCCATCTTCTCTATTTTGGCTAACTCGTTCGTACATGGCCTTGGTTATTAGGGGAGTATTGATTCATCATGTAGATCACTTTGGTCTTTTCCACTTACCCCATGACTCCAGATGAACCCATATGTACTTTAACGGTTGAACACAACACAAGATTCGTCATAATAACAATATTTAGAGTTGGGAAGGGTAGTTTAGTTCACGCACTTAAGATTTTCAGAGTATAATTTTTCATCTCTGGTGTTCTTCCACTACCAGCATACCTAGACAATACCCCGAGAAAGTTATGCAGGAACACCAACATTGTTAAGCTGTCACCGAGCCTAGACAGTACCCAAGTGGAGTTTCTTACTTCACCTCTCTGCACATGAAGTCTTTATCTTCTTTCACCTTTATTTATTTATTTGAAGAGAACGGTGCATTGGCACTTATTTATTTTGGGTCGAAAGAGGGATCTTGATTGATTGAGAGAAGAAGAGGTTGTTCCTTTAGAGAAGCATATAGAAACCTCCAATTTAGGTTTGCTTGTTTATATTTTACTCCTTCTCTGTTTCTACTAGTTGGACAAGATTGAGAACATCAAAGCAAAAAAAACTGAGAATAGGCGTCAGGTTTCCAGACTACACATGGGTTCATGGTTGGCCCAAAATTTTCCTTACAGACGAATTGTATTTTTCATCAGAACTTTAATGACCAAAAGACAAAGGCAACACAAAGACCAGCTGGAGGTTCAGCCAAATGTTGAAGTGTCAGAAGACTCTTTAGACTTCATCCACATATGTACTAAGAAGACAACACAGGTACAAACACAACACTTATTCACTTAATGAAAACAAAAGGATCAACTCAACAAGAAAGGAAAACAAGACGAAAGGAAAGACAACACATAACTAGAAGAGAAGAAATAAAATGGATATAGAAAAAATGATGTAGAACTAGAATAAGAAAACCAGGACACACTTATGGGGAACGAGTGAAAGTGTTTGGACGGGGTCCCATGGGGTCAAATTTTGTAAAGTTTTGTTAAATATTGTAAAGTATATGAATTTTGAGGAGTGGAGTGCGAGTAGCATAGGTCAATAGGAGTCAAAGGGGGTTTAGGAAGGTCAAAGCCACTTAGTTTGTTAAGAGTCAAGTTGTTTGAGACCCGCCCATGGTTCGCGGACCATGGTATTGTAATGGAGAATGATATAAAAGGAAGTCATAGAAGATTCATAAAGGTATGATATAGAAGAGGATAGAAGTGAAAGACTTAGGTCGGTTTTGTCTGTTATGTACTTAGGTGAAGGGGAAGGCTCCTATAGCTATGTGCACAGAGACCTTGGTAAGAACGCAACTGTGTGCGTGGGCCCCTACAGTTGTGTGCACAGGGTTGGAAAGGACTGTAATTGAACATCTGAAGCATAATAAAGGCTTGTTTTGAGGAATTATCTATGTATCTTTGTATTACTGTTTATCTCTAAATTTACTGTATTTTTTGATTTGTTGAATGCAATTAATCTAGAAAAGTACTCAATAGATTCACGAAGAAGTAAATATGTTTATTTATATGATGTCATGAATGTTTAGCGCAATCAATGAAGGGCATATATCTACTAACTATTAGTTGTTGTAATTTCCTAGTTTTAAGGGTTAGGGTTCGTGAAGGTCAAGATAAATCCCTAAGTCTATCAGAAACACATCACATAGTCCTTTGGATGTAGAAACATGGTTCTAGATCCCCCAATACTGCCTCGGGTGAGATTGTAACCTGCACTATGCTAGTTGTTGCAAAAAGGCCCGTAGTGTAGGGTTTTGTTGGCTAGCACAACTAACTCTAAACGTGGGTCCAAGCCCCCTCAAGCCAACAAATGGTTATGTTTTTAGGACCAGGATCTACCTGAGGAATGTGTGATGTGGCAGAAGTAGATACCGACTAAAAAGGAGATTGAAAAGTGGATAGATCGAAAGTTGCATGAGTTTGCAGCCTAAGAAAATAGGAATCCGCGCCTGTCAAAAGAAGAGTGGTTACAAAGATACTTGTAAACATAGGAACACAAAGTTTTCTTTTTCTCTTTTCCATGTGAATTATACAAATGGTTGGCTAAATTTGTGGATGGTCAACCTACCTGGAAGATGGATATCCCTTTTGTGTGGACTCTAGAGTTAATGAGGCACATGGAAGGATTATAAAACAAGATTTCAAAGCCTATCGATCATTGGATCGATAGTATTTTGGGTGGATTTATTACTGAGTTCACGATTGACACGTTCGTCAACTATAGCGAATCTGAACACTAGTTTTTCAAAGGACCAAAAGGTAAGTATCTCAAGTCTCTGAAAACTTGGATTTAAATGTTATTGTGTGAGAAACGGGTTATGCCATTAAATTGATGTTTATATGAGACTTGACAGGAGCTACATGAAGTGGGAGACCATTCAGAAGAGACCTAAATACAAGTGTTGAGTACAATCCTTTGTTGGGAGAATCTAGTAGCGACAAAGAAAGTATTAGCCTGAAGATGCCTGAAGGTGTGTCGTAGATGATAGATCAGGGTATTGCTAGAATACCACATCGACCCACTCCACCTCCACCATCACCTCCACCTCTGCTATTCAATATGGAGAACACTATGAAGATGCATATATTCAAGGGTTTGGGGATAGAAGACCCTAATCAATTCTGGTTTTTTGCAGATGTTGTGTGGAAGTCACAATAGATAACAAATGATGATCTGAAGAAAGCGAAACTGATCACAACATTACAGGATATGGCACTAAGATAGTATATTAAGTACAATATGACTCATCCAGCTGCTTCATTGAAGGACACCAAAGATGCACTAAATAATGAATTCAGGAAACCTAAGTCTCAAGCCTAGTCTGTGATTGAGGCCAAAGAAATTAAGAAGAAGGTAAATGAATCTGCATGGGATTTTGATCAAAGACAGACATGTCTACTACAATAGGTTAATTTGTATATCTCAGATGAGCAACATAAGGATTCGTATATTTCTTCGGTGTTACCTCATTTGAGATTACCATTTTCATAGTAGAAGGTTGGATCGTAGGGTGAAGCATTGGAAATTGGTATGAAGTTGTAGGCTTCACCTATTCAAAATATGAATCTGGGAGTGGAGTAGATTTAGTCGCAATTGGCTATCCTACATATGGATTTGCAGGATCTCAAAAAGGGGAAAGAGGTCCAAAATTAGACTCATGAGGAATTATGGTGCTTAAAGTGTAAAGGCCATGTTCACAAAAAGGATCATTGCCTGGTGTATCAAAACTATCTAATTGGGGGAGGTCCTATCCCCTTGAAGCTAGAAAATACTGTTGGATTGAGTACTGGTGTTGGGAACGGGATCCCCCAAGGATAGTTTTGGGGCTAAAATCCCATGTTTTAGGTCAAATTTTGTAATAAAGTTGTAAATTCTCTGCATTTTGTGGTCACAGAGCACAAAGGCATCATGACTCATAAAGGGTTGTCTACCCTTATTTTTGTAAAGTAAATTCGGAGGTAAAAGATCTACCCATGGTCCGCGGACCATGGGATTGTATAAAAAGAGCTAAGTAAGTAAGCTCTAAGTAGTTTTTAGAGTCATGAGTTGTAGTAGAAGTCTTGAGAGATAAGGATAAAAGTCTAAGTTCCAGGTCGTAATGCAGGTAGAGGCTCTGCAGCTGAGTGTGCAGAGGCCTAGGATAGAAGTCTGCAGCTGAGTGCGCAGACCCCTGCAGCTATGTGCGCAAGGCGGATAGAGTCTGTAATCATCTAAAGATATCAATAAAGAGAAGTATTCTACAAATTATGTGTCCTTGTTTCCTGTTAATGCATCTTGTCATATTGTGTATGAATTTCATTTATAATTCTTATGTGATGCGCAAATGTATGTAATTATGTTGGATAATTGAATGCAAGTAAGAATATCTGTTTATGTGGCGCTAACTGTGATTGTTTAGTAAGATAATTAGACACTTAAGGATAACTTGGAAACCTATTATATATGTTGCTTTAGTAGCGTGAAGGTACCTAAACTGCAGGTTAGGGCTACGCGAAGGTCGATTGTACCTTTTCGCGGAGGTACTGAAGAGCGGAATAAACGGCTAGTCTAGCAAAGCCCTAGAACTAAGTGACCTACATGAAAGCAAGAATGGAAGGAATAAACTGACATCACAAACATCTCAGGGTGCAGAAACTTGGTTCTAGCATCCCCCCATATTACTTCAGGTGAGACTACGGTCCACATTCTGTGGGCTGATGCCGAAAAGGCTAGTAGTGTAGGGATTTGTTTGGCTAACTAACGTTGAACCTGGGTCAAGCCCCAACAAGCCAAAAAATGGTTCCGTTTCCAGGACCGAAATATGCATAAGAGATGTGTGATATCATATCATTGGAATCCAACTAAGAAAGAGATTGGAGACTGGTTGGAGAGGAAAAATCCACGAATTCACGGCACAATTGAACAGAAACCCGTGACTGACAAAGGAACAGTGGCTAGACAGGTACCTATATACAGAAATACACGAGATATTTTTTTGTTCCTTTCCAGTTGAGATATACGAGTGGATCATGAAGCTAGTAGATAGCCAAGGAAGGTGGAGACTTGACGGTCCTATTGTTTGGACCTCGGAGCTAGTACAGAGATTGGAAGAATCTAAGGATAAAATCATCTGCACTGTCATTCATTGGCTCGATCACGTCATAGGAGGATTTGTAACTAAATTTATAGTCGACACCTCAGTCAGCTACAGCGAGGCGAAGTGATGCTTTTTCAAAGATCCGCAAGGTAAGTACCTGAAATATTTGAATACCTGGATTAAAATGTTGTTGTGTGAAAAGTAGGTTATAATGCTACCTTGATGTTTGGAGCTATGTGAAGTAGAAAAATTTACAAGAATGAAGGAAGAAAGGGTCCTAAATATAGTCAATTAATTTCACCTACATGAGGTGATGAAGAGGGAGTAGCATAGGTTTCTCCGCGAAGTGCTATTCATTTAATAAGACAAGGATTCCCGTGACTGCCACCTCCACCCACACCACCTCCAACTTCACCACCATCACCTACGACTTCACTTGTACCACCTCTGCCTCCACCAGAGTTCAGTATGGAAAATTCAGTGAAGCTGACTTTATTCAAGGGCTTGGGAAATGAGGACCCAGACCAGTTCTCATTCGTCGTGAAAGTTGTATGGGAAGCTCAAGGCATTACAGATGATCACATGAAGAAGGAAACACTGGTTAGTGCTCTATAGGATCACGTGCTAACCTGGTACATCAAGTACTCTAATGATAACCCAAATGCTAGAGTGACAGATATCTAGACAATGTTGAACAAAGAATTCAGTAGGCCTAAATCTGAGGCACAATCGATTGTGGGGTTCAAGGAAATCACGATGCAACCAGGCGAGACACCTTGGGAACTAGATCAGAGATTGAAGTGTAAAATATGTGAAGCTAATATGAACTTGACAGATGGACAGCACCGTGAATGGTTTGTGGCTTCACTCCTGTCACACCTCTGGGTTGCGCTGTCACAACAGAAGATAATGACTCAGGCAGAGGCCTTGGAGATTGTAATGAGACTACATGAAACACTGATGCAAGATCCAAATCTGGGGGTTCAGTAGATCCAGGCATAGTTGAAAAATCTTTGCCTTGAGATGCAAAGTTTGAAGCAGGATAGAACAGTTCGACTAGAGGTGCGCGAAGAGGTATGGTGCCTGAAATACAAGGGTCAAGGGCATGACAAATACCATTGCCCAGTCTTTGTGAACTATATTGCAGGAGGAGGATCGATGCCTTTGAGGCCAGAAGCTCAAGCAGGACATAGCATGGGGCCTGCATTGTGGTGCTCTATATGTCAAGTAGCAGGAAAACATGCCACAAATAACTATCATCTGCTACAAAAGTTTGTACAGACACTGCAGCAACTTTTCTGCAACTTCTGTAGGTCGGTAGGGCATGATGAGCGCAATTGTAGAAGCTATGAATTGATGATGGATAGAACACCCGCCTATAGTGTACAGGCAGAAACGCAACCCCCGGATCAGAGTGCGGGGATGGCACATATAGGCTTTCAAGGGCGCAGATGAGGCTGAGGCAGAGGAGGACCTGGTAGAGGTCAGGGACAGCTAATATGCTACAATTGCGGAGGACTAGGACACTATGCCCATGATTGCACTAACCCAACACGTTCGTCATGCAAATATTACACTCTCTTTAAACATGAAATGGAGGATTGTCCTACGCTGATAATGAGGATAAGTGACAAAGGGACGCTACCACCTCAGCCGACTTAGAACCTGTAGATGATGAGGTCTAAGCCTCGCGAAGAGGATTCGAATGTGAATATAATGCTCCGAAGTGGAATCACAACAGGAGATGAGAAGGGGAAACAACTCGAAGACAACACATGGGTTTGCAAAGCTCTGATGAAGGAGGTTGAATTTGATTTGGAGCGCGCACACAAAACATTCATGGAAGCGAAGAAGAGCTTCGCTGAGGCCTCCACCTCAAGTAGAAAGGATAAGCCTGATTAGGAGATGGACCCTTCTATGCTTACAAGCTTCCTGGAGACCTGCATGAAGTTACTGCGCAATACAAAGGCTGTGAAGGGGTTACAAGAGCTTATAAATAGATGCGACAGAAACACCCCAGGTGAACTGCGCGTGGTACGAAAGATTGGTAAGCATAAAACAAGAACAGGATGAGAGATGAGGCTAACCGTGCAGATAGGAGAGTATGAAATGGATCAGGTCATTTTCGATTTGGGGTCAGATGTTAACATCCGACCAAAGTAGACTTGGGAACAGATGGGGAGACCCATGCTGCAGTGCTATCCGATTCAGCTAAGGATGGAAAATCAGTAGAGGATCATTCCCATGGGGCGACTGCAAGGGGTGACTATAGGTATTAAAGGTGCGAGCGCGCTGGTTGAATTTGAAGTAATAGAAATTGTGGATGACAACAACCCGTACCCTGTGCTCATTGGCATTGATTGGGCTACTAATATGAATGGGGTAATCAACCTAAAGAAGTGAAAGATGGTATTTGAGAAAAAATCGCTCCGCGTAATAGTACCCCTAGATCCTACTAAAGGATCACGCTATATTGAACTAGTCCATGATTATGAGAGCGATGACGATATGGACTATATCTATAAGATAACAACGCGAGACCAAGATTGGGTGAATCCAACAGTAGATGGATGAATTACATGGGATCACGAGAGTTCCTGCACCTTGGACTCTGATGAAGAATTAGAGCGCTGGCAGAATCAGTTACATGAAGTAACCATGCTAAGCTGTAACATGATGACCTGGTCGCTGCACTCTGTGTCGTCAGAGGTAAGAAATTTTCCCACTTATGATGGCCTGAATGATGTAGAAATATATTTGCATGCATTTGAGAGGGAGGTACCAGAGAAGCAACGCTTCCAAGCTTTGGACTAGGCATTGCGCACTACGCCCACAAGATGGTGGGGTATGCAAAAGGGTAGTTTTGATGATTGGCGCAAATGTAGGAGGATGATGAGAACACACTTTGGGAAGCCGAGAGTACGAATAACAGACAAGTATGATGGGCAGGATGACCCGCACGCGCACTTGGCCAAATGGGCTCAGGCTTATGGAGAGAAGCCCCAACTTGAATGGGTGCACTTGTTCTGTCACACCCTGGATGTCATCTCGATGAACTGGTACTTAGAAATGGAGCTCTGCCATGGTATAGGTGAATGGGATATTCTGCATGAGGGATTCATAATGACATTCAACTTTGAAGACGGGTTTGACTGTATCGATGAGGCGCTTCAAGAAGTAAAAGCAGCAATCTTTAGGATACCACAAGATCCTTTGGATCTGATTCAGACTGATTAGGATACTCTGTTGAGTCATGATGGAATGCTATAACGTAACTACCCAAGAAGAAGATGAGGATCCATGAAAGGTTAGCATCCCTGAAACAGAAGGTCACTGCGAGGTTGAAGGACCGTAGATTGAGAATCCTGATATAACAGCGCCACTGAAAATGAAACAAGTAAATATTGGTACGGAGGTAGAGTCCAAATTCGCGAAGATTGGAGATTACTGGGATGATGTGACAGTGGATAAGGTGACTAAATTGCTCCATGAATACCAAGATTTATTCCCTACCAAGTTTATGGATCTAAAAGGGATAATCGGGGACCTAGGTGTTATGAATATCACGTTGAATCCCGATGCGAAGCCAGTTAAGAAAAGACCTTACTGTCTCAATCTGAAGTATAAGGAGAAGGTTCGCTTAGAGCTAAAAAAGATGCTCGTGGTAGGCATCATTGAGCCTATGGAGGAATCAGATTGGGTAAGCCCAATGGTGGTACAGGAGAAGAAGCAAAAGGATGATTTAAGGATGTGCGTTGATCTCAGGAACTTGAATGAAGCTTGTGTACACGATCCTTTCCCGACTTCGTTTACTGATGAAGTGTTGGACAATGTAGGTGGCCAAGAAGCTTATTCCTTCACTGATGGGTTCTCTGGGTACCATCAGATCGAAATCACGCCTGCCGATAGGAGCAAGACAACCTTCGCGACTAAGTGGGGTTGTTTTTAGTACACTGTAATGTCGTTCAAATTGAAGAATGCGCATGCAATTTTCTCACGCGTAGTCATTGCGGCGTTCAAGGAATTTATTCATAAGTTCCTGGAAGTATACTTTGATGACTAGACTGTGTTTGGGTTGGTGAAATGCCATGTGGCAAGTTTGCACTTGATGCTAGATACCTGTCGAGGATACCAAATCGCGCTTAATCTGAAGAAGTGCCTATTTTGTGTTCCTTTTGAGACCCTGCTGGGTCATGTGGTTTGTAGACAGGGACTGATGGTAGATCCCGTGAAAATAGCGGTGATACTGAAATTGGAAGCGCCAAGGAGTGTGAAACAGCTGCGTGCTACCCTAGGACATACTAGATATTATAGAAAGTTTATCAAAGGCTACGCCTAGATCACTGCACCTATGGAGAAGTTTTTGAAGAAGGATGTCACATTCTGCTAGAACAAGGACTGTAAGAGAAGCTTGGATGTATTGAAAGAAAAGATGGTCACTGTGTCAATTCTAATCTTCCTGGATTGGAAGAAGGAGTTTCATGTACATGTTGACACATCGTGTATAGCACTGGGAGCAGTACTAACACAGGTTGGTGGAGGAGACTTGGACCATCCTATAGCTTTCACAAGTAGAAGGCTATCTAAGGTGGAGAAGAACTATTCCACCACCGAGTGTGAAGGCTTAGCCATGGTATACGTGCTCCAAAAGTTTAGACACTACTTGCTGGATGGCCATTTTAAGATGTATACAGATAATTCCACATGGAAATATCTGGTCAATAAGCCTATGTTGGGGGGGAGAATCTGAAGGTGGTTGTTATTGTTCTAGGAGTATGATTTTGAAGTTATTGTGAAGCCTTGACAACTGAATGCAGGACCAAACCACCTGTTGTGCACCGAAACAGGGGAAGAGCCCACTAATTTGGAAGAAGTATTTCCTGACGTGCAGCTATTTGCAGTGTGCATCGCGGATGGTCCTTTTGAAGATATCATACACTTCCTAACGATAGGAACTACCCCGAAAGGATACACTATCGAGCAGAAGAAGGAATTAGTGGTGCGCACCGCATATTTTTCTGTCACTGCTAGGCCTCTGTACAAAATGGCGTCTACTGAGATATTGTGATGGTATGTACCGGAGTTCAAAAGGAGTAGTATCCTTGCAGATGCTCATGGGGGTGCCACAGGAGGACATTATGCAGGGAGAGCGACTGCGCAGAAGATTGTACGCGGAGGGTTGTGGTGGCCAACCCTCCATCAGGATTTGAAAGTGTACTGCAAAGCATGTGATGTGTGTCAAAGGACTGGCAAGCCATCACGGAGGGATAAGCTGCCTCTGAATCCATAGATGACATTACAACCCTTTGAGAAATGGGCAACAGATTTTTTGGGATCCATTCAGCCCCAAGGAAAGACGGGAGCGAGGTACATTATCACCGCAACAGAGTATTTGATTCGATGGGCAGAGGCACAGCCGGTGAAGGATTCTACGGGCGCGACTACTGCAAAGTTCCTCTTTGAGTATGTACTGATGTGATTTAGGTGTCCAAAGAGTTTGATGAGTGATCACGGTTCGCACTTTCTGAATGACATGATCAACGCTCTAACGGAGGAATTTCAGGTATATCACCAGAAGAGCACACCTTATCACCCGCAAGCTAACGAAACAGTGGAAGCATTCAATAAAGTACTGGAGAACGTGCTGACCAAGGTTTGAAATGCTCAGTGAAGTGATTGGGACCTACGCATACTCGCAATACTATGGGCCTATCGGATGACATGCAAGAAATTGATTGGCCAAACACCCTTTAGGCTTGTATATGGTGTTGAAGGAGTGATGCCCATGGAATACATTGTGCCTAGTCTGTGCATAGCGACACTCATGGGCATGACGGAGCACAGAGCCTTGGAGGAGAGGCTTGCGTAGCTGGTTGAGCTTGAGGAAGAAAGATTTCTAGCACGATTCCACCAACAGGTCCAAAAGCAACACGAAAAAGCATGGCACGATCAACACATTAAGTTGCGCACCTTTAAGGTAAATGACCTGGTTTTGTTATATGACAGTAAGTTTGATAAATTTCCAGGGACATTTAGAATGCACTGGTTAGGGCCCTATGTCATTAAGGAGATTACTGATGGAGCATCGGTTCAATTGGTTAAATTGAATGAAGATCCCTTCCCAGGAAAGGTGAATGGCATTCGATTAAATCCATACATCGGTGGCCTGACCATGTGACTATCCGAAGGTAGCCTAGTCTTAGCGCTCCAGGCAGCTGAAAGGAGGCACGGAACTATAAACTACACTGCTCGGGTTGGGGAGATGTGCGATTGGAGGATTGTACGAATCAAGGAAGTGTCATAAGGTTCGCAGCGGTGTGAAGGGAGTTGCGCTGCCCAGGGAGATATTACGCAGGTCAGCCGAAAAGTGACCGTTAAAGTCACTGTTCATGATTTTACGGTAGAAATGTGACCAAATGGAGTGGGCAACGGGCATTTAAGATGGAATTTATGGATCAAATCCTTGAAAGTCTTCCACCAATCCAGCATTAATGAACTAAATTTGGGGGGAACGGTCAGATTTGAATTCAAAATGCCCTATAAATTACAAGTGATTTTCCAGCAAAAAACACTTGGCATTTTGAGAATTGATTTGTTGAGCTCTTAGGTGCACATGAATCGAGAGAACTATGAGCTTCTGATAGCCAGTTCAGTATTTGAGACATTGCTGAAGGAGACACAGGAGTTCTTGCAAAACATGATGTCGGCACCCACAGAAGCTATAGATACCGAGGCAGAGGAGTCGGTGCCAAAAATTGAGATGGAGGCAGAAGTAGCTGCTCCAGAGGTTGTTGAAGTCCCCAAATCACCAAGGATGCTGAGACCAAAGCTGACCCCAACCAAGGAGAGCACGAAGGATAAGCAGGGAAAGTAGCCTCCAATACCGGTGCACACATCGCCAAGAAGAAACCCACTGAAGCCTACTATATAGGTGTTACAGATCCATTTGGGCACATCAATCCCATCATCTAGATCAGTGTTGTAGGGCTCATCAAACCCTAATTTTAGTTTCTACATGCCCTAAACAAGTCACCCCTTTGAATGCCTCCTTCCCAGACAATTTCATGACTTGAAGACATCCAGAAATGGACTCTAGAGGGACTAGCACAAGTAGGCCCATGCAAGGGTGCGCTTTAAAGTAGTTAAGTCCATGCCAGGGTGCTCTGCAGAGCACTTAGGCTTCCTTTCACCTGTGTTGGGCGAGTTTGAGCAAAATTCACATAGGGTTTGGGGAATATTCTTATCTTTTGGAGTCATCTAGAAGACTCCTTCACTTATCAACTCCTATGAGATCAAAAATGGATGAGGAATGAGTTAATATGCATACTATCCTCTTATCCCTTCCTCCGTGGAGATAATTCTAAGTATGGAAGGCCATTCAATGCCACCATTTATGACAAAAACTCCTTCATCTCCCTATAAATTGACCACTCATCTAAGTGATCAGGGGCTGGATTATGTTGAATTGTAAGGAGATAATGTTGCTACGATATTTGGCTTTGAAGCAAGTATTGTAATGCTACAAGTTTTTCATGCTTTTGATGTGATGTGGATGGGATCCAAGCAGGAGGAATGACTTTGAATCAGACACAATGGTTGTAATTCCTTCTTCTATTTAATAAAGTGTTTGAACCTTTCTCCCATATGTTTGTATTCTTTCATAATGCTTATATGTGTGAAATGTATCTGATTCCATTCACTTATATTGAATAGATATTTTTCTATTATCGATTGTTTGTTTTCTGTTGTGTTTACAGGTACTTCTCAAGCATATTAAGTACGAGAAGGAGTGACAGGATCAATACAAAGGAGACGAGAGGAAAGCGGAACTACAAGTAGGCCTTCTCATCTTCTCATCTTATCTATTGCTTATAGGGGAAGACTAAAATACTTTAAACTGTTGTTCTAGATATGGCTACTTATCTAGGGAATTAGTATTTATCCATAGATTCCAAATTGTCCAAAACAAATTAGCGACCATACTAGGGAAGGTCCTCTTTCCTAGTAGCTTATCCACCTCCTGGGACATCCTTGCAGACCCTACTTGTGTTCATAGATTGTAATTCATCTCTTTTGCATTGAAAATTTGGTCAAAACTGTGTCAAATTGCCTTTTGAAATGGCTCACTGTCACCAATGCAGGTTTGTGAGGGACACAGTGCACTACAGAGCACCCTTGGCTTAGGGACAATGTTTTGAAGTGCACTGTCTCCCATTCAGGGCTACGCTGATCCTCCTAGGATTATTTTCCCACCTTTAGAATTTGTTTTTTCCAACTTTTCTCTATTTGTTTGTTTGTTGATTGATCAATGAATGTTATGTCTTAGAGAACAAGTTTCTATATCCTTTTCTAGCCCTACTTTGATTTGATTGATTAATGTTTCTTAAATGTTTTCTTTTTCATTATCAGTATATAATCAAAGTTAGAATATAGTTGATTAATATTTGTTCGAAAGAAAGTGTCGTAAACAGGGAAAATTTTAAGAACCCCCCCTAAATTTATAAATATAATAAATGGGCGAATCTCCATGGTATATAGGAAAAATGGAAGGCGATTTTATCAATAATATAATATGTATATATAATTTTTTGGCGAATCTCTCACCAGGCATGGCGAATATTTTACTCAATTATAAAATCTTATAAGATCTTGGCGAGTCATTCACTAAATAATAAAACTTTGTCAAGTCCTAGTGAATCTTAGCATAGGCTACATGCTGGTTTAATTCCCTCATTTAAATAGGCTACATTCCAGGTGAATACCATGGGTCAATACCATGTGCCATTTTGGTGAATACCATGGGTCAATACCATGTGCCATTTTTGTTTTTATTAATTCTAATATTATGGTTAATAATGGTTTTTTTTTTGGTATTAATAACAATCTAGTCCATGGTATTTGTCCCATAGTATTTTGGCCATAGGTTTCACCTAAATATAACTCATTTTTTGAGTGTTCGTAAATATAAGGTGACTTATGGAGTAAATATAAAAAAATGTTTTATTTGTTTACCATACCTCTCGTTTATTTATATTTTTATTAATTTACCATACCTCTTTTACAAATATGGTATTTGGCCCATAGGATTCACTTAAATAAAACCTCTTTCTTGAGCCTTCATAAATAGAACGAGGGTTATGGACTAAATATAAAAAGAGGTTTTATTTGTTTACGATACGTCTAGTTTATTTATATTTTTATTTATTTACCATACCTTTTGAGTAAGTATAAAAAGACGTTTTATTTATTTACCATACCTCCACTTTACTTATATTTTTATTTGTTTACACCCTTACATGTATATAAGGTGACTTATGGAGTAAATATACCATACCTCTCATTTATTTATATTTTTATTAATTTACCATACCTCTTTTATAAATATGGTATTTGGCCCATAGGATTCACTTAAATAAAACCTATTCTTGAAAATGGGCGAATGGAAGGTTGTAAGTCCTAATTTCAAGGGCTAAATTTACCTTTTTTACCCTCTCCCTTAAAATAAGGTGGGCTATTTGAGGTGATTTGTAAAAATGTACTATGATACAAAATATTCGCCCACTAAAAATTTAAAACCCCTTAATTTCGCCAAAGGGCGAACATTCGCCCCTAAAATTATCCTTGGTCGTAAAGTCTTCTTTCCCTTCGAAATAGAACTATCATAAAGCCTTCTTCTCCTTCAAAACAGAATTGTCGTAAAGTCTTCTTTTCCTTCAAAACAGAATTGTCGTAAAGTCTTCTTTTCCTTCAAAACAGAAATGTCATAAAAGTCTTCGTTCTTATGAAAGATTGATTGATTGTATTTGCATATTTGCTTTTGTTCATATTCACATTCAGGAAATTGAAAAGAAATACATGCATGTTGCATTCAAAAACGTTTGTGTGTGCTCATAGGAATAGTGTAGGGAAATTGCACTATATTGTGCTCTTTGCCCTGTGATCGAAGGAAATCTCATTGCTCTATCCCTAAGTAGCTAGGATTTTCATTGTTAAATTTAATGGAAAGAATGCTTATCATGATAGTTGCATTCCTAGGAATTTCGTAATACATCACGTGGTGAACTTGAAAGGAAAATTCCTAAGCAAGATCAACTTAAAATTAACATCAATTTACCTAATGGAGCATTGCCATTAACGAAAAATTTAGTGGTTCTAGGCTAGAGACGTGTTTTGGTGTCATAAAACAAAGTAGTTGTCGCTAACTTGTCTGCAATGCATCCCGAGTGTGATACCTCATTCGACGTACATGAGTATATCGTAGCTCATCCACGTACCTTCGGGTATATAGGGTGGTGTTACAGTACGTAAAGTATATGGGAATGCTCTTAGTGTATGGTTTTTCATTAAATAGTGCTTATACGGACTGGGCCTCCATGTACCTTCGGTTATATATGGGAGGACAACTCTAGGTTTCTATCCATCCTTAGGTAACCGAGTCATTTGCCTTGAACATTGTGATACACCGAACAAAACATTCGAGGAGATTGCCTACCCGTACTTCTTAGTTCGCCAGGAGGTATTCTACAGTTTACAGTTGCTTGGTAAACCTTTTGCCTAGCTTACCCCATTTTTTTTATTTCTTTTTTGATAATAAAATTAATCAACAATCGTGGAGGAAGATCAACCCTTACCCTGTCATTCACGAAGAACAGTGAGTAAACCACCTTTGTCGCCGAAGCTACACCTATTCGGTCAAAAAGGTCTCGCTTAACTGAATCAAGTACATCAAGAACTCCTACTTCTTCATTTGAATTACCTAAATCATCTATTTCGGTAAGTATTGAGACTCTAGTTACTCCAACCGTTTCTGGTACATCCATTTCTGAAGAAGAAGTTTCACAATTACCTGAGGACATTAGCACTGATCCTAGTGAAACAGTAACTGAAGTTGTTCAACAACAAGTTGATCCTCAACTTGAAGTTGCTCAACAAGAAATTACTTCTAAACTTGAATTAGTTAAACGAAAAGTTATTCCAGAACCTATAATATTTCAAATAGAAGTTACATCTGAATCTAAAGTTGTTCAGGAACCTCTTTCCGAAATTGTTGTTCTTTTACCCGAACATCCGGACTTCGAATTTGAACATTCAGAAGTTGTTACTTACTGGAAGATGATCAACCGGTTACCCCTCAGAGATCAGTAACTACTGAAACTTCTACTTTATCAACATTAGAAGTCTTTTATGGACCAGACGGTGAAGTTCTTCCACCTGGTTTAATTGTTGTCGAGGAAGAATTGGAAGAATATTCTACACCTGGAACCCCATTCCACTATGGAAATGGGCTTCATCTTTACCCTCATACTCCTCATTTTACTGCTTCGTTTGATCCTGCTTCTTTTCAAGTACCTGTCAATTCTTTAGGACAACTTTTGGGTCAGTTAACTATGGCTGAACAACCATCAACATCCCAGACTGTCTCATATGATGTGGTTGCGGCAGAATCTTCTGTTGCAAGCTATTCGATATTTTCTACCACACCTGTGTCGCATATATATGGTGAATCGTCCATCTCGGTTAGTTACCAATATTTATATAGAATGCACTCAGGGGTTGCTTCTACACAATGGTCATCACCCCTATCCTCAACTAGAATTTTACCTGGTTCTTCTTTAATGGGAACTCAACAGTTTGATCCTGCATATCAATATCAAGCTGGGCAATCTAGTCAACAAAGACCTATGTATCCATTACATACTGGATTGCCGCCATATGGGGAGAAATATGCTTATTCACCTTATCCTCCCTATGGAGGACCATCATATGGTAGTATCTCGCAGTATTCAGGTTAGCCTGGAATTCGAGTTTATCAATGGCAACGAACAATGCCAGTTCAACCAAGGCTTGTGTATCCAACACAACCAATGAAAATTGTGTTAGTTATTCCTACTACACCTATTGTTACTACTATACCACAGTCACAAGTTAAAACTGTTGTATCTCAACCAGTACAAACTGGTCCTTCCACCTTGCAACCACAAGTTTCGGGTCAAGAAGTTTAAGTTTCTTAGGCTGTTGTACAACAATCACTTGTGTCTGGAGTTCAACAACCTCAGGTTAGTATACCCTTATTTGGACTGAATCAAGCTTACACTAGTATAGTTTATTCACAACCTGGCCAACCTTTCATTGTTGGGCAACAACAACTGTTAAATCAACAATAGTTGTACCAACAACAACAGTTGATTCAACAACTGTGGCAGACCCAATTTAGCAATTCCAACCCCAATTTCGAACTGCCCAACAGGCTCAACTTGGGTTTGGACAATATCAAGCTTACCAAGGCCCTGGTCAACAAGGCTTTGCAGGTTATGGACAACCGCAAATTCAACCTGGTTATCAACAACCACCCTATGCCAGATTTGTTCAATAACAACCTTATCAAGGTTACCAAATGCAGATGCCCTACGTTGGTATGCAAAGACCTATTGCTCAGGCAATTCTAGCATATACTAGGTATGCTCAACCTGACCTGAATCGACAGTTGCCATTTGTAGCAACTTTAGAATTACCAGATTTCAATCGGCTCACTAATGATCCAATCTTATATGCACCTTGGTGGCTGGTGAATCCGCATAAGTTACCTTCTGAAATTCTAAAATTCAATAGAAATCCCAGAGAAGACCCATCAAATCATGTCATGAGCTTTTATTTGTGGTGTTCATCAAACTCCTTAAATGATGATTCGGTTAGACTCCATATTTTCCAAAGAACGCTTACTGGTCCAGATGCTAAGTGGTACATTGAGTTACCACGAGCTTCTTTTGATAACTTTGCAACTTTAGCCACCACATTTATGACCCACTTCCAGTTACCTATCAGATACAAAACTGGAACAGAACTCCTAACCAACTTTAAACATACTACTGCTACCCATACATTAGATCATATTCATGAGTGGCAGCATCATTGTCGAATGGTTAAGACATATGTTCCTGATCAGCTTTTGGCTGAGTGGTTCATAAAATCCTTGTTGCCATCAATCACCGAGGATGTGGCAAAAGGTGGAGTTGTCATAGAAGAGCAAGTAATTGCTCATGCCCAATACTTGGATTTGATTTACACACAATCCGACACGCTCTATGACAAGATTCCCAATGCACCCCGACCAGTTTTCACTGTTCCTCCTCCTCCATAATCGAGTAAGGACTCTCATGCTGGTGATGGTGTGATCGGTTCTTCGAGCACAAAAATGGTAGGAAGAGCATCTGGTCAAACTCTTTCCATTACCAATCAAACTACCAATGCATCAAAGAACACTCTTTCCTCTGAAGTTAATGCCGTGTCATCTGACAAAGGAAAAAATCAAAAGAGACTAGGAGGCAAGAAGAAGGGGAAAAACAAGAAGAAACAAGATAATTCCCCTCAAGAGAAATCATCTGATTCCTCTACTTCAGCGAGGAAACTTCATTATCCATGTCTAATCTGTAATGACGAGCATTTTACAATAGATTTTCCACATCGCTTAGAAGTCTCTAAACTTCTAAAGACTTCTACACATCTGCAGTGTTGACTGATCCGTTTCCAAACCCGGAGACACATTTGGTTGTGATAGACCATGCTTCCACATCCCAACTACTCATGTTATCCGTCACAAAGCAACAAAATGAATTTTTGGTTTCAATGAGAAATAAAGATTACGGAAATCCACCGTCATCATCGAATAACCAGGCCACTGATCAACCTAATTCTTCAACTTCAACCTCATCTAAAATATCCCACCACATATTGCACTAGAATTGACAATAAAAACACCAAAGGGAGTTGTGCATAAATCGACATTTAACCCTCGAGCTCGAGCAGCTCAGAACTATAACATAGTGGAAGATCTTGCTCAATCACCTTCTGCTATGTCAACACTCGAAGTATTACAAAACTATCCCTCCCAGAAGTAGGCTTTATTGTCAGCAATTGGCGGAATAGACCCTACGGATTTCAATCTTGTGGTTTTTAACCATGCAGGATATACACCACAGTTACCAGCGCAATTAGCTTTCTAATTCAAGTAAAATCTCTCAATAAGAATGTTCACCGAATGATTACTAATGAAGGGGAATCTACTTGCATTATGTCAATGAGCTGCTAGAAAACACTTGGTTCACCATTGTTGTCACAATCACCAACCATGTTAAAATATTTTGACGGGTGAACATATACTCCTTGTGGGATTTTGAGTAACTTGTAAATAGAACTAGGCGGGAAAAACAGTTACTGTTGAAGTTGAGGTAGTTGACGAACCCCTCAATTACAACATTTTACTGGGAAGGCCATGGGTATATGCTATGGCTACTGTGTTTTCCACGTACTTTCGTACTATTGTATCCCTCATAAGGGTGGAATCACAGTTATCAATCAGCTCACCTTCTTTGCAAATAGTTCACAGGCTACAGGAAGCATTCCATTGGTACACAGACCCCCACTGTCACTTCAAAGCATTGGAGTAGGTCTCTTTAAAGATCCTTCCCTAATGGGTACTTTTACGCTACCGTCACCATCTGATTTGGCGAAAGTGGCAAGATTAGAGACTTGCAACATGATTTCCTCCACCTCATCTTATTTAAGGAGGATTACCAACAATTATAAAGTTGATAGTAATACTAAGGTTATGCAGCGAAGCCAAGCAATCAATTTTTCTGGCTTGTGCGGCAAACCAAAATCCACTTTCACCAATTGTATGGGTAGATTGTTCGTTAGAATATGGTACTTCTTTGAATCCTTTCTCACGTATACATTCTACGGACGAAGGAATTGTCCAATCAATGATGATAGGAGAAGAACCTTGGGAAGATTATCATCATCGTTCCCATGTTCCAGATGACATCGAAGATTATTCAAATGAACTAAACCACCCTTCAGTTGTTGATTTCCTTTCGAATTCAGTTTTCATAAACACAGTAGAATCAGAATGAAACCTATCAAATATTGAAGAAACAATTTCTATTAATATTTCGACCAAACCTAAAGTTGTAGAGAACATTCATGTCGGAAAATATTGTTCTCCATCAAAACTTGATAGTTACCATACTCTCTTTTGTGAATTTCGAGATATATTTGCATGGTCTTATGAGGAGATGTTAGGCATTGACTCTATTATTATTGAACATGAAATCAAAATGTACCCTGATGTCAAGCCAGTATGACAACGGCTTCGACCTGTTCATCCAAAGAAAGCTGTTGCAATTAAAGCGGAAGTTGAAAAACTTTTACGTGCTGGTTTCATTTACCATGTACCTCTTACTGACTGGGTTTCCAACATTGTTACTGCCATGAAGAAACAAGGGAAAATTCAAGTGTTCATCGATTATAGGGATGTATATCAGGCATTTCCAAAGGACAATTATCCTACTCCTTTTATCGACCAGATTATTAATGAATGTGCCAGATGTGAAATATTCTCATTTATGGATGGTTTTTCCAGCTATAATCAAATCAATATCCACCCATAGGACCAATCTAAAACAACTTTTATTTGTCCATGGGGCACATTCACATATAGGAAACTCCCATTCGGTTTGAAGAATGTAGGGGCCACATTTCAGAGGGCAATGAACTATGCTTTCCATGACATCAAGCACATTGTTCAACCTTACCTTGATGATTTACCTACTCATTCACGAAAGCAGACTTATCACCCGCAAAATTTAAGAGTAATATTTTTACAGTGCAGACACTACAAGATACGACTCAATCCACACAAATGTGTGTTTTGTGTTGGTTCTGGTTGATTGCTTGGATTTGTAGTGTCTAGAGAGGGGATTCAACTCGATCCATTAAAGGTTTAGGCAATTCTTGATTTGCCTCCACCTTCAAATATTTTATAGTTACAAAGACTCCAAGGGAAGGCTAACTTTCTGAGGAGGTTCATTCCTAATTACGCTAAGATGGCTAAAGGCTTTACGCGTATTTTCAAAAAGGAGATACCCTTCCATTAGGATCAGGTTGCGCAAGCTTCCTTTGATGCTCTTAAAGATACCTTGATTAGAGCTTCATTAATGTATTCTCCAAATTATCAAAATGACTATTACCTATATCTCACCACTGCAGATACAACCATTGGCATGGTTTTCATTCAAGAGGAAAACAGGATTGAAAATCTGATTTATTATTTGAGTCGCAATCTCAATGATACAAAAAGTAAGTACTCTTATGTCGAGAAACTAGCTTTGGCGGCTTTGGAAGCTGTTCAAATATTTTTCCATTACATTCTGTTCCAGAAAACCACTGTCATTTCAGATTGCAACCCTATGACATACATTTTGTCATGTCAATTGCTGGGGGGGAAATGCTCGAAATGGATAGTCCTTTTGCAGGAGTTTGATTTGGAATTCATCAAGTCCAAATCAAAGAAATCTCTAGTTTTCACAAAGTTACTTTGCAACCTTCCCTCGACCTCCATTGATTCAACATCTGAACCATCGATTTTGGATGAGTCTCTGTTTCTGATATCGTCATCTAACCCGTGGTATGGAGATATACTGATCTATCTCCAGACCCTAACGTTTTAGCCTGATACCTCTCGCTCGCAATAGCGACGTATTCAATACCAAGCCAAATATTATCTGATCATTGCCGACACTTTACCATTGTGGTGTCGATACGATTTTATGAAGATGCCTCATGCATGAGGAAGTCGAGAAAGCATTGAATGATTTCCATTTAGGTGCCTATGGTGGACACTTATCTGGATATGCAACCGCACAGAGAATTCTCCGTGCTGGTTACTTCTGGCCAACTATATTCAAAGATTGTATTATTGCTATCAAAAGCTGTCACGCATGCTAGATATATGACCAAAAAACTAGATTACCACCTGCACCATTACATCCAGTCGTTGTTGTTGGACCATTCACAAAATGGGGCATTGACTTCATGACATGTAACCCCACCTTGGCCGGGGGGCATGGGTATATTATAGTCGTCGTTGACTATTTTACCAAATGGGCTGAAGCGATGCCAACATTGAACAACAGTGGTGAAACTACTTCTCTTTTCTTTTTTAACCATGTGGTTGCCCAGTTTGGTGTACCACAAGCCATAGTTACACACGGGGGCTTCACTGCAAGAGAAATACCATAGCATGTGAGTTCATATTGGGGGGATATATAATAAGGGAAAAATGACATAATATATTCGGGGATATATAGGGGGTAAAGGGTTTTTATATTGACAGGTATAAAAAATGGAGCTCAAAGTTAATGAAAAAATATAAAGGGGTATAAAAAATGTTAATGAAAAAATGGGTACCTACAATATCTAGTGAAAGTAGGGGTTTTTTAAATTGGGGAGGTGTATTGGGTTCCAATATGTACTCAAATTAAGGGTATTGTTTAATATTCCATGATCGCACGTGATATGTCAGAGGTTCATTGAGTGAAGCCCCCATGTAGTTACAGATCATGGGTTGCATTTTTGCAATCACATGATGGTTGAGTTGATTGCTAAGTTAGGACTGTCACATGATAGTTCTACCCCTTATTACTCGCAAGTGAATGGACAAGTTGAGGCCATCAACAATGTCCTGAAGCAGATGTTGCAGAGAATGATAGGGGTTCATAAGCAAAATTGGCACTTAATCCTGTACTCTGCCTTGTGGGCATATTGGAACTCGGTGAGAAATGCAACTAGATTTACACCCTTTCATTTGGTGTATGGTTTGGAAGCAATCTTACCGATACAATGTGAAATTTCATCTCTCAAACTCGCAATTGACCTGTTACCCGACACTTTTGAAGAAGAAGTGTGTTTCTTGGAATTAATCCATCTGGATGAAACCCATCATGATGCCGCATTGGCTAACGAAGCACATAAGAAATTAATTAAGGCACAATATGATAGAAATGTCAAGCCTCGTATCTTCTCAGAAGGAGACCTGATCTTACTTTATGATCAAGAAGCTGATAAACTTGGAGCAGGGAAATTTGAACCGATGTGGATGGGTCCTTATATTGTCAAGCGTGTTCTGGCAAAAGGTGCCTACGAGTTAGTAGATTATGATGGGATTCCATTATCACAGCCCTGAAATGGGTTGTACCTCAAATGTTACTATGCTTGATTAAGTGTAGTAAAACTCACTGTATATATGATTTCATTGCATGTGTGTGTGTGTGTGTCTTTTAGAGTCTTTATTTGGTTAGTAATATTCTTTGCATTTTTCGCAAATGTCGGAGTCTTCATAACCTTTTGTTGGTTACACCGATGGTGCTAGTCGTAGTACACAGAACTTGTCTTTTGCAACATAGGTTATTTTCACTCCAAGTGGCGAGTTAGTGAGTTATCAAGGGATTTGTATCAGTCGATCGACGAACAACATCACTGAGTAGAGCGCATTGATTGAACTTCTCTATGATGCCATTTCATTTGGAATTCGTCGAATCATCATTAGGCTAGACTCACAACTCGTTGTACTACAACTAACAAACTTTTATACTGTTCGAAATCCAACAATTTTTCGTATGTTCCTTAAAGTTCGTATTTTGGAAAGGCATTTTGAACACATTCAATATCAACATATTTCTAGAAATCTTAACACATTAACTAATTCTCTAGCAAATTATGTGTGAAATAGACACTTGCGACACATGTAAAAGTAATATTTTCAATTCACATCATCAGTTGAATAGGATTTCATATAACCATAGAAAACTCTGAAAGTAAAATAGATAGGTGTTTTAAAAGTTTTTACAAAATTTGTGTCCAAGACATGTTTGTTCATCTGATCCAAAAAACTCAAAATGCATGCAAAACATCCTAAGTAGATCTAGTGGTGCTCATGATAACAGGTCACGGCCTGTGCTATCATGCGCAAAATTCTCACCCAGCAGCTAAGAACACTAATAGTGTGGTGTTGCAGCCTCATAGGTAACTCCTCAATTCGGACATTTGGAATACCAAGGGTTAATCCATAAATGTTATCCTGCAACTATGCTAAGGTCTCACCCAAATATAAGTCCTGGAGAACTTCTCACCTAATGTTTCTCTGCGTTGGCCCACCTGCACCCTGTTGGTGCCCCACAGGTCAAACAATACCCACATCTGCATGCATAAGAATGATTTTAGTTTAGTCTTGGAAACATTAAAAACACAAAAACATGTAGAAACTTGAAAAAATAAAAAAACACTTTTGTTCAAACAATTTACACATAACACCCCATTGTGCTCCAACTGGTAGAATCAAATATGGATCTCCACGGAAATCCATCCCTGAGTATGGATGCTCCTTGATGACAAGGTGTTGTCGATCGAGACAACTGAAGAATGTAGTGGAAAAAATGATTGTTGACTGACCCGCATGTCGAGCCGTCAATTCGACCCACCTCTGCATACGTGGATCTCTAGGACTAGCTACACCCAGTGATACATGTTGTGGTTACAATCAATGGGATTCTCTATAGGGTAAAAGTGATTAAGATCGAACCATAGCAGAAATTCTTTGTCTTACCACTTTTTGCCTTGTTCAGTTGTTCTTTCAGTGAAGAAAGCACAACCTCGTACCAGTTGAAAACTTTTGGCTCTATACACTCCAATGCATACTGCATATATGATTTTTTTTCTAGATGTAGTGTCACACAGCCAGCCAATTTTGCGATTGTGAAGAGGATCGTTCTCAAAGGAAAATCACCTACATCCCTGATGTTTATTTTCCCATCCTTGCTAGGATGTGTACCTGGCCGACAAAACTATCTAATATAATCTCTCACCGATTCACCTCCACGAGAAAATCTAGAAAGTGAGATGGGGATACCTCACCTCGATAGTTTGGTAAGAAAGTAAATATCATCAATGGTAATAGGGACCATCTTGTCCCTAATGTGAAAAGTTTGATCTATCGAATCCCATACATGAACAAAGAACTGTAGTAGTTCTATTTTTTGCCTCATTCTAGACAACTTGAAGTATTTGAGTAACCCACAGTTTTTTAGGACCTCAACTATACCCGAATTGTTTAGGGAAACCCTGTCTTGTTCTTCATGCTCTCTTTCTCACCATGTAATCGACATTCTGATTTGATGAAAGCCTAAAACGTAATCATAAGCTTATTTAGGATCCTTTCCATGCAAAAAAACAGGACAAATTTTGGAGTAAACAGCTAAATCAAACTTGGGAAACTCACCTAGCATAGCCCAAGCATAGAGATAGTGCACTGCAGAGCATGCAGCATTCTATTTGGGTGCTCTTCAGTGCAGTTTTCGATGTGAAAGCTTGCACTGATCCCAAGGAAAAAAAATGAAACCCCAAGGGCCCAAAAAAACCCTAAAACTTGCATGAAATGACAAAAGAATGACCTGAAAGGAAAGAAGAGAGGTTAAGCTCCTACTTGGTCTGCATGGCTTGAGAAATGGTTCACAGAATCTCTCGCAATCAGCTGATGAAGTTCGAGGTAAAAAACTAGCTCAGAGCACAAAACTGAATGGTAAGTTCCAAATGGTAAAATGTCATGGTAAAAACTTGTTTTATGTTTATTTCATGTTCATTAATCAAGTAAACATTAGTATTTACCTATTTTTACCTATGAAACATGTATTTTTAATCCATTTGATGGTATTTTGAGCAAGTTTTGCAGCTGAATTACAGAATTCGATGTGCTCAATTGTAAATTGTACTTTTGACCACAGAGCACACTTTTATCTCTTTTTCGAGCTCTGTTAAAAATGAAAAAGGAACCCCCTTGGAGTCCTCTTTAAGCTTTTTTAAACTCTCTAAACATGAAAATATTGCCAAACGCTTTTCCTTTCCAACTCATTAACGGATTGGAAATGACATCTCCCTTGTATTAGTTTACGCTTTTTTGAGCTTGAGGGATTAATTTATGAAAAATAACTTGTGGAGTTTTCTTTTTGTCCCTTTTCAAACTCGCTAAACATGAAGAGGACTGAGTTATCTTTTTCGTTAAACTTGTTAAAACATCAAATAGCGACAAACTTGTCCATCTAGACAAGACTGAGTTTCACCTTCGCTAGATTCGTTAAAACATCAAATAGCAATGGATTCACCAGAAGGGTAGAATTATGCAACAAGAATATGTTATCCTCCTCAAGCTTGATAAAAATAAAGAGGTACTGGTCAACAATGACTGGGGAAAATTGGAAAAAGGGGAAACCCACTTTATGGTAGCAGGTTGCTCTTGAACATGACACTTTCACTCCATCACCATGACTATTTCGGTTAGGTTATTAGCTTGATGGTTATCACACCGTTGGTATATCATACCATCCATCACTTTATTTTGGGTCAATGCTATGAATTCATTTCAATGTCATCGACGTGTTCAAGAGAAGGAATTCAGTCAAAATGCATCCTTTGCAATACCATAAACCTTCATTTTCATGATTGCCACTCCTGAACCTTGTGTCGTCAGACAAATTCCATCTCCAAAATCACTACACTTGTTTCATGTCATTGATGCAAGATACATTAAGGCCCTCCTGTGACAAGTCATTTCTTGTCAACATTAGCTTACTATCCAAGAAGTTGACTTAGAAACACCCTTCCATTACCTTGAGGCTTGCATCCATCAATGGTAGGTTTTTCAATTCTGGTAACAGGTTAACATCAATGGCCTTCGATCAAAAGACTTTGTATGGTGTTCGATATCAAAACATCTATTCACACCATGCAAAATGTACTGTAGTAACTTAAGGATCATTATCAGTGATTTCTCTTGCATCTGTTAACAACTTACATCATTGACTAGTAATCAGATGGTGTCTTCCCATGTTCAAATTCAGATCACATATTCACATGCTTAGACTCGTACTTGAGCAAATGATTGAATGAGATAAAAGACCCCAGATCCAGTTTCATTCATCCAGGCTATGATTTTAGGAGTACTAAATCATATGTACAATGGCTTTACATTGATGGTCATTCCAATCATGGGTCTATATCTATAGACGACCGTTTATGTACATGTAACAAAAGTTTATAAGCTGAGGCATGGGTATGCCTTCCCTCAGTGATTCATGTAAAAATAAAATATCATGATATATGTATTATAGTTGATGTAAGTCACCTTCCTCTTTGATACCTCCTCATCACATTGTAAAGCATTTCATTCAACATTGGCATTTTTCTAACTTCATGCTTTAGGGGGTAGCTGTTATAGATCCATTTGGGCACATCAATACCATCATCTAGATCAATGCTTTAGGGCTCATAAAACCCTAATTTCAGTTGCTACATGCTCTAAACAAGTCACCCCTTTGAATGCCTCCTTCCTAGAAGGTTTCATGACTTGAAGACATCCAAAAATGGCCTCTAGAGGGACCAGTGCAGGTAGGCCCATGTAAATGTGCGCTGCAGAGCAGTAAGTCCATGTCAGGGTGCTCTACAGATCACCTAGGCTTCGTTTCACCTGCGTTGGGCGAGTTTGAGTGAAATTCACATAGGGTTTGGGGAATATTGTTATACTTTGGAGTCATCTAGAAGGTTCCCTCACTTATCAACTCTTATGAACTAAAAAATGGATGAGGAATGAGTTAAGATGCATCCTATCCTCTCATCCCTTCCTCCATGGAAATAATTTCAAGTATGGAAGGCCATTCAATGCCACCATTTATGACAAAACCTCCTTCATCTCGCTATAAATTGACCACTCATCTAAGTGATCAAGGGCTAGATTATGTTGAATTGTAAGGAGATAATGTTGTTGCGAGATTTGGCTTTGAAGCAAGTATTGTAATTCTACAAGTTTGTCCTGCTTTTGATGTGATGTGGATGGGATCGAAGCTGGAGGAATGACTTTGAATCAGACATAATGGTTGTAATTCCTTCTTCTATTTAATAAAGTGTTTGAACCTTTCTCCCATATGTTTGTATTGTTTCATAATGCTTATATGTGTGAAATCTATCTGATTCCATTCACTTATATTGAATAGATCTTTTTCTTTGATCGATTCTTTGCTTTCTGTTGTGTTTATAGGTACTTCTCAAGCGTATTAAGTACGAGAAGGAGTGATAGGATCGATACAAAGGAGACGAGAGGAAACATGGAACTACAAGTAGGTCTTCTCATCTTCTCATCTTATCTATTGCTTATAGGGAAAGACTAAAATACTTTAAACTATTGTTCTAGATATGGCTACTTATCTAGGGAATTAGTATTTCACCATAGATACCAAATTCTCCAAAACAAAAGGAGAAGGGAAAATCCATCAATTTGGAGCTGGAGGAGGAAGAAATCGAAGACATCCCGATGGATGATGAGGATGTGGGAGTAAATGTGGAAGAAGTTGAAGCCCAGGGTGTTGACCCTATCACTCTGTTGCCTGAGTATGTCCCTTCACGCAAGGGCAAGGCCAAGGTGCCAAAATACATCGATGAGAGCAAGGTCCCCTTGCAAACCCTTCTGCTGTCGGATGAAATTATCTTCGAAGGACCGTGCTTGGGGTGGGTTCCTCTACTAAAACTTGAAGAATCAGACTTAGATGATCATGAGAAGTTCCCACACCTGGTGACCAAGTAGTTGATGCATCGTATTATCAATATAACCATTGGAATGACTGCATTGGAGCTGTGGAGGTGGCTCAGAGTAGTAGACAAGGCAGGGTTGCTCAACCTGCTTTGGGTGCCACACTACAACCGCGCCCCAATTACAGTATTGGTCATCAAGTAGCTGCTATGCTTGGTGCATGATGGGTGTCTATGGCTGGAGGAGCCAATACCCATCACTGAGAGGTTGATCCACAGGATCACATGGTTGCCTTACATAGGAGAAAATACAGCCATGATATTTGGCAGAAAAGGTGGTGAGCAGGCCCTCGCGGAGGTCATGAAGGATAAGTTTAAGCTGGTAAAGCAGCCACGTGGATATGCCATATCCAACATCTGTGACCCTACTGTAAAGGTATCTACGTAGATTTTAGTAGGTAAGTTGATGAGGAAGTGTCACACCGATGAGGTGTTGGTGCCTGTCGTCGCGCTAGCAACCCAGTGCGGCGAAGGTGTTCAGTTCAATTGGGCGGACCATCTACACGATGAGGTCCTTGCGAACTACCACGAAGCATAGGAGCTCAACAAGATGTTCCACTACATGTGGATCTTGTTGTCGATTATGCTGGTAGCATGGGAGCTGCCAGAGGACAGCCAATTCCCTTCAGTCGTGCCAGACCTACTAGAAGCAGTGAAGTACGCTTCACTGTGGGCGACCAAGGATGTGCAGTGCATCAAGGATAGCAAGATCTTCTGGATCTTGATGGAGATGAACATTTGCATGGCCATCATTCGCAAACCACGGTTGTCGCCTATGGTGTTTGACAACCTATAGGGCTACGCAGAGTTTAAAGCAGGTTTTCACCATGTGGCCTGTTAGCACTCAAAATGAACCTCAAGGCTGAGAAGAGGCAATTTCGAGGTAACCACAGACCAAGCTTTTGATCTGGCATCTAGCCCTGCAAGACCAGAGAGCGCTCTCTCTTTGCCAACAAAATGTGGCTGCAATAAGTGAATCTTAGGCTAGCTATGAAGTACGGGGATTTGTTTAAAAGGTTTTTTGGGTCGAAAACAGCAAGAGAAAGGACCATTGGGCTTTGGATTCGATGGCAGTTTCTGCTGGCAAACTTGGGGCAAAGTAAGTGCAATGTTTAGCCAGATTAAAGATTGCAAATGTGAGAAGAATAGGGGAGAAAGCCCACTGCCCTGCAGGCATCAAAGAGAGGATGGATCTATAGTAGCAGTGTTAGATGAAAGAGGAACACAGGGTTGCTCACAGAGCATCTAACAAAGGATGAATTCTGCAAAGACAACCATTACATCTAACAACAAAATCATCATGAAAGGAGCATCGTATATAGATGAATTCCTAACACATCTCTTAGATAATGTTGTAACAAGGCAGAAAACAAAATATGTAAGTGAATTACAGGAAAAACATACTAGACATTAACACTGTGATGGATCCTAGGTCCAAAGGGTAGAAACTGCTTTATTAAAATAATATTCAAAGAAATTTTACACAGTCCAAATGCCTCTTCCTGTTGCAAAAATCAAACCTCTATCTTTTAAAAATAATCCTATATATACTAAATTACAAATCTATTTTTTATTTCCTCAACATAGGAAATAAAAAATAAAATAAAAAATATAATTAATAATAAAATCCTATCATAAAACAATATTAAAACTAAACAATATTGAATAAAACTCTCGTGAACTATGGCAAATAGAGTTGTTTTGAAAACCAAAATCAGTGAATTTTGGTCAAGATCCGCTTCCTTTAAGGGTGGAATTCCACAAAATCTGCCCTTTGACTGCCACCTTGCACCTTCCTGCACAAATTTTGGAGTTAGTTGATCAGCCTGTTGTTCTTGTAACCCCAGAAAATGGAACTAAAGATCTTCCTACTGATTTTGTAACCATTTGACAAACTCTTTCTAGTTGGCACTTCTTTAATCATACAACAAGCTCCTCCAAAACCTCCATACGCAAAATCTATACACCATAGATTTTGAAAATGTATCCATGGCATCTTCCCTGATCACCTTTTCTGCCTCACTGTCCTATCGATGAGCTTACAGCAACAACATTAAGCCTCCATCCCAAACCATCCATTAAAGGTCAATTTTTCCATAGTGTTTCTGATATTCACTAGAATTTCTCATGGCATCTGCAATATCTCCCATCTTTGATATTGAACGAAAAGTATCTTCTACTTCTGGATTTGCAATCATGCCTAAATATCGTTGGCGATATCGCTTCTCAACACCAATTAGACCATGATACTTCTCTGGAAATGGAAGTAGGGACTTTGTAAGAGTTTAAAATTCCTTCACATACACCGAACGCTCTCCTTTCTTAGTCCACTTTACAGAGCCAGCTGCACCTAAAATATCTCCAATGTTCACAAGCATCTTTAGCTGCTCAAACATGACTTGATCCTGCCTTGCTTTCTCACAACAAAGATGAATGACATTGGAATCATCTCTCAAAGTCAGAAAGGCGAGTTTGCCAAAGGACCTTCATGCTATAATCTCGGGCATCTTCAGAAAATATTTTATAGAATGGCCCTATGCACAGTGCCAAGGAGCTACACGCAGCGCACTTAGCTTCTCTATATCACTATTTATATCATGGTTGCACCCTTTGGAACATATCACTGTTTATATCACTGCAGCTTTTTGGAACATAAAAAAAAATTTCCTTGAAACCATCGACAACATTTTTACACCTGTGATCTCTTACATTGTAAACCTTTGTTTCATCAGGATAGAAGAGTCCCCAGTTCCGTTCCGACTCCAATCCAGGCTTCCAGTTCTCATTAAAGAGAGCAAAAACGTATGTATCAATCTCTTGGCCAGGCCTTGAAGGAGTTCCAGTGTTGTTTATCACATGCCTAACCAGATTTCCATTGTAAGTAGCAGCATTGTTTGGAGTTGCTGCAGGCTCTTTAGAACCTCCTTTGGAGGGCACCCTGTTTCAGTCACCATTACTTTTTAAGAGTTGTTTGTACATTGCACATTGCAGGAACGACAAGGGATGTCACACCCATGGGCTACGCGCAGCGCTAAACCCAATAGCGCAGTGCCACAGTGCTACACGCAATGCCACAATGCTACGCACAACGACACTTAAATTTTCTTGGCTTTCAATTTTGACTTCGATTCAAATTCTTTTAAATTTGTGTGTTGTGGATGCAGGGCATAAAAGTGTTCAACTCCAATTTAAATGATTGAAGGGTCTCCAGAGACCATAGCTGAGTCTAGTGTTGATAACATTTGGTTCTGCTATATTTCCAACTAAATTTATCATCCCTCATTTTTCTCACATAAGGATCTAAGGCTTCAGTAGTTGCAGCCTCTAACTTATCCTTTGTTGCCACGATCTCTAATGGATCTTGACCCTGCAACCTAGCTTGCCAGGTAGAATCCAATTTCTTCTCCCATTCAGTTGCAACTGTCCATCAAATACACAGTGTGTTGGACCAATAGTTCTACAAAATCAATATTTTCACTGTTCATGTATACTTCAGTGTCTGGCCACACTGAAATTTCCTTCTTTCTTTAAGAAAGCTCTCATGATAATGGTCTGCTTTTGCATTACCTTTTTTTTCAAGTAAACCTATCCTATCAGAAAAAACTTCCTGAATCGAAATTGGTGACAAATTGCATGACCTTTGAGTTGCACAATCACCTGAAAGTGATGCTCTTGCTTGATAATAACACCAAGAGGCATATGAAAGCCATGCTTTAGGAATATTTAGACATAGAAGTGTAGCTACTTTAATGGAAGCACCAACCACTACACACTTGATGCCTGTCGATTTTGGAAGTTGCATAGGGATAAGAGTTGTTGGTTCTAGAAAGCACCTGAGCAGTTTCATCTATCGCCACTCTACAACCACATCTGATGAATCTTGCCTTCTTCATACACAGGAGCCAATCACTCAATTGATCATATCTTTTGATTCGGGAGCCGGTTTTTGGAGTGTGATATACCGTTGGAAAGATCTTTCCGAGCTGCTTCTAAGGGACACACTTATGATATGTTTTGTGCTGAAAATCATGCGCAAAACATCTAATAAAATAGACATAATAAGAGGCCCATTTTGATCACTGAAGGAAGGCCAAAGGACTGACTCTAACAGTGGCACCATCTAGGATGGTAGCTCCTTGGAGGTGCCAAGAACCATAGATCTCTGGGAACATGTAGATTAGTGCCTCATCCATTGGGCAATATGATCAAACAGCTGCAAACCCAAAAAAACTTATACCAATCCATAAAACATACACATACTGCAACCTGTACATAGACAAATACCTGAAACTGAAATGCTGCCTTGGGCAGTTTATTTATTTAGAAATCTACCCTACTCTGATGCAAAATTAATAGATCAAGTGATGTTGTAATGCCAGATCAACCAATCAAGTAATTGTGTCAAGGATACCACTGGGAAGTGCTTGAACCCAGACACAAATGTAAATGCTGACAGCCATCCATGCACAAACTAAATTTGGCTGTGTGAAAGACAATCTAACTACAACAATAGGATCAAAGAAACCAGACTCTGTTTGTTGCCTTAACTCCTCAATGCAGACCTCCAACTACAAACTGTCAATGCAAGCATCCAAGAATAGCCCTATTGTTTCTTGTTTTGAAGGAGGGAGATTTTCCAAGAACTTTTTGGGATCTCGGAATCCATGTGATTTAATTTGAACATCCAATAGTTCAATTTCATTTTCTAATCTTTCAGCAACTAAACCAAGAAAACAATATTTACTTGCAGGTGTGAGTTGGCTAGATTTCAAACTAAGAAACACTGATGTTGAAAAATTCTAATCAATCTGAAATTTTTCTAACTCATCCCTTAAAGTTAATAACATTTCACTAGATAATGGATTTGCCACATACCCTGTCATCAATGATTACCATTCAACGTTAGGAAATCTGGATTCTGGATTCGTTTGGCAGTGAAGTCGCTTTGAAACTTTGAAGCTTGGGATCTTGAACAATGGAGTCGTCAGGTAGATGATTTCAGCCTTCATATGTGTCTGACTATTGTCCACCATCAGCAATCAAATCTGCAACTTGAATGACCTTTCCCGGAGAAGATATGTCACCTCGTCCTTGGCAACAGTGCCAATATGTTAGCACTTAGAATGAACCTCAAGGCTGAGAAGAGGCAATTTTGAGGTAACCACAAACCAAGCTTTTGATCTAGCATCTAGCCCTACCAGACCAGAGAGGGCTCTCTCTTTGCCAACAAAATGTGGCTGCAATAAGTGAATCCTAGGCTAGCTATGAAGTACGAGGATTTGTTTAGAAGGTTTTTTGGGTCAAAAATAGCAAGAGAAAGGACCATTTGGCTTTAGAGCCGATGCCAGTTTCTGCTGGCAAACTTCGGGCAAAGTAAGTGCAATGTTTAGCCAGATTAGAGATTGCAAATGTGAGAAGAATAGGGGAGAAAGCCTGTTCCCGTGCAGGCATCAAATAGGGGATGGATCTACAGTAGCAGCGTTAGATGAAAGAGGAACATGGGGTTGCTCAACAGAGCATCTAACAAAGGATGAATTCTGCAAAGACAACCATTACATTTAACAACAAAATCATCATGAAAGGAGCATCGAATACAAATGAATTCCTAACACATCTCTTAGATAATGTTGTAACAAGGCAGAAAAAAAAATATGTAAGTGAATTATAGGAAAAACATACTAGACATTAAAACCGTGATGGATCCCAGGTCCAAAGGGAAAAAACTGCTTTATTAAAATAATATTCAAAGAAATTTTACACAATCCAAATGCCTCTTCCTGTTGCAAAAATCGAACCGCTATCTTTTAAAAATAATCCTATATATACTAAATTACAAATCTATTTTTTATTTCCTCAACATAGAAAATAAAAAATACAGTTAATAATAAAATCCTATCATAAAACAATATTAAAAATAAACAATATTGAATAAAACTCTCATGAATTATGGCAAATAGAGTTGTTTTGAAAACCAAAATCTGTGAATTTTGGTCAAGATCCACAAGATCCGCTTCCTTTAAGGGTGGAATTCTACAAAATCTACCCTTTGACTGCCACCTTACACCTGCGTGTATGAATTTTGGAGTTAGTTGATCAGCATGTTGTTCTTGTTCCCCCAGAAAATGGAACTGAAGATCTTCCTACTGATTTTGTAACCATTTGACAAACTGTTTCTAGCTGGCACTTCTTTAATCATACAACAAGCTCCTCCAAAACCTCCATACGCAAAATCTATACACCATAGATTTCGAAAATGTATCCATGACATCTTCCCTAATCGCCTTTTCTGCCTCACTGTCCTATCGATGAGCTTACAACAACAACATTAAGCCTCCATCCCAAAATATCCATTAAAGGTCAATTTTTCCATAGTGTTTCTAATATTCACTAAAATTTCTTGTGGCATCTGCAATATCTCCCATCTTTGATATTGAATGAAAAGTATCTTCTACTTCTGGATTTGCAATCATGTCTAAATATCGCTGGCGATATCGCTTCTCAACACCAATCAGACCATGATACTTCTCTGGCAATGGAAGGAGGGACTTTGTAAGAATTGAAAATTCCTTCACATACACCGAACACTCTCCTTTCTTAGTCCATTTTACAGAGCCAGTTGCACCTAAAATATCTCCAATGTTCACAAGTGTCTTTAACTGCTCAAACATGTCTTGATCTAGCCTTGCTTTCTCACAATAAAGCTGAATGTCACTGGAATCATCTCTCAAAGTCAGAAAGGCGAGTTTGCCAAAGGACCTTTGTGCTATAATCCTGGGCACCTTCAGAAATTTTTTTATAGAATGGCCCTACACGCAACGTACTTAGCTTCTCTGTATCACTATTTATATCATGGTTGCACCCTTTGGAACATATCACTATTTATATCGCTGGAGCTTTTTGGAACATAAAACAAAATTGCCTTGAAACCATCGGCAACATTTTTACACCTGTGATCTCTTACATTGTAAACCTTTATTTCATCAGGATAGAAGAGTCCCCAGTTTCATTTTGACTCCAATCCAGGCTTCTGATTCTCATTAAAGAGAAAAAAAATGTATGTATCAATCTCTTGGCTAGGCCTCGAAGGAGTTCCAGTGTTGTTTATCACATGCCTAACTAGATTTCTATTGTAAGTAGCAGCACTGTGTGGAGTTGCTGCGGGCTCTTTAGAGCCTCCTTTAGAGGGCCACCTTGTTTCAGTTGCCATTAATTTTTAAGAGCTATCTATACATTGTACATTGCAGGAATGACAAGGGATGTCACACCCACGGGCTACGCGCAGTGCTAAACCCAGGAGTGCAATGCCACAGTGCTACGCACAATGCCACTTAAATTGTCTTGGCTTTCGATTTTGACTTGGATTCAATTTATTTTTAAATTTGTGTGTGTTGTGGATGTAGGGCATAAAAGCGTTCAACTCCAATTTAAATGATCGAAGGGTCTCCAGAGAGCGCGGCTGAGTCTTAGTGTTGATAACATGTGGCTCTACTATATTTCCATCTACATTTATCTTCCCTTATTTTTCTCACATATGGATCTAAGGCTTTAGTAGTTGCAACCTCTAACTTATCCTTTGTTGCCACGATCTCTAATGGATCTTGACCCTGCAACCTAGCTTGCCAGGTAGAATCCAATTTCTTCTCACATTCAGCTGCAACTGTCCATCAAATACATAGTGTGTTGGACCAATAGTTCTGCAAAATTAATATTTTCACTGTTCATGTATACTTCAGTGTCTGGCCATGCTAAAATTTCCTTCTTTCTTTAAGAAAGCTCTCATGATAATGGTCCGCTCTTGCATTACTTTTTTTTTCAATTAAACCTGTCCTATCAGAAAAAACTTCCTGAATCGAAATTGGTGACAAATTGCATGACCTTTAAGCTGCACAATCACCTGAAAGTGATGCTCTTGCTTGATAGTAACACCAAGAGGCATATGAAAGCCATGCTTTAGGCATATTTAGACACAGAAGTGTAGCTACTTTAATGGAAGCACCATCAACCTCACACTTGTTGCCTATCGATTTTGGAAGTTGCATAGGGATAAGAGTTGTTGGTTCTAGAAAGCACCTGAGCAGTTTCATCTATCACCACTCTACAACCACATCTAGTGAATCTTGCCTTCTTCATTCATAGGAGCCAACCACTCAATTGATCATATCTTCTAATCCGGGAGCCAGTTTTTGGAGTGTGATATACCGTTGGAAAGCTCTTTCCGAGCTGCTTTTGATGGACACACTTATGAAATGTTTTGTGTTGAAGATCATGCACAAAACATCTAATAAAATAGACATAATAAGAGGCCCATTTTGATCACTGAAGGAAGGCCAAAGGACTGACTCTAACATGGCCATCAAGGCGTGAAAGGACCTTGCACAGAAATGGTATGACTTGCCTTATCTGGCAATGGATGATGCCATTGATGCAGTACTTAATTGATGGCTGGAAGAATGGCGCACTACAACAGACTTGGCGGTGGGAGGAATCAAGTCCTCCGCACAAAAAAAGAAGGAGGAGGCCAAGCTCAAGATGACACAGCTTGCTGAAAACAGAAAGAAGGAGGCCACTGACAAGGCTTAGGCAGAGCATGATGCCACCCAGCAAACAAAGAAGAAAATGGGTGAAACAGAGAGAGGCTTTGACAAAGGCACGATGTCACCTTCACTTGAGACAGAGGAGGAGACGCATGAGCAGACTGAACAACACGACGCGGACCCACAGGCAACATCCACCCACATCAAGCATCCAAGGGAGCAAGAGAAAGGAGGGTCTAGGAAGAAATCAAAGGTTACTAAGACATCACTTGACCTAATCACACTCACAGAGGGTGATCTGCATGACATCAGTGACATAGTGTAGGATGTCACTGCGGAGGCCCTACAATAGTTTGAGAAGCAGCAAAAAATAATCTTGGGGGCTATCCAAATAGGTTTCCATGAGCTACAGACCTATGCATCACAGGCTAGCATAGTGTCTACCAGCCTTGCTATCGACACTTTAGAAGCTACCGAGATGCTGCACACGAAGGCCTCCAGCACGATAGTGCTGCCTAATGGAGCACTGACCATGGAGAATGAAGCTGGAAGGCCCACTGTTAACACCCTCAAGGGAGTAGGGTTGAACCTGGCAGTGTTCCCTAGTGAAGAGCTCCACCTCTTGCAGGATGGAGTGATTGCAAAGCTCAGGGCCTGTGAGCATCACGCCCTCTAGGTGATTAGTGAGCAACGGATTAACAATGAGCAGGTGGCACTACAACGAGACTCTACCATCACCTCTATGACCAAAGCAACCAATCAGAACAAGCATATAATATAGGTCATCGATGAGGCATGCCAAATGGTCCCATAGTTGGCCATTCCTGAGGAAGAACTAGTCGAGGTGCGCATCCGCAAGCAACCCATGGGGGTGCATGATGCTTGTACAGAAATAGTGAGGGTTTAGTTAGAGTTGAACATGCAGATCACAGAGTTATAGTTGAAGGCCCAGCCTTCAACTCTGCCAGAAGTAATGGAGTAGCAGGCGACCGCTATCACAGAAGTAGTAGCAGCGGTTGATAGTGCAGTAGCAAACTACACACAACTTTTTGAGTAGTCGTTCAAGGTCCTGAGAAGCTTGCAGGAGGACCCTAATGTACAGTGACTGGAGACAGAAGCGCACAATATACAACAACGCTATGATGAAGTCAAGCGAACAATGTGAACCATCACACTCACATAGAGACTGGCAAAGTTGCAGGAGGCCAAGAAGCTGAAGGAACAGGTGGATGCAACATTGCACAAGGAAGCAATGCTGAAGGCACAACTAAAGCCCTGGCTGGATGAGGCTTACACAGTATTGAAATAAAGCTTGCGACTCGGCAAAAGCTTCAGGCCGAGAGTTCAGGAGTAGTGACTGAGTAGATGGTTGAAGGCGCGAAGCAGGCGGTCACACAGTGCACTACTGAGGTTTCGGTCATATGGGTCAAGCTGGAAGGTCTTCACGCTAAGAACTCTGCGCCTGCCGAGTGACTCAAGGGCGAGTCATGATCTTTGTGTTGGGAGCCTGTTGGGAACGAAATCCCCTAAGGACAGTTTTGGGGCTAAAAGCCCATGTTTTGGGCCGAATTTTGTAATAAAGTTGTAAAGTCTCCGCATTTTGTGGTCGCGGAGCGCGAAGGTGTCATGAGTCATAAAGGGTTGTCCACCCTTATTTCTGTAAAGTAAAGTCTGTTGTAATAGATCTACCTATGGTCTGCAAACCATAGGATTGTATAAAAAGAGCTAAGTAAGCTCTAAGTAGTTTTTAGAGTCATGAGTTGTAGTAGAAGTCTTGAGCGATAAGGAGAAAAGTCTAAGTTTTGGGTCGTAACATAGGTAGAGGCTATGCAGCAGAGTGCGTAGAGGCCTAGGATAGAGGTCTACAGCAGAGTGCACGGACCCCTGTAGTTTTGTGTGTAGGGCAGATAGAGTCTGTAATCATCTGAAGATATCAATAAAGAGAAGTATTCTACAAATTTTGTGTCATTGTTTCCTATTAATGCATCTTGTCATATTGTGTATGAATTTCATTTATAATGCTTATGTGATGCACAAATGTATGTAATTACGTTGGATAATTGAACACAAGTAAGAATATTTGTTCACGCAGTGATAACTACGATTGTTTAGTAAGATAATTAAACACTTAAAGATAACTTGGAAACCTATTCTATACGCTGCTTTAGCAGCGCGAAGGTACCTGAACCGTAGGTTAGGGCTGCGCGAAAGTTGATCATACCTTTTCATGGAGGTACTAAAGGGCAGAATAAAGGGCTATTCTAGCAAAGTCCTAGAACTAAGTGAACTATGCGAGAGCAGGAATAGAAGGAATAAATTGACATCACGAACATCTCATGGTGTGGAAACTTGGTTCCAACATCCCCCAATACTGCTTCAGGTGAGACTTTGGTCCGCACTCTGTGGGCTGATACTGAAAGGGCCAGTAATGTAGGGATTTGTTTGGCTAACTAATGCTAAACCTGGGTCAGTCCCCAACAAGCCAACAATTGGTGTAGTACATGTTGTAGTGGCTACAAACACCCTCCAAAATGTTGGCTCGCATGCAAATTTCAGAGCCTACCTCAGATCCTGCGATCAATTATCCTTGGTCACTTGTTGGTAAGCTGATGATTTCAATCTCCCCTCCTTGATCTTAAGAGTTGGCCATGTTCTCATCTTCATGCAACATGTGTCATCCTTGGGCATAGGGGTTATTGTTTGCCATGCAAAGGGGATGTTATTTTCCTTCAAGGGAAAGCATGTGCACATGAGTGATTGTCATCACATAGACATGCTTCACTCTCACTTCACGCACTCTTGTCAGAAAGGTTGTTGCATCAAGAAAAGTATGTCTTATGCATTTTGGATGGTCTACGTTGTGTCACTAAGTGTCTGTGTGTGATAAAAGTCAATACATATCAATGTTTATAGATTTTTCACTAATCTCACACTTAGCCATTTTCCCGAGCAACCTAGCCTCATCCAACTTCCCGGAACTATGCACTTTGCTTCTGCAACCATCAAGCTTCCTCCCTTACCCACTGAAACACCACATTACGTAGAGAAACCAACCTCCCTTGCCTGTTAAAACCCTACAGCCTGCAGAGACACCAACCTCCCTTGCTTGTAGAAACCCTGCAGCCCACAGAGACCCCAACTAGCACTACTCTCCAAAAATGCGCAGAACAATCAGGTAGCCATCACTTCTCTCCAAAAATGCACAAAACAGTCCAGCTACACTGCACTCAGAAATTGCGCAGAGGTGTCCTCCTAGGACCCCTATCTTGCAGAAGTGCCCTGAGCCTCAAAACTGTTCAGTGTTTTCCAAGTTGTCCTGTCGATCTTGCATTTAGAAACTGTGCACACGCGCCTTCCAGGGCCTCATTATGGCAATAGTCCATGTCCACTGAAATTGCATAGATCAACCTCTCAGTGACTACATGAAAAGGTGACATGCTAAGATCACTCTGAAGGAATTGAGGAGAAGGACCAAGGAACCATGTAATGGAAAATATAAGGACCACATGAAAACTCCATCGGATACATGATCATCTTGAGGGTAAGTAGAGTAAGTAAAGAACAAATTTCGAAGTACAACTCTTAATTGAGTTGGAAAGACTACTTGTCATTGTCATATCATCTTATCCTCAATAACATGAATGTGCGCAAACATGAAAGTCATTTTATGTGTTTCTTCTACATGTCTTGCTTCCTTTTCACTTGTTTTGCCAACTGTCATCTTCATCATGTTGATTGCTACTTCATGCTTGCAACCTTGTTCTGGTGACATTGAAGGTTGTGTTTGAGTTGTGTTTGCTATGTAAACATCTGTCGCACTCACACACGAAGTTATAAGCATTGTCGCGCAAGTGTCATCACGGTCATTCAACGATATGTTGAAATATGGCAACAAGAATATTCCAATTTAATTTTTCCTTGAATTAATTTGTGAATTAAAATCGAATTTAGTCTTAACAGCTACTTGAAAATAATTTATTTATTTATTTTAAATTAATTAGTCGGAGAAATTCAAGTTAGAAGTCTTTCTGAAGTCATGCAAGAGTTATCCCTTAAATTAAGGAGATAAGATTGAGTTATATTTGAGTTGTAATTAGTTAACTCAGTTTATTGAGTTAAGTCCAGTTAAATTAGTGCCAAACTATTTGAGGAACTAATAGTGAGTTAACAATCAATTGATGCATTGATGCACTCAACTAGTGCCACTCCAGTTAACTGAAGATTCCCTCATCAGAAACTCATGCATGTCTATTCTAAGAAAGACACAGTTGAGATTAATGTTCAAGGACAGTGTACTATCATTTGCATGTGTTTTCTTATGGATAAAACTCATGGATTCATCCTTTAGGATTGCACAGTTTTGAAGGCTTGGTTTTCCACTTGGTAATAGGCTAATCATCCATAAGGAACAACATAAGGAAATAGGTGCTTGCAGGGTAGAGAGGAAGGCTGGAGAGAAGCTAACATTTCCTGTGAGCATTTGTGAGGATTGTATTGAGAGCTAGCTAGCTGTGAGAGCTAACGCTTTGTATAATTCCTATGTATTTCCACCATGTATGATAATACAATAGTGTGGGGTTTTTATCTGAGGATTTACCCAAAGTATTTTCATGTGTATTGTTCCATTGATTCTTCTTCTTCTGGTTATATTGTTTAGCTCGATCTTTAAGCTTCCTCAAATTGATAGTAGAAGTAGGTTATAGTATTCTACTTTGATTTATATTGCATTATTGGGTTAACCTATCACAGATTTTCTACATGGTATCAGAGCTGTGAATAGTATACTGAGAAGACAATTCGAAGTTTGAAGTTCAAGGTTGTAGGTGCAAATCGAATTCATATCATACTTCAAGGTTGGTCAATGGCGTTCTATGGCTTGAGATTCGAGTATGCCTTGGAAGGTAGCTCGAATTACATAGCATGGAAAGATAGAATGGAGGTTGTATTATAAGACAATGGCTTGAAGGAATTCATTGATCAAGAATCCCAAAGTGAGCTTCAACTAATGAACAAGAGTTGGCTGAGTAGAAGAAGTGTGTGGCAAAGGTGAGACGGATCATCCTTGAGGGAGTTCGAGACCATATTGTCTCGAGTCTCCATGGTAAGGATACTCCATTTTCAATATGGAAGACATTGAAGGACCTCTACCAGAACAGTAGCGACCAGAGGAAATTGGCACTCAAGGATAAGCTTCGAAGAATCAAGATGGAGAAGGGCGATACTATTTCCACATATCTGAACAAGCTCACCACCTATAGAGATGAGCTTGGGTATGGGAATAACTACTGCCGATGATGATATGGCAAGCCTTTCTCTCCTTGACCTTCTAAAGAGTTGGAATAACTACCAAAACTCTGTGAATGGAAGGGAGAAACTACCGGATTGGGAATCACTGTGGTCAGATCTTATGCAAGAGGAGATCAAGGGGAGCACACGAGATGGTTCTTCATCCAAGAATGATGATGAATAAAATCTAGCCTTAGCAAGTAAGGCAAGGAAAGGGAAGGGGAAGGCCTCCCATTTCAAATAGAATCCTTCTCATGGAGGGAAGAAGGGTGACATGTCTAAAGTAAGATTCTTTAATTTTCACAAGATGGGACATTATGCGACTAATTGCCCATCGAATAAGTCCAAGAAGGGATGCTCAGAAGGATCGGAAAGTGAGGCATTAGCCTCTCAGTTTGAAATGGACTATACCCTCATTGCATGCATGGTTTCATCGATGATGGGTTGTGTCTGGTATCTTGATAGTGGAGCCTCATTCCACATGACCGGTGATAAAAATTTATTCAGTGCCTTGGAGGAGAAAGACCTCAAGATGCACATAGAGATGGGTGACGACAGAAGGTATAGTGTTTCAAGAGTGGGCATAGTTGCTTTTTAGAGGGAGCATGGAGCTCCTCTCACCTTGACAGATGTGATGTATGTGCCCAGACTGAAGAAGAACTTGGTATCAGTCATGATGTTGGAGGACAAAGGCTATGATTTTGTCTTCAGTAAAGGAAAGGCATTCCTAAGACACATAGCCACAGGTCAGACCAAGAGGATAGGGATTCAGGTGAAGAATCTCTATAAACTAGAGGTATATGATTTTGCAACATTGAGTACAAAAGCATAATTGGTACAAAGCCAAGACATTGGCGAGTTGTGGAATAGGCAGTTGGGCCATTTGCATCATGGGGCTTTGAAGATAATGCAACAGATATCTATAGGACTTTCCAAAGGTAAACTTGAGCAAGTTGACACATGCAAAGGTTGTACCTTGGGAAAGTACACCAAGTCTTCCTTTCATGATCGAGACAGTCGAGCAGAGGCTATCTTAGAGTGAGTTCATACTAATTTGAGTGGACCATTCTTGACGGCATCCAAAACGAAGCAAAAGGTATTATGTGATTTTCATTGATGACTATTCTCGTAAATGCTGGATTTATTTCATGCGGAAGAAGGACCAAACTTTCACAAGGTTTTGTGAGTTCAAAGCTTTGGTCAAGAAAGAGTCAGGGAAGAAGATCAAGGCCTTGAAAAGTGACAATGGTGGAGAATATGTCTCTTAAGAGTTTAAGGACTTTTGTGCAACAAAAGGAATTAAACAAGAGTTGACGGCACCTCATAACCCACAACAGAATGGGGTGGCTGAGAGGAAGAACAGAACTATTGTAGGGGTAGCATGGGAAATGTTGCATGACCAAGGCCTGCCACTTCACTTGTGGGCTGAGGCATGCAACATAACAGTCTATTTACATAATAGAAGCCCACATTGCATACTTGCGATGAAGACACCAAAGGAAGCTTCTCCAGTAAGAGACCAGATGTGGGTCACTTTAGGATCTTTGGCTCATCAGTATATTTCCATGTGACAAAGGATGCACAAAAGAAGCTTGAGCTAATAATAGAGTTGGGGATATTTGTGGGGTACACTGATACACCTCACAACTATCATGTGTACTTGCCTACCAGTCAGAGGACAGTGGTTCACAGAGATCTCAAGTTTGATGAGTAGAAGGCCATGCGAGCCTCCCTTGAGAGGGATCTCCAACTACAAGTTGTGGAGGAATTGTTGATTCCTAAGGAGGAGGAGCCTCAAACTAATGCAGAGTAGCCGCATGCAGAGGTTCCAGTAGTGGAGACATCCACTCAAGCAAAGTCTTTTAGAGATGGACAGAAGCACACAAGAGAAGCTGACAAATTATTGGAGGATGCGAGAGAGAATGTGGGAGCACCATATTCTCAGCGCAAACAGAGGAGGTCACCTGAGAGGTACACTGGATACATGGCCCTTACTAGGGAATGTGTTGAGACCGAGCCATCTTTCATTAAGGAAGTAGTGCAGCAGCCAATTTGCATTGATGCTATGGTGGAGGAGTATGACTCCATAGTTCGTAACAATGTTTTGGACATGGTTCCGAGACTAGAGAACAAGTCAGTTGTGAGTTCCCATTAGCTTTACAAGGTAAAGCAAGCTATTGATGGTTGTGTGGAGAAGCATAAGGAAAGATTTGTTGCCAGTGGATTTTCACAGGCGTGGAGGATCATGTTGCTATAGTATATTTCAACAGAGGATCAAGATGCTGACATTTTGACAAAGGCATTGTCAAAGTGTAAATTCGAGTTCCATAGAGACAGGATCAGGGTGGAAGATAATCCCTTTTCTTGTTGAGAGGGATTGTTGAAAGATAGAAACAAGAATATTCCAATTTAATTTGTCCTTGAATTAAATTGTGAATTAAAATCGAATTTAGTCTTAACAGCTACTTGGAAATGATTAATTAATTAATTTTAAATTAATTAGTTGGAGAAATTCAAGTTAGAAGTCTTTCTGAAGTCAAGCAAGAGTTATCCCTTAAATTAAGGAGATAATATCGAGTTATATTTGAGTTGTAATTAGTTAACTCAGTTTACTGAGTTAAGTCCAGTTAAATTAGTTCCAAACTGTTTGAGGAACTAATAGTGAGTTAACAGTCAGTTGATGCATTAATGCACTCAGCTAGTGCTACTCCACTTAACTGAAGATTCCCTCATCAGAAACTCATGCATGTCTATTCTGAGAAAGGCCCAGTTGAGATTAATGTTCAAGGATAGTGTACTATTAGTTGCATGTGTTTTCTCATGGAGACAACTCATGCGTGTAGTCAAGGATTCATCCTTGAGGATTGTGCAGTTTTGAAGGCTTGGTTTTCCACTTGGTAATAGGCTAATCATCCACAAGGAACATCGCAAGGAAATAGGAGCTTGGAGGGCAGAGAGGAAGGCTGGAGAGAAGCCAAGATTGCCTGTGAGTATCTGTGAGGATTGTACTGAGAGATGGCTAGCTGTGAGAGCTAAGGCTTTGTATAATTCCTATGTATTTCCACCATGTATGATAATGCAATAGTGTGTGGTTTTTATCTGAGGATTTCCCCAAAGTATTTTCATGTGTATTGTGCCATTGATTCTTCTTCTTCTCGTTATATTGTTTAGATCGATCTTTAATCTTCCGCAAATTGATAGTAGAAGTAGGTTATAGTATCCTACTTTGATTTATATTGCATTATCGGGTTAACCTATCACAGATTTTCTACATGATCTATCACAAGTGTTGCACTTGTCGCTCACACCGTCAGTCAGTCACACTGAGTGTATGTTGTCTTGACGGTTCGAGGTGTCTTGTCGTCAAGTAATTTTGAGTGTGTGTTCAAAAGGTGATGCATGTATAAAGTCACTCATTTACACACATAGTCATTTTACTGAAGCTATTTCTACCAGACCGACCCACAACAATCAGATCTCCACTGAGTTGCACTACGTAGTTTCAGACCTCATTGAACATGTATGCTACCCAGAATTGTGCAGAGTTTGAGGCTTCCTCCCAAGCAATCTACACTGTGCAATCCTGGAATCGACTCGACTGACTTTCACCCAAAATAGCATAGAATTTTCTCAGCAAGCCATCTCAATTTGCGATGCCTGCAAGCACATCAACCAAGCCTCCAACTGGTCAACTGGAGAGTTTGACTGGGCAATGACCCTGAGCCTCACTCCTCCAAAAAATTGCATAGAATCTTCCAAGTATGCCCACTTTCATTGACTGAAGAAACTGCACAGACATTCTGGATAGACACCCATTGTACATCACGGAACTACCATAAAAAGTTGCGTAGTTTTTCCAACCAATCACCGTGTCAGCCGACTTGCTGCTCATCCTAAGAACTACATAATTTTCATGAGCAGTCTCCTAGCTACCCAACATCCCGCTCATCTTAGAAAATGTGCAATGATGTCCAGCAGACCAGCCTCCTATCTCTGCGCAGTTTTTGCTAGCAGCCTCCGTCAGCCCACTGCCAGCTCCCTAGAAAAATTGTGCAATTTTTCCCAGCAGCCTGTTACCAACTCCCTGGAGAAATTTCGTAGTTTTCGCTGCTAGTATCCCTTTGCTGCCTGCAATGTCTCCTTGAAAAAATTGTGCAAGTATACCCTCTAGCTGATCTAGATCTTGTAGATAGTCACTGTTGATTCAGATTTCCCATCTCAGCCTCCTAGTGATCTCTTCATAGTTTTCATGGACAGTGCCTAGAGATTCCATCTCGGCTTGAAATATGCCTTGCATAGTTGCAAGGCTTTTTCCTCTCTCCCGGTCACCTGCATCTGAAAGTGAAAGACAATGCATCATGGTAAACTAAGAGAATTCTGGATTTGATGTTGTCTCATCATATGTGATTGCAAATATAGGTACATGGATGAAACATGGTGCGACAACGAACGAGATGAATGAGGAGTGCATGCAAGGAGAATTGTTCATGAAAAGACGAACACATTCAGCATGCCAAAGTACAAGTGAAGGAGCGATGTGCACACACAACATCAAGTGAACACCAAGACCATCGAAGACTCTGCACACCTTGCCATGTAGAGGTGAAGCTATGATACAGTAAGAGCACATCTATCACTCAACAACACTGTAGCTCGACATGGATGCCACCAGCAGCATGAACATACCAGTGCTTTCGTGTCGAGTCATGTCATGAGTCATCTCAGCCACATCACTACTATGGGCCACACTATTGTAATCAATGTAATGTGACGTGGAAGTCCAAGAGACCCACATGTAAATCTGAAGAGTCATGTAAAGTTGAAGAGTAGTGTAGCTCAAATAGTCATGAGGGAAGTCGAACAATCACAAGGGCCAATTTTACCCTTGGATATAAATACCCCTCATTTGTACATGCAAAGGAATTTTTCACCTTGGCTCCTCCCACATAGCCTTGAGAATCTGTAATATTTTCTTTGAGGAGCAAGCAGTGGCTCCAACACCCTGCTATTGTGGTTAGTGATGTATTGATCTATAGATGTGTCTTAGAACTTTCACTTATTTCAGAAGCCAATTAACAGGCCAACATGTTTTCACACATGTATTGTATTCTTTTGTAAGGCTATTCTTTGGACGCTTGTAATGCATGTTTCTTATATCCATATTAAGAAAGTTGAAATATTTTGGTTGTTTTAGTAAATATTCTTTTGGAAATGTGTTTTATCAGTTGTTAACATTGTCTCACCCATGTGGGCTACCCTGTTGATCTAAGGATGATCTGAGGTTGTCATTGATGTCAACCCAAGCAACACCAGGGGATACCCTGATCTTTCAAGGGAAATTTTACTTGAAAACTTACTCTATTTTGAGTCAAGGATCTTTTAGATAGATTCTACTCGTTGAGATGTTTCTGTTGATATATGGCACGCCAAGTAATTCTTCACGGTTTGAGAGATATTCGTGTTTCAACTTAGTAACCCCAGTTAGTGGGATAAAACACTATGGGGTTGTGGCATGGCACTCATAATTAGTTTTGGTCATTGAATAGTCAATAATTAATAATTTTTTAAGCTCCTAAAATTCCTCCAACATTCTCTATAGAAGCCCCTCTCAACTCTATAAAAAGAAATCTCATATATCCTCCAAATGTAGTGATTGTGGCATTTTCGCTATAACTTCATTTTTGAGAAGTGTTAGATTCTAAAATTACAACCCATTTGATTTGCAATCCTGATGAACATCGTGACCGAATTTCAAATCCTGGTTCGCTATAGTTTCGGAGATATGATTTGTGGAAGTTAAGGTTTTTGCAGGCTGCCGAATTTCATCTCAAAGAAGCGACCTTGGGAAAATCATCATAACACTCTCTCAGAGAAGAGGATTGGAATTTTGTAAAACGTTGTGGATAGTGCATGGACTGTAGGTTTTTGTATATCAATTTTAGATCCAAAGGAGGAAAAGGTAACACGTGGTACGTCATACAAGTTCACTCTACTGAACTAGTCCATAATTAGGTCATTGTGAGAGATTGCACATAAATTTGCCTTGAAGAGTCCAAATTGGGTTAGACCTATGGCATTGAAAAGAAGACTCAGAGGGCTTCTATAAGACCGAAGATCACATGTTGAGGATCTTAAATTTCAGAGATACATCATATTAAATATCGTGCTCCTAGAAGGCAAGAAAAACTAGACCAAGTGTTGTCAAGGGGTGCAAAGGACTAGACTTTCTAGGGCAACAAAGTGCAAGGTGTAGCAAAATGATGCCGCAGAGGTAAGATACAGGTAAGTATCTTCTGTATATGCATGTTCATATCTTAATTGGATTAGGTTCTTTGTATTCTAATTTGTTGTTTTTATTTAGTACTAACATATGCTCTGCAGGATGACGTAAGTTTTGCTATTATCATGTCATGGGTCTTTCCTTGAAGACATTTTGTAGGTATTATATATTCATCAAGAGAAGACTCAATGCATAATCTAATCTTCTAAAGAATGAAAAATGGTAACATGATAGGAGCAACAATCAAGGTGCATAACAACAACAAGAAGTTCACCACATGAAGTCTTCAAGTGGGCAACACTTCATACAAACATTGTAAAAGTATCATTGTAAAAGCATCTTTGTAAAAGTTGTACAAGTGTCTATCTACCAAGAGTTAAAGAGGCAGTGTTGGGAGGTCTAGGATCATCATTAGGTGGTTGTGTCATAGTTGGGATTATGTTCTAGTGTGTCTTCTTCTTCTACATCGTTCTATATCATTGTAAAGTGGACCATTTTCCCTGGTACGGGAGTCCATTCTTCTTTTATTCTTCTACAGGGTGGCAGGCTGGTGGTAGGCTGGTGCATGAAGTCACCAACAAGTTCAATCCCGTGAAAACTTTAGGGTGGTAGGGTGGTGCTAGGGTTAGTTGTAGCTCACTAGGTGTTGGGGCATCTGTTCAGTTGACTATTGAAGAATCTCAGGCGTTGGAGCATCCATCCAGTGGAAGCTAGAGAAGAATGCTTTTCTAGAATTATAGGAAGTTGTTGCTTTCATTTCAGTTGGTGTTGAAGATTAAAGAATTTATTAGAAAAGCATTCGGTGGTTTTGACCCGGAGGGGGTTTTCCACCTAAAATATTTGTGCCTCTTGGGTTCTTTTATTTACTGTTATTACTGCATAAACGTTAAAATCAATTGAAGATTAACTAATGCTCTGAGAAGATTTAAAAGTGGTAATTGCTAAGGAATACTGATTCACCCCCCCCCTCTCGGTATTTTCCAACAATTGGTATTAGAGCTTGGTTCCTTCAGTAACAACTTAACTACTGGAAGTCAGTTTTCAGAGTATTGACATGGGAAAGTCAAAGAAGTGGGTTACAAGGATTTCAAAGGAAGGTACAGGTACAACAAAATATCAAGTAAGTGAGTATTGTGTACCAACCCCTGATTTTGATGCAAATAATTACTGGATATGGGAATCCAGGATGGAAGTATCTTTGAAGGGACATGGAGTATGGGAATCAATTTTTTTCTGGAGACACATCTACCGACGAAGCTAAAAGGTACAATTCAAAGGCCATGAATGTAATTTTGAATGTTTTGCCAAATTCTGTGAAAACAAAAGTTGGTCAATGTTCAACAGTTAAAGCTCTTTGGGAAAATCTTCATAATCTCTATTCAACAAAGAAATTAGGTGAATATTTTATTGAAAACTCAAATCCTTCTAAGTATGATGAAGAAGGGTTTACCATAGAATAATTTTCTAAGGAGGCAATCAAGCTTAAAAAAGAGCTCAAGGCTAAGAAGATCCATTCCAATACTCTTGAAGAACAAGTTCAAGGTCTCAAAATTGAAGTTGAAGAACACAAATGTATTGAAGAGTCACATCAAAAGAAGTTGGAAGAAATCAATAATACATCGACATGAGACCTCAAGAGAGAAGTCCAACAAAAGCAACAAGAACTCGACACAAAATTTGCAGAGACTAGCATGATCACACAACAGATGTAGGAAGAAAAAATTGAAAGGAAGGAATATGATCAAAGATACATATCCTTCATTGACCAAAAGCAAAAGGAATTAGAAACATCTTCAATAGAAATAAGTAGGCTCAGGATTAAAAATGAGAAGCAGAAGGAATAGATACAAGTTCTCAACAGAGAAGTAGAGAAGACCACTCTTCTCAAGCTACAGGTTGAGGAGATAGAAAAAAGAAGGAAGATCTTTAAAAGATAGTTTCAAGAAGATCTTTCTCAAAAGCAAGAAGAACTTGATGTAAATCATGATGAGATCAACAAAATCAAGGGATTGCAAAAAGAATACTTACACGATAAGACAGATGATGAAGTGAAAATGAAGGCAATTAAAGATGGTAAATATCCAGTTGATGAAGGCACAAACTCCACCACTTCACAGGATGATTCTAAGAAGGAAGTTGATCAAAGTGAAAATCCAAAGAAGAATGTTCCAACTCCAAAGAAAAATACCAAAGCAATTAAGAACAAAGGACCACAAGAAACTACAACACTACCTCCAAAGAAGAATGAAAAATCTTCCAGGTATGTTCATTTATTTAATGGTTATTGCTTTTTATGTGTTAACTATGGACATATGGCTAGGGATTGTGATGTTTTTGATAGGTACAATCATTATTTGCAAAACCCTAGAAGCAAGTTTGCAAGATCACAACACAGGTTCCACAATGATTTTGTCAGAAGAGAATATGTGCTAGATGGGCCAAATATTGAATGTTTCAAATGCCATAACTATGGCCATAGTGCTCGTGGTTGCAGATATCAGATGGAATCACCTATGGACAACATTGAATGCTTAAAGTGTCATAACTATGGGCACATGGCTCGAGATTGCAAGAATAAGAAGGTCTAGAAAAGGAAACAGGTATAGGAAGACAAAGCAGATAACAAGGTTTCAACAGTTATGCTTTCAGGATTTGTAAAAGCAAAAGGTCATGAGGAATTAGTAGTTGCTTTAGATAATGACTCAAGTAAAGATGGCCTGTTAGGTGACTCACTATTTTGAACAAACTGGTTTGTTGACTCCTTAATGTTTGTACAAGAGGAGTCTATGCATCAGTTAATGGCACAAGTCTACGATTGACAGGAAGGTAGTTTGAACAGGATGGTAGTTTCATTAAAGGTTCAGGGGGAGAAAAATAGTTGAAGGATTACAGGTTACCAGGAACAAGACAAGATTAGTCTGCAAAGGATATGCACAAGTGGAAGGAATTGATTTCGACGAAACATTTGCACCAGTTGCCAAAATGGAAGCCATCTAGATGTTTCTCACCTATGCATGTTCAAGAAAAATAAAATTCTACCAAATGGATGTTAAGTTAGCATTTCTGAATGGAGAATTACAAGAAGTTTACATCAAACAACCTAAAGGTTTTCTACTATCAGAAAAAGAAGACTATGTTTGCAGGTTAAAGAAGGCTATGTATGGTCTCAAGCAGGCTCCCAGAGCATGGTATGCTTGTCTTGACGGATATCTATGTCAACAAGGGTTCAAGAAAGGTACTGCTAATAGCAATATTTACGTACAAATAGATAAAGATAATTTAAAAATCATTGAGGTATATGTGGATAATATAATCTTTGGTAGCAATGATGATCGACTAAGTAAGAACTTTACTACAAAGATGCAAAGTGAGTTCGAGATGTCTTTACTTGGTGAGTTGACATACTTCTTAGGGCTTTAAATATCTCAACAAGAGAAAGGAATATTTATATTCCAAGCCAAGTACATCAAGGAAATGCTCAAGAAATTCAAACTGGAAGATTGCAAACCTGTCCTTACTCTGATGGTAACAGGTTGCAAATTGAGCATAGAGGACTCATCTAAGGATGTGGATCATAGGTTGTACATATCTATGATTAGTAGTCTTCTATATGTAACAACCTCCCAACCAGATTTTATGCAAGCAGTTGGACAAGTAGCAAGATTCCAAGTAGCACCAAAAGAATCACATATTATTGTCATCAAAAGAATTCTTAGATTCTAAAGGGCACAACATAATATGGCTTGTGGTATCCCAAGGGAAACAATCTCATTATTCAATCCTTTACAGATGTAGATTGGGCAAGAATCATTGATGATCATAAGAGTACTAGTGAAGCAGCATTCTATCTATGTGGTTGTCTCGTATCATGGTTGAGCAAAAAGAAAACCTCAATCTCGTTATCTACAACATGAGCATAATACATTGCAGCGGCAGCTTGTTGTACTCAAGTCCTTTGGATGAAACAAACTTTACAATATCTTCAAGTACAATTCAGTGAGCCTATTCCCATCTTCTGTAATAACACCAGTGCCATCAGCATCTCCAAGAATCCTGTCATGCATTCAAAAACAAAACAAATTCTGATAAAATATAATTTTGTTAGAGAACAAGTCATTGAAAATAATATCAAACTTGAATATGTTGGTACAAAAGAACAAATCGCTGATATATTCACTAAACCCTTACCTCGTGAAGCATTTGAATATCTTTGCCAGAAGCTTGGGATTCTCCCAAGTTCTCATTAGATTTTTCTTATTCATAAAATAAAGGGGGAGTGGAAGTGTGTACAGGTCCGTAGGATGGTTGTATGTCAGGGGGAGTTACCCTTTTCCATTGATTTCAAAGGGGGAGAGAAGGCAATAGGAAGAGGTTCCCTGATCGTAGGGGTTGTACTTTTGTTGCCATCAATGCCAAAGGGGGAGATTGTTGATCTAAAGATGATCTGAGGTTGTCATTGATGTTAACCCAAGCAACACCAGGGGCTACCCTGATCTTGAAAGGGAATTTTTACTTGAAAAATTACTCTATTTTGATTCAAGGATCTTCTAGATAGATTCTACTCATCGAGATGTTTCCGTTGATATATGGCACGCCAAGTAATTCTTCACGGTTTGAGATATATTCATGTTTGAAATTAGTAACCCCGGTTAGTGGGCCAAAACCCTATGGGGTTGTGGCATGGCACTCATACTTGGTTTTTTTCATTGAATAGTCAATAATTAATCATTTTTTAAGCTCCTAAATTCCCTCGAACATTCTCTATAGAAGCCCCTCTCAACTCTATAAAAAGCAATCTCATATATCCTCCAAATGTAGTGATTGTGGAATTTTCGCTATAACTCCATTTCTGTGAAGTCTTAGATTTTGAGATTAAAAACAATTTGATTCAAAATCTGGTTAAATTTCGTGATCGAATTTAAGATCTTGGCTCGCTATATTTTCAGAGATATGATATGTGGAAGTTACGGTTTTTGTAGGCTGCCGAATTTCATCTCAAAGAAGTGACCTTGGGAAAATCGTCATAATTCTCTCTCAAAGAAGAGGATTGGAATTATGTAAAAAGTGGTGGATAGTGCACGGACTATAGTTTTTGATATATCAATTTTAGAGCTGAAGGAGGAAACAGTGACATGTGGTACGTCGTACAAGTTCGCTCTACTAAACTAGTCCATAATTAGGTCATTGTGAGAAATTGGGCATAACTTTGCCTTGAAGAGTCCAAATTGGGTTAGACCTGTGGCATTGGAAATAAGACTCAGAGAGCTTCTACAGGACCAAATATCACATGTTGGGAATTTGAAAGCGAAGAGATACATCAGATTAAATATCATGCTCCTAGAAGGCAAGAAAAACTAGATCAAGTGCTGTCAAGGGGTGCAGAGGACTAGACTTTCTAGGGAAGCAAAGAGAAAGGTGCAGAAAAATGATGTAGTAGAGGTAAGCTACAAGTAAGTATCTTTTGTATATGGATGTTCATCTCTTAATTGCATCAGGTTCTTTGTATTCTAATTTTTTGTTTTTGTTTAGTATTGACATATGCTCTGTAGGATGAGGTAAGTTTTTCTATTATCATGTCATGGGTATTTCCTTGAAGACTTTTTGCAGGTATTATATATTCATCAAGAGAAGACTCAATGCATAATCTAATGTTCTGAAGAATGAGAAAGTGTAGCATGACAAGAGCAGCAATCAAGGTGTAGAACAACAACAAGAAGTTCACCACATGAAGTCTTCAAGTGGGCAGCACTTCATACAGACACTGTAAAAGTATCATTGTACAAAGTCATTATAAAAGCATCTTTGTAAAAGTTGTACAAGTGTCTATCTGCCAAGAGTTGAAGAGGTAGTGTTGGGAGGTCTAGGATCATCATTAGGTGGTTGTGTCATAGTTTGGGTTATGGTCTAGTGTGTCTTCTTCTTCTACATCATTCTATATCATTGTAAAGTGGACCATTTTCCCTGGTACGGGAGTCCATTCTTATTTTATTCTTTTATAGGGTGGTAGGGTGGTGCTAGGCTAGTGCATGAAGTCACCAATAGGTTCAAGCCTATAAAACCTTTAGGGTGGTAGGGTGGTGCTAGGGTTAGTTGTATCTCATTGGGTGTTGGGGCATCTATTCAGTTGACTACTGAAGAATATCAGGCATTGGAGCGTCCATCCAGTGGGAGCTGGAGAATAATGCTTTTCTAGAATTCTAAGAAGTTGTTGCTTTCATTTCAGTTGGGGCTAAATATTAAATAATTTATTAGGAAAGTGTTTGGTGGTTTTTGACCCAGAGGGGGTTTTCCACCTAAAACCTTTGTGCCTCCTGGGTTCTTTTATTTATTGTTATTACTCCATAAACGTTCATACTAATTGAAGATTAGCTAATGCTCTAAAAAGATTTAAAAGTGCTAATTGCTAAGGAATACTGATTCACCCCTGCCTCTCAGTATTTTCCAACATACCCTATCAGACACTCCACAGTTTCATTTTTTTAAACTTGTTATAATGCCCATCGCACTCCTGTGGACTATTCCGCTGGGTGTTTTACATGCTATCTTTTCACCTTGTGTTTGTGAATGTAACATCCATGTGGACTACTCTGCTAGAAGTGCGCATGTCCTATTGTGTTGTGTGTCTCTAGCAGAGTTGGGACTATTCCCTTTCAACCTGAGACTCTCTTCCACCTTCTCCCTCTGCAATGAAAGAACTTTGACAAAGGCGGCACTAAGCACTCACCACACACGCGAACCTCGTTGTTTGAAGACTAAGAAAACCACTCTCATGTGCTAACAAGAAAGAGCTAAGGAATATCTTTAAGATAATAACAATCAGGCCATCGTACTGGATGAGACTCCTACACCCAACGTTGTGAGGTCTAGTTGGGACTTCATACCAGGGAGATCCCCTGAATGTTGGCAGGTCCAGCACTGTCAACATTTCTGGCGCTAGAAGGAGGGCCAGATGATAAGTTGTGTCCTCACAATCTATTTTGAATCTTCGCATACTTATCATGACTAAACACAAAATTTCTCTTCCGGAGTGTATGTCTTATGGAAACGACTTTGAGATCTCAAAAGAGCTCTAGAATAACTTGTCACATAAAACATACGATGGTGGAGGCCAAGTAGCCTTGGTTAGACATGCAATTGGCATTGTAGAATCCTGTGAAAGGCATGAAATATTTGAATATTACATGACCTATGTGTTGTTCACATACACGCTTCGAGGGCACCCACTGCATTGGTATGCCACACTGCCCGAAAAATCCATTCACTCTGTCCATCATCTGATCACAGAGATAGACCATGCTTTCAATCATTCTGACTATAAAGCACTCAATAAAGAAATTTTGAAATTACAAAAAGCAGCTGATGAATCCATTGAAAAATTTTACACGCACTTTCATAATCTTTCATATCGATTTCCTGAAGATGAAATTGATTGGGAATTCCTCAATGGAAGGTTTAACCATCTTCTTTACATCATTGAAAATCCATAACTCTTAGAATTGTTCGAACCCCTCCCAGAATACTTCGGTGATCGAGTTGCACAATCACAAGAGGACATAGTTGCTACCACAAGTGACTGTCCATTGTCCCCTCATCAAACAACTCCACCCCCACAGATTGATGTGGGAGAACATGCACACACATCTGTTGAACTGTCACATCCTCCTACCCCACCTTCTCTTGATATCTGTGTAGATTTGGTTTGCAAGCCTATTGGTTGTCATATGGCCTTACCCCAACCTTTATCCCCACATTTTGTTGATCCTCTAGATTGTACTATCTTATGTTCTTCCAATCCAGACTCCACACTTGTTGTGAATGAGGATCAAGTTGTCGACAGAGTTGGTGTTGTGCGACCAACCTGCACTATCATGCATGATGAGTATGTGTGGGAATCTCAAGAAGAACCCATGGTGAAGGTGTTTGGTAAATTTAGTGTGTCCTAAATTGCTATATAAATTGTCAATCCGGGAGTCATAAATTGCTGAAGTGAAGTGAAATATATATGCAAGATAACCGATTTCTTACTTCTTTGTCGTTTTTTATTTTTGGTTTGTTTTTGGGTTTATCTTTTGTTGATTCCCTAATGTGAAATGGAAATTCTAAAATTCAAGTATGGATATAAGTGTTCAAGGCAATGGTGACCTCTAAAATAATTTCCAAACTTCAATGTTCTCAAAAAGGTAACTTGCAATGATGAAATCAATTACTAAGAGAAAATAAAAATGTACCTAAATTCTAATTAAACCAAACAGTGAACTAGTGACTATGAAACCCAGTATCCTTGTTGCTGTATAAAAAGAAAACTAAACTCAAAGCAATTCAAAAACTGTAAGAAAAGTAAACTAAATCATACTACATCAACTCATATTCTTACCCCTCACCATTCGACTCGCTATGGCTATAGGAGGTAATCATAAACAAATTGAGTAATTTGATATCTAAATTGCATAAAATGAAACTAAGATCAAACTACACATTCATACTTCAATCCCTCACCATTCGACTTGCTCTGGCTATAGGAGGCAACTGAAAATGACATGAGTAATCTAATCACTAACTTGCAGAAAAATAAACTAATATCAAACTACGCATTCATACTCCAATCCCTCACCATTCGACTCGCTCTGGCTATAGGAGGTAACTGAAAACGACATGAGTATTCTAATATCTCTCTTGCAGAAAAGTAAATGAACAAAACAAAACTGAAAGAAATAAACAGTGCTAGAATTAGAACTCAGAAAATAAATCAGCAGAAGGACAAGATAATTTCATGTCATTAGTCATTAAAAAGCTATGTGCAATTATCCGGGCTGTCTATAAGAACCTGAAAGAAAAACACTGATCAGTTAATAGTCATTAGAAAGCATAAAAGAAACTATGGACAGCAACTAACATGAATACCATAAACAGTGTAATATATACAAGCAAATGATTATGGCATCAGTAACATAAAGGAAGAAAGCATGAAACTATACAGTAATTACAAAACCTTGGTGTACAGGGGCCCTCTGCAACCTCGGCCAATCAGCAATCAATCACAAATTGAACTTAAGAACATTGTCTTCTCATGTATTAAAATGCAGTCATAATATAAAGATAAAGTCACGGGACAGTGGGCTCATAAAACAGTCAAAATTACATACACAAAAGCTAGCTAATATGCATATGATAACGCGTTATTTATAACTGAGGATGATACAACTACTTCCTAAATTTTGCGCTGCTAAACAGACACGCGAATAACCACATCCGAAAATCTAGTAATATGGTAGCCGTGACAATTAAATCCAAGGAGTGGTGGCTGTTAGATTTGGTTCACGGAGTAGTCCACAGGTGTTAGCACACCTCCTGAGATTGAGGAATTTGCCACACAAGTCTTCACGTGGTGAAAAACAGAGTTCTGCCACCGAAAACTCTTAGGTTGACCACCGCTTTGACTGCCCTTGCCATAGCCTTTTGTGAGTGATTCGGCTAAACCAAGGGGACACGTTCCATGTCCACATCATTTGCAAGTTGCCCATGTGGCCAGATTCTCCAATAGACACTTGTAACATAGACTTCAACAAAAAGGTTGTGGAAAGTTGAGCTGGCTGCGGAAAGTGACAAGATTCTGCAGCTGACTGAGCAAAAATCTAGATCAAACATCAGTCACAAGACATAGTTAGGAAACCATTTTATATGCTCTTTTTAAACTAATATGCAATGATTTTATAGCTTGGTGGTTCAGGTAACTGGAAAAAAAGGCTAAAAAGGTGTATAGGGAAGATGCAAGTTTGGGACTCAACATACCCCCACTGTGAAGGTGTTGCATGTCCTCATGCAACCAAAATTTTAGTCATCCCCCTTTAGTCCATATGTTCTGAAGCCTCTGCTAGTACATCCAGTCCTCTTCTCTTCTTTCTTGGTGCTACCACCATCCTGGGTTTCCTTATCAAACATCTGAATTTGAGATTGATTAATTCCCTGCTCAACTTTCTGCACTTTTTCTTTAGTTTCTTGTTCTTCTTCTGCCATAGTCCCAAATGTAGCATAGTATTATCATGAATGATTTTGTCCACTTTTCTTTGCTCCTTTAATGCTTCATTTTCTTGTTTAATGTGCTTGTTTAGAACCTCTAATTCAAACACTTCTTGTTTTAAGGATTGGACTTGTGCATCTTGTGTTATGTGGGGTAGAGTGGACGATGTGCTCAGGCCTGCAGCTGTCTTTTCTAAGGATTCGAGGTAATCATACACCTCCTGCTGACTTGGATCTATTTTGGGTGTTTTTCTTGGACTGACTTCAAATTCTTGTTGAGGAGGAGGACTGCTTTCTAATTCTGGCCGAGAAGGACTTACATCAACATCTGGAGGGCTGGTTTCAATATTTGGCTGAGGATGAGGTGGACTACGGCCAGTTGGAGGTTTCTCGGGTGTTTCCCCACCCAAGTCGATGAAGTGGGGTCCTTTTACTTGTGTTTTCCTCCACCTTCCGCCAAGCCTACTGCTTCTTAAATACTGTGGGCTAGTACTCCCTTCTTCCATGCTCTGTTTTCCTTTTTCTTTCTTCTTGGCTGTAGCAGCTTGTTTTTGAAGATGCACTAGTCTCTTAGACAATGTTTGATAGTCTTCCTCTATAGATGGCTCTGGTGATTGGTAGACATCTTCTATGTTCCTTTTTCCTTTCAATTTCCTCTGTTTTATGTCCTTAGTTCTTTCTTCCTTCTCTTTTTGACCAACTTCTTTAGTTTTGCTAATAGGAGAGTCTTGGATTATGGCACCTTTTTCTTTTCTCCTACTTCTTCTTGGTGTCTTTGGTGTACTGCTTTCAGGTGCCTCAGATGGCTCTTGAAAGTAATTTCTTACTAAGAACCGTTCCCAGGTATCTTTGTTTTTCTTCAGTTGGTCTTCAATGAGAATCCTTACAAGTCCATGATGATATAAATGAGGTTCTATGTCTCCTATGTTCTTTTGGACTATGGTGCTCATCTTTTTCAAGCTCAGCAGTAAGAAATAAGGCGGATTAAGGGTTTGATTCTCTAGAAGTTCATCAATAGCATAGTATGATACATGTACATTGCTCCAAAGTGGCCTTCACAAGTGATGAACTTTTGAATGATTAACAGTAAGCTGGCCCATTCTTCTTTTAATGCATGAATAGGAATTTCTTTTGTAAATACAGTAATGTCCATACTTGGGTTACATAATATGATTCTCCATGCCTGCTCGTCCACACTTTTGTTTTTAAACCAATGCTCACCTTCCTGGGGCAGGTCTGTGGCAGCTGTTATTGATGCTTCCGTGACCGTGAACTTCAGGTCTCCAATTTCCACCATTTGGCCGTTGAAAGACCTTGCAAAGGCTTTTGTTAACTCCTTATTATGGCCCTTAATTTTTGAATGAAGCGTAGCCATTTTGCTTTCTTCAGCAAATCTTTTACTTGAGGGTAACCTTCTAAGAACTTAGGTCCTTTCGGTTCTGCCCTTAGTAATCGTCCCATCCTTTCCTCTGTTTGAAATTCAACTGCGTCTGAGGGTTTAGCAGAGGTAAGATGGCTAGGTTGCAGGGTTTATGGCAAAAAACAGTGGCTTCAATTAGAAGATGGATAACAGGTAACAGGAGTGTTCAGGAACTGTAAGCAAAAACAGAGGATGAGCGGCCGAGGTGAGTTCACGTATGTGAACGAGGTGGAAATGTAGCCGTGGCTTTAACAAAATGGCAGGGTAGTGAAGTGAAGTCAGAATTTTGAATTGAATGGTTGTGTACGAGATGTTACACGTTTATGGAATGGTTGCGAAAAATGTGGCGGAGAGGAGCAGTAATGAAATAGGTCACATCTCATGATTACAAATGGAGTGTGAAAGTGCAGTCAACTACGAGTTAAACCCGAAAATTAATCATGAGACCATTTAGGGACTAAATGCATGGTTTATGGAATAATGTCATGGAATGGTAATGGGTAATGGAGCTATTGTGATAATCATTGCATATAGTGGAGCTTTAAGGTTTAATAAGTATGCAAAATTGTGCCTTTGATTGCTATTTGAAAGAAATTTTTGCTCATACCTTGGAATCCTTGTCATTTGTTGTCCATTGGCCTTTAATTAACTGCTCCTTGTTGATGTCTGTAGATGCTCCATGTCTTCATAGCATATGCTCAGTCACACCTGCATTTTCATGATTATTGCACTAACATCTTGACTGCAAATTTGAAAAAAAGAGTGGTGGCTGAGGAAACTGCTTCTGGCTGCGGAAACTGATTCGAGCTGCGGAAACTGACACATCACCCACTTGGCTGAATAAAGATAGTTAGGTAATAACTAACTGAATGGAAATGGTCATGAAAGAGGAATTTATTGATGAAATGGAGTGAGATGAAGTGGAGTGAAGTGAAATGGAGATGGAGTGGGATGGAAATGAAGTGAAGTGAAAATGGGAAAGAAGGAGAGATCTTTTTTTGGAAAATATAGAGTGTCAGGTGTCCCTAATTTTCACTCTACATTTTCTATATAAGACTGCCAATCAGTGATTGGTTTTCAAGCTTATACAAATTTATTTATTTATTTTATTTTATTTTATTTATTTATTTTGATAGAAAGGAACAAAGGCTAGGCTGGTGGGGAAGAAAGATTCTTCTTCACCAGCCTTATTGCAGAATTCTCTTGAAACATTTTGGCAAATTCCTCTTTTGAGAGTGGCTTATGATAAATCCTTAATCTATGGCCATTAACAATAAGAGGAGTTTGAAATTTATCAATGGTCTTGATTCTTACCTCTCCATTGCTAAAGACTTTGTCAATCTCATATGGCCCAAGCCAATGGGTCTGAAATTTACCTTTGAAGTCTTTAAACTTGGAATCAAATAGTAATGCCCAATCTCCCTCTTGAAACTTTTTTCTCTTTGATGTATCTGTCATGCCACTTAGCTCTTTGATGTTGAACTAGATCAATTCTTAAGATTTCTTCTTGTCTGATCTCATCTAGATCATTCAGCTGCTCCATTCTGTGCTTTTGGGCTTCTGATAGATCCATCCCCAACTGAACTGCCATTTTGAAAGTTTTGACTTAAAACTCAATGGGGAGCAGGACTTATTTCCCATAAACAAGTTCATAGGGAGAATGTCCTGTTGTATTTCTCCATGTAGTTCTGCAGGCCCATAAGGCTTCAGGAAGCCTTTCTGCCCAATCTCTTTTGTGTAGATGAACAGTTTTGGTGATGATGCTTTCAATAACTTTGTTTGTAGACTCCACTTGGCCATTTTCTTGCGGATGGTAAGGAGTAGATTTTCTATGCTTGATTTTGTATTCTTCCATCAGCTTCTCCATCATGTTGGATGTAAATTGACTTCCCTGATCTATCACAATTTCTCTTGGGAAACCAAAGTGAGTAAAAATATCCTCATAAAGAAAACGAACAACTGAATTTTTAGTAGTAGAAAGTAATGTTTTGGCTTCTACCCATTTAGTGACATAATCAGTGCATACCAATATATACTTCTTCTGTTTAGATGGTGGATTAATGGGTCGAATGAAATCTAAAGTCCATTTTTCAAAGGGTTCGATGAGTACCTATGGTTGTAATGGCATTTCATTTGAAAGAGTCGGTTTCCCTACTCTTTGGCAGCTGTCACACCTTTTGACATATTCTTTTGTATCTTTGAAGAGGGAAGGCCAATAATATCATAAAGAAAGGATTTTATAGGTTGTCCTTTTGTCAGCAAAGTGTCCACCGCATGGTTCATCATGACATGTCTTGAGGATGTCAGGCATTTCATCTTCCCGAACACATCTTCTGATCACACAATCTGGCCCTGTTTTAAACAATTCGTTAGAAATCCATGAATATTTTGAACTCTCCTGAATAATTCTTCTTTTTCCACTAGGAAATAGATGTGGAGGTAGCTTCCCTGTAACCAAATAGTTAGCAATATATGCATACCAAGGAGTCTTAGTAGTTATTGCAAATAAATATTCATCTGGAAACTTATCCTCTACAGGAGAATCTTCGTTAGTATTTTGGATCCTAGACAACAAATTAGCTACTGTATTTTGTTTCCCTGGTCTATCCAATATAGTAATATTGAATTCCTGTAAAAGTAAGAGCCATCTTGTAACTCTGCCATTAGTAACAGGTTTTTTCATTAGATATCTAATCGCAGAATGATCAGTATAGACAAAAGTTTCATAGCATGTTATATAATGTCTAAACTTATTGATTGCATGAACAACAACTAAGAACTCTTTTTCACTCAAAGTATAGTTCAACTTAGTGGGAGTCAAATTTTTACTGGTATAGTAAATGGCATAAGGAACTAAATCCTTTTGACCCAACACATCTCCTAGAGTTGTATCTGAAGCATCTGTAGAAATATGGAAAGGAAGTTTCCAATTTGGCCCTCTAAAAATGGGTGCTTCAGATATTGTTGTTTTCAAAGTTTCAAATGTTGATTGACAATTGGGATCCCATTTGAATTCACAGTCTTTTGTAAGTAATTTGAAGAGTGGAGATGCTATTTTGGTGAAGTTTTCTATAAATCTTCTATAGTACCTAGTAAATCCCAGAAAACTTCTAACATCTTTTTGACAATTTGGAATAGGCAACTTGGTGATGACTTCAACTTTTGATCTATCAACTTTAATCCCATCCCCTGAAATATGATGTTCTAAAACAATACCTTCAGTAAGCATCATAAAGCATTTTTCATGACTCAATGAAAGGTTTGTTTCTTTACATCTTATAAGGACTTTTTCCAAATTCTCTAATGCCTCTTCAAATGAATCACCATAAACTGTAAAATCATCCATATAAACCTCTACACAATCATGGATTAGATCAGAAAAGATTCCTAGTACTGCCCTTTGAAATGTTGCAGGTGCATTACATAATCCAAAAGGAAGCACTCGGTAAGCAAAAGTTCCCCATGGACAGGTAAATGTGGTCTTATCTTGATCTTTAGGTGTTACCTGAATTTGATTATAGCCACTAAAACCATCCAAAAATGAAAAGTACTTTTTGCCTGCTAGAGTATCTAAAACCTGATTGATAAAGGGTAAAAGAAAGTGATCCTTCAAAGTTGCTTTATTCAATTCCCTGTAATCAATGAATACCCTCCATTTACCATTCTTTTTAGGTACCATAACCAAAGGAGAAACCCACCGGCTATATAAAATTGGATAAATGAAGTTTACATTGAGTAGTTTTTGGAGCTCTTCTTTCATTATCTCCCTAAGGTTTGGATTCATCCTTCTCTGAGGTTGCCTGATTGGTCTATTGTTTTCCTCGATGTAGATGTGATGAATGCAAGTCTTAGGGTCAATACCTTTCATATCAGTATACTCCCATGCAAATGCAGTAGAATGTTTTTCCAAGATTTTGGTTAGCTCTCCCTGTTCTGATTTTTCCAAGTTTTTGTTGATATTCAATGTTTTACCTAGAAAGATATCAATGGCAGAACTACCAAACTCTTCCATAGAGTAAAGATACATTTTTCTAGATGATAGATACTCAATGTCAGAATCTAACTGAAATTGTGTGTGGTCATATTCTGAAGATGTTTCAAATTTTTCTAATGTGTTTAGAATTTGACTATCTTCACTGATTTCAGAAATGGTAAAGACAGGTTGTGTAGTGTCCTCATCATCGACCCATTCATTATCTCCTACTTCTGTAATTGCTTTTTCTGGAGGATACAGATTGAATTTCTTTGTCGAACTACCATCATAAATATACATATCCCCAGATCTACAACTGATAAAAGCATCAGCTGTGGCTAGCCAAGGTCTTCCTAAGATGACTGGGTGCCCTCCTAGGTTACTCTTGGGAGTTAAAATCATGAAATCTACTGGATATTCCCAAGAATCTAAGGAGACCAAAATGTCTTCTAATACACCATATGGTTTGATAATTGATCGATCTACAAGTTGCAGTAGTGTAGGTGTAAAAAGAAGATTAGGAAGTTTTAGCTGTTCCATAGTCTGTCTACTCATAATGTTGATAGCAGCCCCTAAATCAATCAAAGTATTTGGAATTTCTACCCCATTGATATGTGCTTTGACAATTGGACTACCGAGATCTACATACTTCTGCATGGTAAGTTTTCCCATCATGATATCTGCAATTTTTCCTACGAGGTGGATTCTTCTTGTATCTCTTGGTTTCCTTCCTGGTCTTTTGAGACTCAACTCCTTTATTGTCTTTGCTAGAATAGGAATCTCTCTAATGGCTTGTAGCAAGGGAATCTTGATACAGACATTCTTTAATTCATCTAGGAAATCATAGTCAGGCAATAAGATTTGTTTTTCCACTCCTTTATCAATCTGTAATCTTTCAGGAAAAGGAGGTGTGGATGAAGATGCAGGTTGCTCAACTATAGGAGTTGTGGGGGTTGACTCTTTTTCTTTTTCTTTTTGAGTGCTTGAGTTTTGAAGAGATGCTTCAGAACCTTTATTGGCTTCAAGAGAATCTTCCGCATAAATGCTTTGCTTTTGAGCATCTATAGAAGGCTTTTCTAAAACTATACTAGATCTGAGTTGTACATCATTGAGAGGGACAATCATATAGGTAGGAAATTGTTGTCCTTATACCATGTAAGCATTTTGAGGGTTTTTATTATTAGGATTTGGCAATGGCTGGGAAGGTAGTTGATTTGTATTTTGTTGGAATGGAAGCAAGAGTTGGGAATTTGGATTCTGTTCAGAAGGTTGTTGTTGTTGTGGAAATGGCAATGAAAGTTGTGGATTTTGATTTGGAAGTTGTGGAGCTTTTTTATTTTGAAAAGATGGAGGATATTGATAAAATTGAGCAAATCTCCCATAATGATTTTGCATACCTTGTACCCATGATTGAAATGGATTTTGATGTTGGGACCAAGGTTGTTGCCAAGGATTCCAATTTGGTGGGGGTTGAAAGTTTGTGGGGTTGTTAAACCCTTGATTTTGTTGCCCCTGCCAAGGTCTCCTTGAAACCAAAAAGAGAGACTCAATTGAATTTGGGTCTTCTTGAAAGACATCTTTGAGCCCAGGAATTGAAGGACAATCCTTGGTCTCATGGCTTTCTAAACAAATCACACATGTTTCTAAAACTTTTGCATCCAAGGGACATTCCCTTAGGGCATGTTTCTTCCTACATTTCGGACAAAAGATGGCCAAAGCTTTAGCTTCTGCTTTCTGCTTGTTTTGTATCTTAAGGGTGTCTAGTTGCTCACTAAGACTCCCTACAATATCAATTTTGAACTCATCAAGCATGTTGCCAATCTCAACCCTACTTATTTGCTCTAATAAGAGAACGATCTCTAGGCCCTTTTTTCAGTTTTAGATTTTCCCCTTGAGAGATGGACACATAGCTCTACTATATCATCAGAAGTGGAAGTTGAGATATATCTCCTTTTCCCATCATGCTCAAACTATCTATCCATTCATCTCTAATGGTTTTTAATAGAAGGGCTTTCAAGGTTTCCTCATCTAAGTTATTCATTCTTGCTCTTTTCAGGTTGTATTGAAATCTTTCAAGTAAATCCTCCAAGTTTTCATCTTCTTTTTGCACCATTTTGAATACCTCATCCTTATGATTGGTGGGCATACAATTGTCCAGGTATCTATCCAAAAAAAATTGTTTCGTATCATTCCAAGTCCTAATAGATTGAGTGACTAATCCCATGAACCATTTTAGAGAAGCTCCCTTCAATGTTGAAGGAAACAATTTGAGTTTTTGACAGTCTTCCATATAATCATAAGTTCCGCATACGACTTTAAACTCAAATAGAAATGTTTCAGGATCCTCACTTCACAACTCATAAAAGTTTGGGAGGACAGATGGTGAGATGTTTTTCATTGTTGTTCGAGATTCGTCATCAACTATAGGAAATACAAATGAGTTATCTCCATCCCTATTTCCCCCATTGTTACCTCTACCTCCTCCATTGTTTCCTCCTCCTCTACCTCTACCTCTACCTCCTCCAAATCTGTTTACTTCTTCCTCTGTCATGATAGTTTCCTCAGAGATTTCAGAGTCCTCTGGTTCTTCTACTAATGGCGAACGAGGAGGAATTTCTCCCTCTTCTTCTTCAGGTGATTCTACTTCCTCAACTACAATGTGTTTTCCTGTAGAAGTAAAGAAAGGGTCTTTTCCTAACTCAGATTCGGTGGATAGTGTGGGAGAGTCTCTTAATTCAGCTATTGCCTCTTGAATTCCAGGAATACTAAGGCTAGGAGTGTGAGTTGGAGATGATGGAGGTGTATCTTGTCTATACCTTCAAGTAGATGGAGTTGTAAAAATCAAACTCTTGGCCCTAGCTATAAACCTTCCCCTAGAATCTCTTGCTCTATGCATGTCATTTTTTTATTTTTCTTCAAGTCGAGCTAATAATTCTCTTTCTGATCTTCCAGATCACTCTAGGTGCAAGAAGAGAGCATAATCAAGAAATTATTGAACCAATAACTCTCTTTTCTAATCCTCTGGATCAGACTAGGTGCAGGAGGGGAGCATACTTTGAGAAGTTATCAATTTTTACCTTCCTTGAAATTTTCTTGTTTTTCTTCTTTTTTTTAAGAAATTGGCTACCTAGTTTCACTTCCCCAGCAACGGTGCCAAAATGTTTGGTCAATTTAGTGTGTCCTAAATTGCTATATAAATTATCAATCCGGGAGTCATAAACTACTGAAGTGAAGTGCACTATATATGCAAGATAACCGATTTCTTACTTCTTTGTCGTTTTTTATTTTTGGTTTGTTTTTGGGTTTATCTTTTGTTGATTCCCTAATGTGAAATGGCAATTCTAAAATTCAAGTATGGATATAAGTGTTCAAGGCAATGGTGACCTCTAAAATAATTTCCAAACTTCAAAGTTCTCAAAAAGGTTTTAAAACTTGCAATGATGAAATCAATTACTAAGAGAAAATAAAAATGTACCTAAATTCTAATTAAACCAAACAGTGAGCTAGTGACTATGAAACCCAATACCCTTGCTGTTGTATAAAAAGAAAACTGAACTCAAAGCAATTCAAAAATTGTAAGCAAAGTAAACTAAATCATACTACATCAACTCATATTCTGACCCCTCACCATTCGACTCGCTTTGGCTATAGGAGGTAATCATAAACAAATTGAGTAATCCGATATCTAAATTGCATAAAATGAAACTAAGATCAAACTACACATTCATACTTCAATCCCTCACCATTCGACTCGCTTTGGCTATAGGAGGTAACTGAAAATGACATGAGTAATCTAATCACTAACTTGCAGAAAAATAAACTAATATCAAACTACGCATTCATACTCCAATCCCTCGCCATTCAACTCGCTTTGGCTATAGGAGGTAACTAAAAACGACATGAGTAGTCTAATATCTATCTTGCAGAAAAGTAAATGAACAAAACAAAATTGAAACAAATAAACAGTGCTGGAATTAGAACTCAGAAAATAAATCAGCAGAAGGACAAGATAATTTCATGTCATTAGTCATTAAAAAGCTATGTGCAATTTCCCAGGCTGTCTATAAGAAACTGAAAGAAAAACACTGATTAGTTAACAGTCATTAGAAAGCATAAAAGAAACTATGGACAACAACTAACATGAATACCATAAACAGTGTAATATATACAAGCAAACGATTATGGAATCAGTAACATAAAGGAAGAAAGCATGAAACTATACAGTAATTATAGAACCTTGGTGTACAGGGGCCCTCTGCAACCTCGGCCAATCAACAATCAAACACAAATTGAACGTAAGAACAATGTCTTCTCATGTATTAAAATGCAGTCATAATATAAAGATAGAGTCACAGCACAGTGGGCTCGTAAAATAGTAAAAATTACATACACAAAAGCTAGCTAATATGTGTATGATAACGCGTTATTTATAGCTGAGGATGATACAACTACTTCCTAAATTCTGCGCTACTAAACAGACACGTGAATAACCACGTCAGAAAATCTAGCAATATGGTAGCCGTGACAATTAAATCCAAGGAGTGGTGGCTGTTAGATTTGGTTCACGGAGCAGTCCACAGGAGTTAGCACACCTCCTGAGATTGAGGAATTTTCCACGCAAGTCTTCACGTGGTGAAAAACAGAGTTCTGCCACCGCAAAACTCTTAGGTTGACCACCGCATTGACTGTCCTTAACCATTGCCTTTTGTGAGTGATTCGGCTGAACCAAGGGGACACATTCCATGTCCACATCATTTGCAGCTTGCCCATGTGGCCGGATTCTCCAGTAGACACCTGTAACATAGAATTCAACAAAAAGGCTGCGAAAAGTTGAGCTGGCTACGGAAAGTGACAAGATTCTGCAGCTGACTGAACAAAAATCTAGATCAAACATCAATCACAAGACATAGTTAGGAAACCATTTTATATGCTCTTTTTAAACTAATATGCAATGATTTGACAGCTTGGTGGTTCAAGTAACTGGAAAAAAAGGCTAAAAAGGTGTATATGGAAGATGCAAGTTTGGGACTCAACAGAAGGATGACTCCCTTCCATATGCACCTCATCCTATCTATCCTAACATCCCTTGTGACTCTGCCACTTTTGATTCTTCTTGTGAAAACTCATTTTTGGATGCTTCTACTTCTGATTATTCACAGGACACATCGGATGTCAGCCTATCATTACATTGCAGAGATGGAACATCTTCCTATGAAAATTCATCCCATCTATCATCTATCATTTATAAAAACAGAGAGGGTGAACATCCTTGTCTATCATGTACCCCTCTGCATCATTCATCAAATCATGAGGATGATGAAGAATATCCCAAATTTTATGATCACGGTTGCCGTGATCTATGTACTTCTTCACTTGATCACAATGTTGATTCACTCATTGTTAATCTATCTAAACCATTGGTCTCCGATGATCTATCTATTCATGGAGTGGAAACCCAACAAGTTGTCAAGGCACTTCAGCCTTGACTGATGGTTATGTCAGGCCCTCGCTGTCTTGAGGTTGCTTCCACTTTCGATCAGAACATTTTTGAAACACCCAAGGCTCCTCATCACTCTCTGCTTCACATTGAAGATCAACCAAACACCCATATTTCACTTCCTCCACTCGAATCACATGATCCCATCGCCCAAGATTTGGAGGAATCTTACACAACGAGCACGCTTGCGAAGCATAAGCTGTTGGTATTTCTCATGTTCGCTCATATGTCACAGTCCAAAGAGTGTGCATGTTTACCGTATGCATGCAGTGCATCTCAACACCATGGTACATCTGTAGAATGTTTGTTTTATTCATTCACTCTTTTCTATTTCGTGGATGTTCCAGAACTCAAAGTGTGTTGGTCTTCGCTGGTCTATCTTTCTTCTTCACTAGTTTACATGCATATCTTTCTCGTTAACCATGCCTTCACCAACATTGGCCAGCCAATGTGCTGGTGGCTACACTAGAAATATCACTTCACTTGAGTAGGCCCATGCACTGTTTAGCGTAGCAGTAGGAGTAGTCTTTTCTTCTTGCTTTGCTTTGCTTTCTAGTTTGCATGTTTGTTTGCTTGCTTACTTGGTTTGGTTTCCTTTCTTTCTTACTTTTCTTACTTTTTTCCCTTTCTCTTTAATTCTGCTGTTTCATGTTTGCTTTATTTTCTTACTTGTACCCATAGTTTAGCCTCCCTTGAAACTGTGTTTGGCTCTCGAGACAAGTTAGTCAAATCTAAGAGGACTTGTACAGCTATCAACATCTAGTTATCTGTTTTCCTCTCTCTTTATGAAGAGCTTGTTGTCTTCAGTAGATGATTCCTTGATGAAAAATATGTTCTGTTCAGAGTAAGTCCTAGTGAAAATACAAAACGTGCACTATTAACTAGTACTACCTATGCTAATTGGTTCTTTTGGGTTAACCCTTGTCAACTCACCCAACTAGAATAAAGTCAGGGGGAAAAACCTTAACAAGTGTGTCAGAGGTATACATAACATGCTTATCTCAAGTAACAACCTCTTCTACTCTCAATAAGTCGGGATCCCTCTTCTGCCTCTAAAATAAATAAGTGCCTATGCACAGTTTAAAAAAAAAATGAAAAATGAATAAGCCGATAGAATAGAAATGCTTCCTGCGTAGAGAGGTGATGCAAGTAACTCCACCGGAGTATTGACCAGGCTCACTGGAAGTAGAGAAATACTTGTGTTCCCACATTACTCCGTCGGGGTACTGTCTAGGCCTGTTGGCAGCAGAGCAACACCAGAGATGAAACTAAAACTCTGACAGTCATGTTACTTATGCACCAATATGCCCCTCATCCCCAATCAAAACAACTGAGTTGACTTAGCTTGGAATGTGTGCTGACTGATCAAGAGCATGGCAGGCGCTACATCTTTTAATCAAGCTAGTGTGGAAGCCATGATGATCAAATAATTGAACAACACCTCCAGAAGGGTTAGACTCACTATTCATGAAATAAGGTCCATTCAGAGAGCTCAATTTCTACTGATGTGTCACCAAGTGTTGTAGCGGCTACAGCCACCCTCCAAATTTTTGGCTCACATGCAAATTTTGAAGCCTACCTTGAATCCTACAATTGATTATCCTTGGTCCCTCGTTGGTAAGCTAATCATTTCAAGCTCCCCTCCTTGATTTAAGAGTTCCCTATGTTCTCATCTTTGGGAATAGGGGTTGTTGTTTTCCATGCAAATGGGATGTTGTTTTTCTTCAAGGGAAAGCATGTGCGCATGAGTGGTTGTCATCACATAGACATGTTTCACTCTCCCTTCACATACTCTTGTCACAAAGGTTGTTGCATCAAGAAAAGTATGTCTTATTCATTCTGGATGGTCTATGTTGTGTCTCTAAGTATCTGCATCTGATAAAAGTCAATTCTTATCAATGTTTACATATGTTTCATTGATCTCACTCTTAGCCATTTTCCCGAGCAATCTAGCCTCATCCAGCTTCTTGAAACTGTGTTCTTTGCTTCTGCAACCATTAAGCTTCCTCCCTTGGCTGCTAAAATCCCAGAGTGCATAGAGGCATAAAAATCCCTTGCATCTTGAAACCTTGCAGCTTGCAAATACATCAACCTCCCTTGCCTGCTGAAACCCCACAATCCACAAAGACCCCAACTAGAACTACTCACCAAAAATGCAAAAAATAGTTTGACATCTAGCACTCCTCTCCAGAAATGCACAGAGTAGTCCAGCTACACTGCACTTAGAAATTGAGCAGAGGTGTCCTCCCAAGACCCCTGTCCTGTAGCAGTGCCCTAAGCCTCAAAACTACACAGTGTTGTTCAAGTTGTCCTGTCAGTATTGCATGTAGAAACTACGCAGACGGGCCTCTAAGGGCCGCATTATGGCAGTAATCACTGTCCTCTGAAATTTCACAGATCAACCTCTCAGTGACTACGGGAAAAGGTGACATGTTGAGATCACTCCCAAGGAGTTGAGGAGAAGGACCGAGGAACCAAGTAATGGAAAATATCAAGACCGCATGCTAACTTCATTGGATGCATGATCATCTTAAGGGTAAGTATCGTAAGTAAAGAATACCTTTCGATCTACACCTCTTGGTTGAGTTGGCAGGACTGCTTGTCATTGTCATAGCATCTTGTCCTCAATAACATGCATGTGTGCAAACACGAAAGTCATTTTATGTGTTTCTTCTACATGTCTTCCTTCTCTTTCACTTGTTCGATGAACTGTCGTCTTCAGCTTGTTGATTGCTATGTCATGCTTGCGACCTCATTCTGGTTATGTTGAAGGTTGTGTTTGAGTTGTGTTCACTATGTAAACATCTATCACACTCACACATGATGTTGTAAGCACTGTCGTGCAAGTGTCGTCATGGTCATTCAACGATCTATCATAGGCGTCGAGCTTGTCACTCACACCGTCGGTTAAGAACACAGAGTGTATGTTGTCTTGATGGTTTGAGGTGTCTTGTCGTCAATTCATGATGAGTGTGCGTGCACAAGGTCATGCATGTACGATGTCAATTGGTCACACACTTAGTCATTTTGCTGAAGCTATGTCGACCAGACCCACCCCCAACAATCGTACCTCCACTGAGCTGCACTGCGCAGTTCCAACCCTTAGTGAACATGTACTGCTGCCCAGAATTGCACAGAGCTTGAGGCTACCTCCCAGGTAGTCTATGCTACACAATCCTGGAATCGACTTGAATGACTTTCACATAGAATGGCACAAAATTTTCCCAGCAATCCATCTCAATCTGCACTGTCTGCAAGCACATCAACCAAGCCTCCAACTGGTCAACCAGAGAGTTTGATCAGGCAGTGACCCCAGGCCTCACTCCTCAAAACATTGCGCTGAAGTTGCCAAGGATGCTCGCTTTCGCTGACTGAAGAAACTGCACAGACATGACAGACAGACACCCATTTTTTGTCACTGTACTACCCTAAAAAAATGCATAGTTTTTCCAACCAATCACCCTGTCAGCTGACCTACTGCTCATCCTGAAAAATGCATAATTTTCATGAGCAGTCTCCCAGTTGTCCATCATCCCGCTAAGCTCAAAAACTATGCAAGGATTTCCAGCAGGCTAGCCTCCTAGCTCTACGCAGTTTTTTCTAGTAGCCTCCTGCAACCCTCTGCCAACTCCCCAAAATAATTGAGCAATATTTTCCAGCAGCCTCATGCAACCCACTACTAGCTCCCTAGATAAATTGCGCAGTTTTCACTGCCAGTATCCCTCTGCTGCCTACACTTTCAAATCCCGTAGATAGTCACTCATGATCTGGATTGTCCATCTTAGCCTTCTAGTGACCTCTACGTAGTTTTCATGGACAGTGCCCAGAGCTCGCATTCCAGCTTGAAATTTTCCTTGCATAGTTGCAGAGCCTTGTGCTCTCTCCCTGTCACCTGCATGTGAAAGTGAAAGACAATGCATCATGGTAGACTAGGATCTTTTTTGATTTGATGATGTCTCATCATAAGTGATTGCAAACACAGGTACATAGATGAAACATAGCACAATGATGAATGTGATGAATGAGGAGAACATGTAAGGAGACTTGTTCACGAACGGACGAACACATGAAGCATGCCAAAGTACAAGTGAATGAGTGACGTGCACATGCAACATCAAGTGAACACCAAGACCATAAAAGACTCTGCACACCTTGCCATGCGGAGGTGAAGCTATGATACACCAAGAGCACATCCATCACTCGGTAGCACTGCAGCTCGACATGCACACTATCACCAGCATGAACATACCAGCTCTGTCGTGTCGATTCATGTCATGAGTATCTTGGCCACATCACTACTGTGGGTCAAATTATTGTAATCAATGTAATGTAATGTGGAATTCCAAGAGACCCACATGTAAATCTGAAGAGTCATTTAAAGTTGAAGAGTCATGTAAGTCAAACAGTCATGAGGGAAGTCGAACATTCACAAGGGCCAGTTTTATGCTTGGCTATAAATACCCCTCATTTGTACATGCAAAGGAATTTTTTACCTTGGCTCCTCCCACATAGCCTTGAGAGTCTATAATCTTTTCTTTGAGGAGCGAGCAGTGGCTCCAATGCCCCGATATTGGGGTTAGTGATGTAATGGTGTATGGATGTGTCTTGGAACTTTCTCTTAGTTCAAAAGCCTTTAATAGGCTAGCACATTTCACACATGTATTGTATTTGTTTATAAGACTATTCTTTGGATGCTTGTAATGCATGTTGCTTTAATCTGTATTAAGAAAATTGAACTTTTTCAATTGTTTTAGTACATATGTTGTTGGAAATGTGTTGTATCAGTTGCTAACGTTGTCTCACCCATGTGGGCTACCCCGCCAGACACTCGATAAATTCATTTTTGTAAACTTGTTATAATGTATGTCGCACTCATGTGGACTATTCGCTAGGTGTTGTACATGTTATATGTTCACCTTGTGTTTTTGAATGCCGCATCTGTGTGGACTACTCCGCCAGAAACTACACATGTCCTGTTGTGTTGTGTGTCTCTAGAGAGTTGGGAATATTCCCTTTCAACATGAGACTCATTTCCACCCTCTCCCTCTACAGTGAAATGACTTTGACACAAGTGGCACTGAGCAATCACTAGGCATACAAACCTCGTTGTTCGAAGACTAAGAAAACCACTTTCATGTGATAACAAGTAAGAGCTAAGGCATATATTTAAGATAATGGAAATCAGGCCATCGTATCTGATGGGACTCCTACACCAAACGATGTTAGGTATAGTTGGGACTTCACACCGGGGATGTCTCCTGAATGTTGGCAGGTCTAGCACCATCAACAATACCCTGGTGCACTATCTACTAGATAACATGAAAATATTCAACAAATAATTTCCATTTGTTACAGAAGTTTGTACAGACTCCCCAACAACTATTCTGCAATTTTTGTAAGACTATAGGCCATGATGAGAACAATTTCCGAAGCTATGATAATGATGGACAAAACCTGACATATAGAGTACAGGCTGAGACACGTCCTCAGCAGGATCAAGGCGCAACTGCAGCACACAGAGGATTCTAGTGACAAGGAAGAGGATAAGGGGAGGAGATGGAAGAGGTCATAGATAGATTATTTGTTACAATTGTGGAGAACCAGGCCACTTTGCACGAGATTGTTAGAACCCAACACACCCCTCTTGTCAATATTGCTGGCAATTTGACCACGTTATATAAGATTGCCCCATGCTCATTGCCAAGATGCAAGAGAAGAAGAACCAACATCCCACCGAGAAAATCCTGATGATGAGATCAGAACCGCACGAAGATGGGCCTAGTGTTAATATCGTTATGTTGTCACAGGAAAACAACCAAAAGAAAATATATGCGTGCAGAAGGAGGCTGACAAAGATGCTAGATTTGATTTTCATAAGGTAAAGAAAAATTTTATGGAGGTGAATAAGAGCTTTGTGGATTCATGAGCTTCCACATCAAAGGCTCAGAGCACCCAAACGAAGAATCCTGAAGAAGTCATTGTTGTGTAAGAAATATATCCTTCAGTGTTGTCACCCTTTTTATAGACTTGCATGATGCTCCTAAGGGACTAGAAAGAAGTTGAAGGACTACAAGAGTTGATAGACAATAGTGCTGGCAAGGGTAAGCCACTACCTGAACAATGCACAATACATAAAGTAGACAAGGGTAAGAAAATCACTGATAGAGAGATGAGATTGACTGCACAGGTCAGAGAATTCGAAATGGACCAAGTGATCCTATATTTGGTATCGAATGTGAATATTTTTCCTAAACAGACCTAGGAAAGAATGGAAAAGTCAGCGCTGCAGTGGTCCCCAATTCAGATGCGAATGGTGAACCAAAAAAAGATTATTCCAATGGGGCACCTACATGGAGTAACTGTGGATATTGAAGGGGTGTGCGCTATAATTGATTTTAAAGTAATCAAAATAATGGATGATAGTAATACTTATTCGGCACTGCTTGGAACTGATTGGGAATTTGATATAAATTTGCTCAACAACTTGAGGAAGTGCAACATGACATTTGAGAAGAAGGAACTAAGAGTCATTGTTCCATTGGATCCAGCCAAGGGTGTGTGATATACTGAACCACTCAAAGATTACTATGAGGAGTATGATATTGAGTAGATCTATAAGCTTACTGTGTGGGATGAGGATTGGATCAACCCTATGGTGGATGGGTGAATCACTTGGGAAAAATACAAATCTTCCAACTCAGATTCAGATGAGGAGCTCGAGCATTGGCATAATAGATTGCTTGAAGTATCAATGTTGCAATGCAACAGGCTTACTAAGTCACTCTAGTGTATATCTACTAAGGTACACACTTTACCATACTATGATGGCTTAGAATATGTAAATTTGTTTCTTGATAAATTTGAAAGGGATGTACCAGAGGAGAATCGGTTCTAGGCTTTGGACATCACTATGAGAGCTACGCCTGCCAGATGATGGGTACACATAAGAAAAAATTTGCAGACTGGAAGGAGTACTGAAGGATGATGAAGCTACGGTTTGGATATGGTAATACTTGCATTGCTGAAAAATATACAGGGAAGGATGATCTGCATGAGCATCTGGCTCATTGGACGAAACCATGGGGAGAGTAACCACAAGCGGAATGGGTGCATATATTCTGCCACACTTTGGATACTATTCCGATGAATTGATATCTAGAAACAAAGCTGTGACATGGAACCGCAGAGTGGGACGTTCTAAAGGAAAGCTTTATGTTAATGTTCAACTTTGAGGATGGATTTGAGTGTATTTATGAAGAATTATTGGAAATCAAGCCTTCAATATTGAGAATGCCTGTAGAACCTCTCTCGTGGTTACAACCAGACTAGAGTACGCAGTTGCGCCATGTTCTGGAATGCTACAATGTTACTGCAAAGGAAGGTGAGGAAGATCCCAGGAATATCAATATCCTTGAGTCAAAGGGACAACGTGAAGTCGCTGGGCCTAAGGTAGAAGTTCCTAACATCTCAAAAACATTGAAAACCAAGAAAATAAACATTGGGTCAGAAGCATAGCTGAAGTTCACAAATATAGGTGATTACTGGGATGAGGACATAGTTGACAAGGTCATAGAGTTATTACGGGAATATCAGGACTTGTTTCCAACAAAGTTTTTTGATCTGAAGGGGATAGTAGGTGATTTGGGTGTTATGAAGATCAAGTTGAAGCTAGATGTGAAGCCCATGAATCAGCGCCCATACCGGTTGAATCCAAAGCACAAAGAAAAAGTGTGTGAAGAACTAGATAAGATGCTTGTAGCAGGGATTATTGAGTTGGTAGAAGAATCAAACTAGGTTAGTCCTATGGTAGTTCAAGAAAAGAAGACAAAGGGAAAAATCAAAATTTGTGTAGATCTAAGGAAGTTGAATGATGCTTGTGTACATGATCCTTTCCCTACTCCATTCACAGATGAAGTCTTGGAAAACATTGGAGCTCAAGAAGCCTACTCTTTTACAGATGCATTCTCATAATATCACTAGATCAAGATCATGCAAGAAGATCAAAGTAAGACTACCTTTGCTACAGAATGGGGCTCTTTTCAGTATACAGTTATGCCCTCTAGACTTAAGAATTCCCCATCAATATTTTCTAGGGTGGTAGTCGCAGCCTTTAAATAATTTATTCATAAGTTTTTGGAGGTTTACTTTGATGATTGGATGGTGTTTGGGTTAGTGAAAAAGAATGTTACAAGTCTTTGCCTCCCGCTAGATACTTGTCTGAAGTATTAGATATCCCTTAATCTAAAGAAATTTACATTCTGTGTACTGTATGGGATATTGTTGGGACACGTTTTTTGTAAGAAATTGTTGATGGTGGACCCTGCCAAAATTGCAGTGATTATCAATTTGGAACCTCCAAGGTATGTAAAATAGTTGCGTGCAACATTGGGCCATACAAGATACTATATTAAGTTCATCAAGGCATGTGCGCAGATCACCATGCCCATGGAAAAATTATTGAAGAAGGATGTGACATTTTGATGGGAAGATGATTGCCAAAAAAGCTTAGATGTGTTGAAGGAAAGATGGTTACAATGCATATTCTACTGTTCCCCGATTGGAAGAAAGAATTCCATGTACATGCAGATGCATCTTGCATAGTGTTAGGAGCAGTGTTAACCCAACTGGTAGTAGGAGACATTGACCATCTGATTGCATTTGCAAGAAGAAAGTTGTTAATGGCAGAAAGGAATTATTCAACCACGGAGCATGAAGGATTGGTGATGGTATATGTGCTCCAAAAGTCTAGACATTATTTGTTGGGTATGCACTTCAAAATGTACATAGACCATTCTGCTTTGAAGTACTTGGTCAACAAGCCACTGTTGGTGGGGAGGGGGGGGGATTTGTAGGTGGTTACTGCTATTTCAGGAGTACGACTTTGAGGTAGTTGTGAAGCCAGGGAGATTAAATCCTGGACTGGATTACCTTTTGCGGATTAAGAATGGTGAAGAACCTACTTGATGAAGGATTGCTTGATGCGCAACTCTTTGTTGTGTGCGTTGTAGATCAACATTTTGCAAACATAATCCAATTCTTTTCTACAGGTACAGCTCCTGAAGGATATACGACGCAGCATAAGAAATAATTGGTGGTTAGGGCTACAGATTTTTCTGTTATTGTAGGGAACTTATATAAAATGGGATAGGATGAAGTTATGTGTAGGTATGTACCGGATTATGAACAACAAAGTATCCTCGCTGAAAAACATGGAGGAGTTTTTGGGGGAAATTATGGTGGAAGAGAGACTACGCAGAAGATCCTACGAGCTAGGCTATGGAGGCCAACTGTGCACAAGGATTCAAAGGAATATTGTAGGGCATGTGATGTCTGTCAGAGGACTAGAAAGACGTCATAGAGGGATGAATTTCCTCTAAACCCGCAAGTTTCATTACAGGCATTTGACAAATGGACAATAGATTTTGTGTGACCTGTTCAACCATGAGGAAAGATGACAAGAGCATGATACATCATCACAGTGACATATTTGATGAGGTGGGTTGAGGTGTAGCCCACGAAGGATTGCATCGCGGCTACAACTGTGAATTTTATATTTGAATACATTTTGTCTAGGTTCGGTTGTCCTAAGATTTTGATGAGAGATAGGGGTTCACATTTCCTGAATGAAACAATTGCTGCTTTGCTTGAAAAATTCAAGATGTATCATCAGAAAAGAACACCATATCATCCTCAAGCAAAATTGAATGGTTGAAGCCTTTAATAAGATCCCAGAGAATGCTTTGACGAAGATCTGTAATGCAAATAGGAACAATTGAGATGTGCACATACCAGTTGTTCTTTGGGCATATCGAACTACCTGTAAGAAGTTGACTGGATAAACACCATTTAGGCCGATCTATGGACAAGAAGTAGTGATGCCAATGGAGTAAGTTCTTCCCAGTTTGAGCATCGATGCAGTCACAAAGATGGAAGATTGGGATACCATGGAAGAACGCCTCGTGTAGATACTTGAATTAGAAGAAGATCGCTTCCTAGCAGGTTTTCATCAGTAAGTGAAGAAGGCTCAAGAAAAGGTGTGGCATGATCGCCACATTAAGCAGCACACCTTTAAAAATGGAGATTTGGTACTGATGTATGATAGAAAATTTAAAAATTTTCCAGGAAATTTTGAGATGTATTGGCTGGGGCCATACATCACCAAGGAGATTATGCATGGAGCTACAGTTTAGCTCGCAAAGCTAAATGGGAACTATATCTAGGAAGAATCAATGGGAGTCAGTTAAAGTTGTACAGGGGTGATCCCACCCCTGCGCAATGACTTTATGGATGTAGGATAGTCTTAGTACTTCAGGTAGTTGCAAGGAAGTGCGAGACTATAAACTACACTGCTAGAATGACAATTTGGCGAAGCGAATGGGCCACACAGTGATTAGGGGAAAGGTGCATATGGGAGTTGCAATGAAGGAGATGCACTAGCATGGTGGTTCCCGTGCAACCTGGCTAGAATGTAACCATTGGAACCACTGTAGATGATGGAATTGCAATTTTTCCATTAAAGGGAGCGGGGGGAGAGAATTTAAGGAGTATATCTTTGGAAATCTACCGCAAAAAGAGCATTAATGACAGAGATATGGAGGGAACAGATGGATTTCAAGTCAAAGTGGGCTATAAATACAACATCCTAATCCACATTTGGAAACTTTGTTTCTAGAGAAATTGCCTTGAGATTTTGCGCCTTATTTTGTGCCAAGACGATTTCTTCATGTCTGGACGGGAAGAGACACAGAAGAATTTTTTGCAACAATGATTTAAGTTTAAGGAGGGTTTACCTGAATGGAAGAAGGAAAAATTCTAGGAGAGAATGACTACAACACAACAAGTCCCTACCAAAGTGACTAGGTCTCCAAGGCCTAAACCCACTACCTCCGTGGTAGGAGAGAAGAAGCAAAAGAAGCCACAACAAGTGTTAGTGCAGAAATTGCTGCGCAAAAATCTAACAAAGGTCCAATAGAAGGGTCGGATGGATAAAATCAATCAACCAGCAAAGGCCCTAGACTTGGATGAGGAAGAATTGAACATGGGGGTTGAAGATATTGACGAAGAGGAAGCAGTGTTGATTACTCGGTTACCACCTTACGTACCCCCTAGGAAACCCACTGCCAAAGTGACTAAGGACCCAGACTCAGTGAAATTCTAGGTATTCACAACATTACTACTGGAGGAAGTACCTGTTGAGGGAAATTTGTTGGCTTGGGTACCAATTTTCAAGATGGAGGACTGGAACCTGGGTGATCATTCGAAGTTACCACAGCTCGAACCTAGAAGATATTTGAAATTAGTCTACAATGAGGAGTCAGGTGTTACACGACTTGAGCCAATGAATTGGGTGGCTGGAATTGTGTGCAGGATTTCTCAACATGTTGTGGGTGCCACATTTTAGCCAAAGTATCATTAACACTATCTGTGGGCATCAATTATTGGTGTTGGTTCATGATGGGTGCCTTTGGTTGGGAGGGCCCATTCCAATTGACGACATATTGGTCCACCGAATAATCTTGGTTCCTTATCAGAGAGTGAACCCCGTAGATACTTTTGTGGGGAAATTGCAGGAGAAGAAGTTGTCAAACCAGATGAAGAGTGACTTTTAGTTGGTGAAGAAGTTGCGTGGCTACGCCATTAACTCCATATTAGATGGTGTTGTGAAGTTTTCTGCCAAAATTTTGGCTGGAAAAATAATAAGTGTCGCGCAGATGAAGTGCCAGCACCAGTAGTATTTTTGGTTGTGGAGCACAGCAAAGGGGTTCAATACAATTGGGCCAAGTATCTCTTTCATGAGTTCTTAGAGGATTGTCATGAAGCCTAGGAGGATGGAAAGGCATTCCACTACACATGGTTACTTATGTTGATCGTGTTGGTGGCATGAAGGATGCCTAAGGAGAGCTAGTTCCCAACATATGATCTAGACTTGTGAGAGGCTATTAAATTTTCCTTACTATGGGCGACAAAGGATCCTAAATGTATCATGTAAGGAAAGATCTTTTAGGTCTTTTGCGAGTTAGAGTTGCAGATGGTGATCAACCAACGACCACGATTATCACCAAGTTGACATGTGCAGTATACTAATATTGTAGATTTCAAGGTAGATTTTCACAATCTGTCCATACACCCAAAGAAGGACGTGGCAAGAACATGGCATAATTTTCCATACTTAGTCAGAAAATATGACATTATGGGGGTCATCAGCAAATGGCCAAGCGAATGGCTCACCCCATTTGACGTAGGCATAGGAACAAGTAATGTTGCAGAAGGTGAAACAAGGAAAGCCACAACTACGACAACAGTAGAGAAAGACAAGGAGAAAGAAGCACAGAAGGCTTCTACAAAAGAAAATGCAGCTCAGAAAGAGAAGGCCGCACAGAAAGAGCAGGTAACGCAGGAAGAAAAGGCCTCTTCCAAAGATAAGGAACCCTAGAAAGAGAAGGTTTTTGCCAAAGATATGGAAGTGCCAAAGGAGAAAGCTACAACCACGTAGTAGGTCACTATGGACCTTGATGAACATGAAATTGTGTGCACAAATGTTGAGGTCATGACTGGAGGTGAACACTAAAGAGGAAGGTGGCGCAGAGTTGGAGTCCCCCTTCAGAATCAAGAAGAGGCAGAAGAGAAGTTCCACAGGACCTTGTAAGAAGCAAAAGTCTGATAAATCTATAAGTACGACACCATTGGTCCTCATGGAGGGAGACCTTGATGAGATTAGTGATGTTGTCTACAACGCCACTGAGACTATCTAGGGACACATGGAAGACCATTACCACCAAGTATTGGACAAAGTACAATAAGGCCTGAAGTAATTGCAAGTCTAGAAATGGGTGATCCAGGTGAGTGTGGGACAAGCGAGTGCAGATCAAGCGAGTGTGTTGAGAAATAGTACAATGTATATCATGTCTGGGCTTCTCCCAGTACCACTACCATGGGGCTCTCTCCAATTTGAGACAATCAAAGAGCACGAGAGCGCACATTTGTGAAAGAGCCTGTATCAACTTTGAAGCACTACCAATTCAGACTTTACATGAGCTCCATCAAGGTGTTGTAGATGAACTCTCCGTCCGGGAGAAGAAGGCACTGTTGATTATTGACGAGTAAAAAATAAAAATCAACATATTTTTGATGAGAAAGCGTAGGCCTTGCAGGCCCATGATGAGGCAATACAATAGAATCAACAGCTAGAGACAACCCTCACCCAAGTATGCAGCGATCTCCCTGAGCTCCAAATTTCAGCAATGTTGGCCTTAATAGAGAAAATTAAGAAGTTCGCTGCTATGCTAAAAGAATCCAAGGAGGAAATCAGAAAGGTTCAGTTTGAGCTGCAACTGCAGATATTAAAGCTTCAGCTTAAGCTGCAGCCAACCACTCCTCTGAAAATTAGAGAGCAGTGCAAGGCTGCTATTAAAGAAGAGATGACCTCTCTGATTGTTTGAACAAACAATGGAGATGTGGACCACACTGCAGGAGGATCCACACTTGCAGAAGATCGAACCTGATATCCGTGAAAAACAACTATAGTTTGATGAGATTGGGGAAACAACACAGACCTTAGCACATGTGCAACAATTCACCAGACTTCAAGAAGGAAAGTTCATCTAGACCCATATTGATGATTTGCATCAAAAGGCCTCCATTATCTCCTCAAGGACGCAGCCATGGGCTGATGAGGCAAGATAACTCTCATAGACAATCTAGAGAAAGTTGAAGGCTCTGTAGAAGACGTAGAGAACCATGGACCTTGCAGTCAAAGGTCCAACCATAGAAAAATTGGGCAAAGAGGTTCATCAGGCCGCTACGTAGGGAACAACAGATCTTCAAGCATTAAAGACAAATTTCAACTGTCTACAAGTAAAGAATGAGAAAACACCAGGAGAGTGACTTGGGATGAGTCATGTTGGGTGTGGAGCCTGATTATCTTCTATATTCAAAGGTATCGCCACATAGGACCCCAGTTCGAAATGGGGGCGGCAATGCCGCCCGTGCAATATTCGCTGCAGGGGGGGTCCAGGGAGGGGGTGGCTGCGACCTTTGGGAGCCCCCCCCTGGCGGGGGTTTCGGGGGCAGCACCCCCGAAGCTAAAAACAACTGTAAAATTGCCTTGTAAAAGCATAGTAATTTCTAGTCAATCTGGACCGTTCATTAGGCGGATGATCTGACGGTAGAACTTATGTTTAGTTTCGGGTTTTTTCCCTAGAAGGCAACCCCTCTCTTTGTATGAGGGTATTGTATTTAAGGCTGTGTGATAGATGTGTATTCTGTGAGCGAGAAACAGAGGTGAGACTGTGAGAGAAAACAGAGGATATTACAGCGGATTTGATGTAGGTTGTGTCTCTTCATTTTGCTGGATAATAGAAAGGAAGGATTGGATGTTCGGGGTGGACGTAGCCCAAACTGGGTGAACCACGTATATCTCTATCTCTCTTGTTTTGTGCATTTTCTGTGTTTATATTTCCGCAATATTTTATGTGTTCCATTGCTCTGTAATATATAATTTTCAAACAACTGGTATCAGAGCCGAAGGTCTATTTGGCTGATAAACTCGCAGGAAAGAAGGGTTCCTGGTTCGAGTGGGAGCAATGGCGGAAGATGGTAAGTTTAGGGTCAAGAAATTTAACGACCAAAACTTCTCGCTGTGGAAGATGCAGTTGGAAGATTATCTGTATCAGAAAGATCTATACCTACCATTGGGCGGAAAAACAAAGATGTCAATGGGTATGAAAGACGAAGAATGGAACCTTCTCGATAGAAAGGCACTCGGAACAATACGGTTGTGCCTTGCTGCATCAGTTGCCTTCAACATTTCGAAGGAAAACACGACAGAGGGTTTGATGTAGACGTTGTCGAAACTATATGAAAATCCCTCGGCCTCAAACAAGGTCTTTCTTATGAAACGGTTATTTAATATGAATATGTCGGAAGGTGGATCTGTTGCAAACCATTTAAATGCTTTTAATACAGTTACAAGTCAGTTAAGTTCTGTAGGGGTAAACTTTGATGATCAAGTTAGAGCTTTGTTATTCTTGTGCTCATTACCAGAAAGTTGGAATGGTTTGGTAATGGCCATTAGTAACTCCATTTCTGGATCTAGTACTTAAAGTTTGATGATGTTGTCGGTGCTATCCTTAGCGAGGAAATTCGATGGAAAAGCTCCGGTGAGACATCGGGAAATGCTTTGAGCGCAGAGTCTAGAGGAAGAAAAATGGAAAGAGGAAAGAGCTCAGGATATCGCAGTAAATCAAGGAAAGGCGGATCCAAGTCCAAGTTGGGGATAGTGTGCTGGAAATGTGGAAAGAAAGGACACCTAAAGAAAGACTGTAGATCTCGGAAGGGAAAAGAAGGAGATGCACAGCAAGAAAACAATCATGAAGCAAATGTGACAGGTGAGGTGTTACAAGATGCTTTGATTCTTTCTTTCGAAAATATTACGGATTCCTGGGTGGTAGATTCAGGGGCTTCATTCCATGCCACACCTGATAAGAAATACTTTCATGACTATGTTCAAGGATATTTTGGACAAGTTCGTCTGGGTGATGATAAACCCTGTAAAATCGTTGGAAGGCGTAAGGCTCTTGTAAAACAGCTGAATGGAAACTAATGGCTATTAAAGGAGGTAAGGCATGTTCCAGATCTAAAGAAAAATCTGATTTCAACAGGGCAGTTAGGTGGTGAAGGTTGTGTGACAACTTTCACAGATAAATCTTGGAAGGTCACTAAAGGAGCCCTGGTAATAGCAAAAGGCGAAAAGGTTGGTACATTGTATTTATGCAATGGTATTTCTAACTCTGTTAATGCTTTAACTTCCAAAGGAGCAAATGCAACATTATGGCATCATAGGCTCGGACACATGAGTGAAAAGGGGATGAAGATTCTTCACTCAAGGAATTTGTTGCCGGATTTGAAGAATGTTGATTTGGACTTCTGTGAGAACTGCATTTATGGAAAACAGAAGAGAGTCAGATTTCTCAGAGTTGGGAAAGAAAAGAAGAACGAAAAATTAGAGCTTGTGCATACAGACGTATGGGGACCTTCTCAGGTATCATCTCTCGGTGGCTCTCGTTATTATGTTACTTTTATTGGTTATGCAACTAGAAAAACTTGAATTTATTGTATTAAGAATAAATCTGATGTATTTGATACTTTCAAGAAATGGAAAGCTTTGGTTGAGATTGAGACAGGAAAGAAATTGAAGTGTCTTAGATCAGACAATGGAGGTGAATATTGCAGCAAATAGTTTGATAGGTACTGTTCAGAGCATGGAATTTGCAGAGAGAAGACAGTTCCAAGAACACCATAATAAAATGGTGTGTCAGAAAGGATGAACAGAACAATCATGGAGCGTGCAAGGTGCATGAGATTGCATGCAGGATTGCCTTTACAGTTTTGGGCAGATGCTATAGATACTGTTGTTTATCTAATAAACAGAGGGCCTTCAAGTTCCTTGGATGGTGGTGTTCCAGAGGAAGCATGGATAGGTAAAAAGGTAAACTACTCTATTTTAAAGCCTTTTGGTTGTGAGGCCTTTTTCCATATTGATAAAGAAAATAGAACAAAGCTTGAGTCAAAGTCAAAGAAATGTACCTTTATTGGATATGGAGTTAATGATTTTGGTTATCGCTTATATGATTACGAAAATCACAAAATCATTAGGAGCAGAGATGTAATATTCAATGAAAAGGTCTTGTATAAGAATCAGTTGCAGGAAACGAAACAGGAAAAGGAAAACAAGGAATATGCAGTTCTTGATGAAATCACTGAAAAAGTAAAGGTGCCTGAAAATAATAATAATCAACAACCACAACAACAACAACCACCACAACAGCAACAGGCACCCCAAACACCTGAAAGTGGTGTTAGAAGATCTACCAGGATAAGTAGACCCCCTGAACGATACTCTCCTTCATTATATTATTTATTGTTGACTGATTCCAGTGAACCCGAATGTTATGAAGAAGCAATGCAGGTTGAAAGCGGGAAGAAGTGGGAGGTAGCCATGGAAGAAGAGATGGACTCCTTAATGCATAACCAGACTTGGGATTTAGTCAGGTTGCCTGTAGGAAAAACTACATTGAAGAATAAATGGGTTTACAGGCTGAAGGAAGAAGATGGAGGAAAATAGAGGTATAAAGCTAGACTTTTGGTGAAGGGGTTTGCACAAAAGAAAGGTATTGATTTTGATGAAATATTTTCTCCTGTTGTTAAAATGACTTCAATCAGAACTATTTTAAGTCTTGTAGCATCTGAATATTTGCATCTTGAGCAGTTAGATGTAAAGACAGCCTTTCTCCATCGGGATTTGGAGGAAGAGATATATATGCAGCATCCACAAGGATAAACTAGTGTGCAGGTTGAAGAAGAGCTTGTATGGCTTAAAACAGGCTCCAAGGCAGTGGTATCTAAAATTTGACAAGTTTATGTCTAAAAAAGGTTATACTAGATGTCACTCTGATCATTGTGTTTATTTGAAAGAGCAAAATGATGGCAGCTATATTATATTGTTATTGTATGTAGATGACATGCTTATTGCAGGATCTAACATGCAGGAAATAAATGTGCTCAAAAGAAAATTGGCAAATTCATTTGCAATGAAGGATTTGGGAGCTGCAAAACAAATCCTTGGTATGAGAATAACTAGAGACAGAAAAAATCGTAAATTAACATTGTCTCAGAATGAGTACATACAAAAGGTGTTGAAAATATTTAACATGCACAATGAAAAACCAGTTAGTACACCTTTTGCTAGCCATTTCAAACTTAGTAAGGAAATGTGCCCAAAGGCCCAAGAAGACATGGATTATATGTCTAAAGTTCCATATGCATCAGCAGTTGGAAGCTTAATGTATGCAATGGTCTGCACAAGGCCTAATATTTCACATGCAGTGGGAGTTGTAAGCAGGTACATGAACAATCCAGGAAAGGAACATTGGATGGCAATTAAATGGATTCTCAGATATTTGAAAGGTACCACAAATCAAGCATTATGCTTTGGTGGTTCAAACATCTGCCTACAAGGATATGTTGACGGAGATATGGCAGGTGACAGAGATAACAGGAGGAGCACTACAGGGTATGTATTTACTGTTGGAGGAACAACTGTCAGTTGGGTTTCAAAAATCCAAAGTGTTGTTGCACTTTCAACAACAGAAGTAGAGTATGTTGTTGCTACAGAGACTAGTAAAGAAATGATTTGGTTACAAAGTTTTATGGGTGAATTATGTAAGGAGCATGATATGGGCACGTTATAAAATGATAGCCAAAGTGCCATTCATCTTGCAAATAACTCAGCATTTCATTCCAGGACTAAACACATACAGCTGAAGTACCATTTCATACGATCAGTGTTGGAAGATGGAGAGTTGAAGCTGGAAAAGATACACACTAGCCAGAATCCTGCAGATATGCTAACAAAAGTTGTAACCAGGGAGAAAATGAGAATATGCTCAGTTTCAGTTGGTCTTCAAGGATGACGATGAAGATGAGAAACAGCCAGGTCCAAAGAGGAGTCATTGTCCAGCAAATGGAGCAGCGGTGGAGTTAATACAATCAATCTCCAAGTGGGAGATTGTTGGGTGTGGAGCCTGATTATCTTCTATATTCAAAGGTATCGCCACATAGGACCCCAGTTCGAAATGGGGGCGGCAACGCCGCCCGTAAAAACAGCTGTAAAATTACCTTGTAAAAGTATAGTAATTTCTAGTCAATCTGGGTCGTTCATTAGGCGGATGATCTGACGGTAGAACTTATGTTTAGTTTAGGGTTTTTTGCCCTAGAAGGAAACCCCTCTCTTTGTATGAGGGTATTGTATTTGAGGCTATGTGATAGATGTGTATTCTGTGAGCGAGAAACAGAGAGGTGAGACTGTGAGAGAAAACAGAGGATATTACAGCGGATTTGCTGTAGGTTGTGTCTCTTCATTTTGCTGGATAATAGAAAGGAAGGACTGGCTGTTCGGGGTGGACGTAGCCCAAACTGGGTGAACCACGTATATCTGTGTCTCTCTTGTTTTGTGCATTTTCTGTGTTTATATTTCTGCAATATTTTATGTGTTCCATTGCTCCGTAATATATAATTTTCAAACAAGTCATGACTTTGTGTTGGGGGAATTTTGGGACGAGGTCCCCTAGGGTCAAATTTTGTAAAGTTTTTTTAAATATTGCAAAGTCTCCAAATTTTGAGGAGAGGAGCAAGAGTAGTGCAGGTCGATAGGAGTCAAAGGGACCTTAGGAAGGTTAGAGACCCTTAGTTTGTTAAGAGTCAAGTTGTCTGAGACCTTCCCATGGTTCGTGGACCATGGTATTGTAATGGAGAATGATATAAAAGTAATTCATAGAAGAGTCATAAAGGTATGATATAGAAGAGGATAGAAGTGAAAGACTTCAGTTTGTTTTGTCTATTTTGTACTTAGGCAAAGAGGAAGACTCCTACAGTTGTGTGCATGAAGACCTTAGTAAGTCCGCAACTGAGTGTGCGGGCCCCTGAAGTTGTGTATGCAAGGTTGGAAATGACTGTAATTGAAGATCTGAAGCACAATAAAGGCTTGTTTTGAGGAATTATCTACATATCTGTGTATTATTGTTTATCTCTGAATTTACTATATTTTTGATATGTTGAATGAAATTAATCTGGAAAAGTTCTTAATAGATTCATGAAGAAGTAGATATGTTTATTTATATGATGTTATGAATGTTTAGCGCAATGGATGAAGGGCATAGATCTATTAACTGTTAGTTGTTGTAATTTCCGTGTTTTAAGGGTTAGGGTTTAGGAAGGTCAAGATAAAGCCCTAATTCTATCAGAAACACATCACATAGTCCTTTGGATGCATAAACCTATTTTTAGCATCCCCCAATATTGCCTCAGGTGAGACTACAACCCGTGCCACATAGGTTGTTGCTGAAAGGGTTGGTAGTCTAGGGTTTTGTTGGTTAGTGCAACTAACTCTGAACCTGGGTCCAAGCCCCCTCAAGCCAACAACAAGATGAGTGCAAGGAAGGGAAAACTAGGATGCAACTAATCCTACTCCTAACCTAATAGCTAGAAGGCTAGGGTCACATATAATGAAATTTTCAGTGAATCCACCATAGTTGTTCCTGACCTACATTCACAAAGAGACGAATAGTTAAAACAAATATAAAGTGATGTGCAATAGAAAATACTAAAGCTAGAATAACTTGCACAAGAAAAGGAAGGTCTTTCCTGTGTGCAGAAAGATGTGTCACAACCACTACTTTCATCCAATATGCATTCTTACCTTCTCGATGAATACCATATTTCTAAAAAACTTCAATGCTTCTCACAGATGTGTCTCCATCTACATTGAACTCTCTAACAAGCGCAAGGGAGATCAAAACTTGTTGTTCGTGATAGAGATTTCCAAGTAAGATTGTTCAAACCATTCAACAATTGGATCATACAATTCGTGAAAACCCTCTTGAAATATTTGAAAAGATGAGTTTTCCATTAGATGCATGGGATTATGATGACTCTCATGTAGAGGAAAATAGATATTATCATTTTCAAAATTCATGTTGAGATAGTGAGGACCCGACATAACTATCAACGAAGGCTGAAGAGTTTCAACTACTCGACACAAATCTAAACAGTGAGATATTAAACTATGAAGGTCAAGAGATGTAAAACCATTGTCCTTGGATGTGTTGATGGGAAAATTATAATTTGAATGAAAGTCATCAAGGATAGAAGAATGATCAAATGAGATTATTAAAGCATCAGATTCCTAGTTTGTGATCAACAAAGGTAAACCAATTTGAATATTTTCATGAATGTTTTGAATAATAAAATCATATTCTTCACATGATGAATGTGATAGTAAATTTCTTCGTAACCCGTGACACATTGGGCTAACATCATGATCATCGGGATAAGTGGGAAGGGAGGCTAGTATAGTGGACACATGACACCAGTCAAGATGGAATGAATAGAAAGGAGACTGATTCACATAATAACTCATGCATAAATTCACACTCAAGAGGGCTTCACGTGCAATGAAGGATGAGATTTGAGATGTGATATTCAAAAGGAAATCTAGGAGTTGCTCATCATGAAATACATACGATAAATATGACTCCTTTAGCCAAACATGGCCTTTGGAATGATAAAATTCCATGAGAGGTACTCATTCCAAACCTGTGTTTGTTGCAAGAGAGTTGCATGAAGAAAAATGAAACGAAAAATATTCTCATGTCTAGTCAGAAGTGAAATCTCGAGAGTTTGAAATATTACATCCAAAATACCAAACATATTTGAGAAAGATATTTACACTAAATGAAACCATGCAAAAACAAGGATTGTGAGAGAGAAACCAGATCTAAATTAGGATTGGGGGCTTACCAGAGTCATGAGATCTTGACATAACCATCAATGGATGTTGAAGTAACTCGACTCCCTAGTGGGTCTCAAAACTTCCCAGGATTGAAGAATCACATTTTGAAGCTTGAACGAGATCATGCATGGTTTGAGGATGGTTGTTTTTGTTGGTTTCAACACTTCTCACCAGATGGAAACCATCTATGTCATTGATTTTATAGGATTTTCCAACTTCAACAATGAGATTACTCAAATGGAAAGACTCTCCTAATGGAAAATTCAAAGATAAATGAATCAGTGAGATCTCATGAGCAAGCTAATTTGAAGAGTTGTCTTCATGCAAGAAAAGAGATGATGAGGGATGGGAAGTGTGCTCTATGTTTTGAATATTTTCAATTTCATCATGGACAACCTCACCTCCTTGTGATAACTCATTGGATGATAGAAATTAAGAGCATGGATTATCTTTGTCATAGGTAGATGCATTGCAACCGGTAGAATACAAGGGATGGTAATGTGAAGAGGAAATTTTGCTAAACACACCTTCTTTAACCGAATCAGATTTTGGATCAGAGGTAATATCTTCATGAGAAACCAAAAGATGAGATGATGCACCTGGGCATTCATCGGGATGATTTTTTCCCAAGGCTACAAATTGATCGAAAGAATTCATTATGTTTGATTCACTACCAAGATTAGTAGATTGGGAATCATGCAAGAATGGACACTTATTATTTTGACCTGGAAGATTCAATAGAAGAGAGGAGAGATTGAAAGCGTCTTCACCATCCTTCTCCTTTACCTGCATAATGTGATTTCTTTGTACCTAATCAAAAATTGAGCTAGTAGCTTGAGAATCAAGAGAATGTGAACAACTAGCGGATGGAGAAGATTAATCAAGCGAGTGATGGTACAAAGAGTCGAGATATGTAGATGATAGAGGATAACAAAAATCTGAATTAGCTTTGAGACTATAGTTTTGAATGGTGACGTCATCTTGTGTAATGGAGGAGTGAGTCTTCACCGTAGCCTTCATGACCCCTTCTGGAATTTCCTCCATTGAATCTAAATCATGAAAAGTGGAAGAAGAATGAGAAGATGGACTAGAGATTTTATTTTCATATTTCTAAATTTTACAACCACCGCAAGGGGGCATCCACATCGAGACTGGAAAGGGAGGAGAACAAAGAACAAAAGGTGAAGTAAGCTCCTCCTATGAAATTTGAGGCGTCTCCTGATTTGCAATAATTCAGGAAATATGAGAATCAAGGGGTTCAGGTTCACTGTGTAATGAGATAAGAACCAAATGTTCAGACTCTTAGATATCATTTTTTGGGATTCAACTGCATTAAGAAAGTCATTCATCTATGACCATTTCCATGAGAGGTAGTCATAACTGACTAATTTCTCATGATTTTTGAATAGTCCACTTAGCACTCATTGCATCGAGTGATGCTCACAGGGGTGATGAAGTGGGATTGAAACTAGTGAAATGAATCACATAGCGTCAATCATCACTTTGGAGGCTTGCACTCTTGTCACAAGAAATCCCAATTCATGTCTTTTTTATGAATCTCATAACAAAGGTGAAGGAATTGATTAGAAAAATCCTTAACTATTTCATTTTCCTTCAATTTTTGGGATTCAATTGTGTTAAGAAAGTCATTCATCTATGACCATTTCCATGAGAGGTAGTCGTAATTGACTAATTTCTCATGATTTTTGAATAGTCCACTTAGCACTCATTGCATCGGGTGATGCTCACAGGGGTGACGAAGTGGGATTGAAACTAGTGAAATGAATCACATAGCGTCAATCATCACTTGTGAGGCTTGCACTCTTGTTGCAAGAAATCCCAATTCATGTCTTTTTTATGAATCTCATAACAAAGGTGAAGGAATTGATTAGAAAAATCATTAACTATTTCATTTTCCTTCATTATTAAGAGATTGATTCTTCTACAAACACTTCGGTATTCATACTTATCAAAGGATTTATGAAGCTCCTTGGTAAGATGGTTGAATGAATGGATAGAAGAAATGGGTAATGTATAACACCATCGACTAACATGACCTTCAAATGTGAGGGTGAGTAGTCTAGCCATGACATATTTGCAATATATTCCATTAACAAGACAAAAAAAAACTTGAAATAGATGTTCACGAAAAGTTGAATTTTTTTTTTTTTGGTTAACTAGTGGAATTAGCAACGACAGTGGTATCATACTCGCGTTACACGGGGTCAAATCCCATCGATTGCCACTATAACCTCTAGGAGGAACCGCCCAGCCCGCAAGAACGACCCTCGGTTAAGATGAGACTCGAACTCATGACCTACATAGCGGCATCGATGACTTAGCAGATCGACCGCTGGCCACAAGACCAAACCTCTATGGGCCAAGAAAAGTTGATTTACCATAACCATCGAACTTCAATTGAGACAGGTTATGAATAGCTTCCACATGGATGTTATAGTTAATCTCTCTAGAAAAACATCATGGGATTATGATTTGGGAAAGATCCATTTTGAATAAGAGATCTGAGCCAGACTCAATGGGCACAGCATATCGTCTCACCCTCCCTCTAGCACCATTTTGTTAACAATGCTAGAAATTTGTCAACTAAGGGGATCTCCCTAATATGAAGCCCCAATCAGAACCCACACCATTTTGTGTAGGTTTCCCATCCAATATAAAGGCTAGGTTTCCAAATCCTTAAAAATTTTCCTTATCTCTAGCTGTCAGCACAAGAGAGTGATGCAATGGTATCTTCGAAAAAAGAGGGAGGTGTGCCTGGTGAGTGTGCAGTTGAAACTATGTCATGGTTCTTCTATTGCAAAGGGGGGAGAAAAGTGAGTCTCTAAGTGAGAGGAAATAGTACCACCCAAGAAGAGACACATATGAACTAGAAGGCTCCATCTAACATCTAGCGGAATAGTCCATAATGGATGTGACGATCGTTACAACCAACAAACAAGGAAAGATATGTCTAGTATCCCACAGAATAGTCCACAAGGATGGGGAAATAATAACAACCATTACAACACATTCTCAATAATATAAGCACTAAAATAAACAAAATAGTTCAACTATATTAGTATATGTCAAAGAAAACATGAAATAAAAACGTCCACAGAATAGTCTTACAGACATTCATATTCAATGCATAAAGAATGTGTTGGCATTAAAAGGATTTTCTTATCAAGAAAAAGTTCCAAGACACATGTTTACACTTTACATCACTAGGCCCAATAGTTAGACATTAGAGCCACTCCTAGCTCCTCAAAGAACTAGATGATCTCTCTCATGCCTTGCGAGAGAAGCCAAGGTGAAAATTCCTTTCCTCATATAATGAGGGGGTATATATAACCAAGGGGTGATGCTTCCCTTTTGTGACTCGTTGACTACCCTCATGACTATTCAACTTCCTATGACTTTTCAACTTATATGACTCTCCATATTCATGTGTGTCCTTTGGACTTCCAGTTTACAATACATTTGAATACAATATACATGGTCCACAAGAATGATGTGGAATACGACCACTCATGACATGACACTCCTGACATGGACTGCTTGGTGATGTGGCAATGTCAAGTCCCTGTTGTTGTTGATTGTTGGATGTGTGCTTGAGAATACTCCTATCTTCCACCTCCTCATGGCTTGTGATATGAAAATTCAATGATCTCAAGTCTTGGGTTGTGATCGCGAGTTGGTTTTCTTTTTCCTTGATAGCTCAGATTGCATGCTCAACTACAAGAATGTCCTTTACATGTCTACATGCTTCATCTCCTTCTCTATCTTCTCATTAGGTTCCCGCATCTGCAACTGACTCATGATGAGATGACATTAACCTGAAAACCTCCTAGCCTAAGATGGTGCATTCTAGTCTAGGGACTGGGCCGGATCCATGTTACAAGTTGGAAAGGGAGGATTAATGACTATGAATTGCATGATCCCAATAGTCAGGGTTGAGGCTTGAGGCCTGGAATTGTGCAATACGTAGTTCAAGATGGGCTGAGAGGCTATCTTCTACACACTTTTGGAGATGAGTGATTCCAGTTGAAGGAGAGGCCACTAAGGAAAATTTATGCATAGTTTTGTAGACGAATATTGATTGACTTCTATGCAGTTTTGGGAGACATTGGGTTGGGGTGAGGGGAAGACCACTTGATGGGTAGGGTCCCCCTCAGTCAAAGTATTGTCAAATTTTTGTAAAGAGCCCGCATTTTGAGGAGAAGAGCACTCTTCACACAGTGTCTTAGAAGTCATAGGGGCTTTAGAGTGGGTTAAAGCCCCTTATTTTGTAAAAGGATGGGATCAGTTATATATGTTTTAAGCTCTGCCCATGGTTTGCGGACCATGGTATTGTAAGAGAAAAAGATATATAAAGGGTTGTTTTAGTAAGTCACAGGAAATATATTTATTCAATGAAATCAATTGATAGTATTTAATTGTCATATCTTTCTGGATTATAGTGAGGGGGAAGGCTCCTGCAGCTGTGTGCACGAAGAACTTGTTAAGTGTGCAGCTGTGTGCGTAGGGTAAGAAGGATTGTAATTGGGAATATCTAAAGATAATAAAGAAGATTTTGAAGGAAAACCTATATACTTACATTTTGTACTTTAGTTTATGCAATTACTGTTTACTTTTATGCTGCGTGGTAAAAGATAAGATCAGAATTAATATATCAATGTTGTTATAGTTAATTACAGTTAAGGTCCATTGACTTATGCACAATTGATAGAGTTTTAGATCTATGAAGTAGTATTTTTGTATGAATAGATCAGATTCAGTATAATACTAACTAAGATCATGTAGTGCAGTAATAGATCTATAGGTAAGTCAGACTAAGTCATGACCACACTCCATATCCTTTTAGATGTGGAAACCTACTTCCAGCATCCCCAAATATCACCTCGGTTGATATTGCGGTTTGTGAGATTAGATCATTGTCAAAGGGGTCGGTGATAAGGCTTTTGTTGGTTAGTGCAAACAACTCTGAACCTAGGTCTAACACCCTCAAGCCAAAAAATTGTTTCATTGCTGGGACCAGGATCTATCTGATGGATATGTGATGTGGCATTCGACCAGAGAAGACATTCATGATTGGGTCGATCTGAAGGTGCATGAATTTGTAGTATAATAGAATAGAAATATGCACCTGTCAATAGAAAGGTGGTTGCAGAAGTATATCTTTACAGATCAGCATGAGATATTTTTTGCATCATTTTCTAAAAAGATGCATGAGTGGCTTTCAAAACTATATGAAAGTCATCCCTATTGGTAGCACGGTGAGCCTACTATATGGACCCCAGAGCTGATTAAGTGACTCAAGGAGACTAAAAATAATGTCACAAGAGTTGTTGATTACTGGATTGATAGTGTTCTTGGAGGCTTTATTACTGAATTCACGATTGACACATCGGTATTCTATAGTGAAGCTAAGCATTAGCTTTTCAAAGGTCTATGAGGTATGTATTTGAATTCCTTAAACATTTGGATTAAGGTGTTGTTATGTGAGAAGGGAATATGCAAGAAAATTGATGTTTAAAAGAATTCAGACTGGATCTATGTGGAGCCGAAAGAGATTCAAAATAGGCTATGATAATTTCACTGAAGTTATTTACAGTCCATTATTGGGTGAACGAGAAAGTGAAGAAGAAAGGAGAAACCATAAAACGATTAAAGGTGGGTCACAGTTAGATAATCAAGTCACTTTTGGGATTCCCCATCCAACCACTCCACCTCTGCCTCCACTCCACCTCATACAACTACACCTCCACCTCAACCTCCACCTCATACACCTACACCTACACCTCCACCTCCACCTCCACCACCACTCCCCCCATTTAATATGGCTAACACAGTAAAGATGCCTATTTTTAAGGGTTAGGGATAAGAGAATCCCAAGAAATTTTGGTTTTTTCTGAAGCTATATGGAAAGCGCAATAAATCAATGATGACGATATGAGGAAATCTCAGCTCATCATAGTGTTGTAGGATAGAGCATTGTGATGGTATATTAAGTACAATACAACAAACCCAAAAACTTCGCTAGCTGATACAAAGAAAACACTCAATGTAGAGTTCAAGAAACCAAAGTCACAGTCGCAGTGCCTTACGGAGATGAAAGAGATTAAGCAAGAAATCAACTAGACTACCTAGGAATTAGATCAGAGATTAAAATATTTGTTAGGACAAGGAAACTTTTAGATCTCCAATGAGCAGCACAAAGAGTGGTATATAGTTGCGCTATTTCCACATCTTAGATTACCATTATCGTAGTAAAAGATTGCATCGCAAGCTGAGGCATTAGAAATTACGATCAAGATAGAAGCATCGCTGGTACAGGATACTCATGTAGGAATTTAGCAGATACAAATCTATTTAGCTAGCTTACATATGGAGATATAAGATTTGAAGAAAGGAAAAGAAGTTCGATCTGATATGCACTCAGAATTTTGGTGCATAAAGTGTAAAGCGAAAGGTCACTATAAGGACCAGTGTCCTGTCTATCCTAATTATTTGGCTCATGGAGGTCCTAATCCTCTGAATTCGGAACCTAGTGTTGGACCAAGTATGGGATCGAGTGCGGATCAAGTGTACCATGTAGTATTTTTCAAATTACAGGCTAGCACCCAACTAACCACTGTTATTTGTTCCAAAAGTATGTGCAGTCACCAAAGCAATTATTTTGTAACTTTTGCTGGTCAGTAGGACATGATGAAAGAAATTGTCACAACTATGAATTGATGATAGAGCAAACTATGGCGTATAGAATGCAAGTTGAAGGTCATGCATAGGAAGATCATGGTTCACCTGCAACTCATGGAGGATTTTAGGGCCAAGGACAAGGTCGAGGAGGGGTGGGTTGGACATGATCAGGGTTAGATTATATGTTATAACTGCGGTGAAGCTAGACATTTTGCACGGGATTTTCAGAACTCCACTACCCCTTCCTGTAAGTACTATGACAATTCGACCATGTAATAGAGGATTTCCCTATTTTGATGGTTAAAATGCAAGAAAATAAGAATCAATAGCCTACGCAGAACTTGCAAATCATGAGAGCTAAACTGTGTGAAGATTACCCAAGTGTTAACATAGTGACACAAAGTGACACAGCTACAGGAGGAGATAAGACAAAAGGAAAAAATCCTTTTGCAGATACATGGGTTAGGAAGTGTAATAGATCTAACCTAAAAATATATGAAAATAGAATATGCCCAAAAATTACAAGATAGAAATAGATAAACTTCTCTTTATTAATATCAAAACCCTTAAGGTAGGGTAACACCATACAATCACTCCTTGATGAAGAGGAACACTCCACAAGCCATATGCTTGTCCATACAATATTCCTATACATCCATCAATGGGGAGTCTCTAGCCTCTATAAAGGCTTCATACATACAATACCATGGGTCATTACCATGGGTCTCTCAATACCATATATTTAATACCATGGGCTTACCATGTTATTGCTAACTACTTGCGGTCCCTTACATGATGTGGGTTAACCACTTTATTTATTATCTATGGCCCATCCCATTATCACATTATTCCCTTAGGTACCTCCCTCTATACCCCATACTATCCCCCTAGGTATACTACATTCCACCCCCCTTAAACATGTTTCATCCCCGAAACATAAGAAGAACACAAATAATAATGTCTACTCAAAAGAGTAGTCCACTAGTAACATGCACATGCATCTAGACATCCAGAAGAAAGGTGACCCTCGATCTAGAAGGTGCCTCACTTGCTTGAGATGGAAGTTGAACCTGGCAGTTGTTCTGTGTTGATGTGTTGTGGGTGGATCATCGCCCCTCTCTATCTGTCATGTCGGGGTTTTTTTCCTTGTGGCTAATTTTTTGCCATCGTGTTGGTCGTTTTCTTGTGGGGTGATATGGGTGGTGATATGCTAAAGTTTTAACCAACAGTGTATATTTCTTTAATTCACCACCTAATGGAGCCTGATTGGTATCTGGTACATGTTGTGGCGCCTATTGTTGTTTTGTATCTTCCAATATTACTTCAACCACAGTTTTTTCATCTGATGTATCAGTACCTGTAACATTTTATCCTTCAGCCTCCTTGGACTCTACCAGAGCTCAGGAATTTCTTCTGCACATTAATATTGATAGTACCAACAGATTCCATCCAAGGGTATCCCGAAACAAAATCCACATTAGCTATATTTGAAGCATAAAAATTAGAATGCAATACATACTTATCCATAGAAATCTTCAAATATTTATAAACTTGAACATCCTCATTATCAACCTGTGTATTTTCAGTGTGTTTTGCTGGAACTTGCAACTTTTTTGCAATTTATAAGATTTTTCTTGCAACTAGGATTTATAGACACATCAATCTTCTCCTTCTGAATATATCCATGAACTTGTAATAAGGAGATACCAATAGAAAATAACCCCATATGTTTCTCATTATCTTGTTTTCCAGCATGAGACCATTTGTCTAAAATGAATTTTTCAAATTCTTCATCTGAAAGTTTGTACAACTTCTTGTTGTCAAGTCATCTCCACCATATGGAAGTCTCATCTTGCAAACCAAGCCATTCGAACATTTCCAATTTCTCCCATATGTGAACTTTTCACTACTTATGAATTCTTCAATAGTAGGGCTATCATATTTTCCTGTAAAAAAACATCTTGCTAGAAGCCACGAAGAGGGTTTTGAAAAAATCACTTACTTGGCGAAAATTTAAAATTGCCACAATTCAGTCAATATTGCTCAGAATCCTTATTATGACATATTTTCAGGAATGGAATTACCATTCTCTATCTTCCCATGTGATAGAAATCCCGATCTAGGCACTCTGGAATTTCATATTTGCACTGCGACTATTCCGCCGTCACAAAATTTCTGAAAGAAGAGCTTATTTTAAATCAACGATATCTCCCTCATCCGGACTCTGATTCGACCGATTGCATTTTTTTAATTGGGTAATTTTTCAAGAGGATCTCAGATATGCAATTATTTTCTAAAAATTCCCCCACAAAAATGACAAAATTAACTGGAGATCCGTCGTCCATGAATTTTCGTGAATCAATTTCTACAACACCGCTGATTTTTAAATCCGCGATATCTCCCTCATCCGGACTCTGATTCGGTTGATTTTCTTTTTTAAATTAGATATTTTTTCACAAATAATCCATATCTTCCATTCGATTCTGCAAATTTTGCGCTAGAATTTTCATATCAGATCTGCAACTCACCTCCCCAAAAATTTCCTGCAAAAAAAAAAAAAAAAAAATATCTCCGCTTGCCCAAGAAAGTGCTCTGATACCACTTGTAATAGATCTGACCTGAAAATATATGAAAATATAAATATGCCCAAAAATAACAATATATAAATAGATAAACTTCTCTTTATTAATATCACAATCTTTAAGGTAGGGTAACACCATATAATCACTCCTCAAGGAAGGAGAACACTCCACAAGTCATATGCTTGTCCATACAATATTCCTTGACATCCATCACTGGGGAGTCTCTAGCATCTATATAGGCTTCATATATACAATATCATGGGTCATTACCATGGGTCTCTTAATACCATATATCTAATACCATGGGCTTATCACATTATTGCTAACTACTTGTGGTCCCTTACATGATGTGGGTTAACCACTTTATTTATTAACTATGGCCCATCCCATTATTACATTATTCCCTTGGGTACCTCCCTATGTACCCCTAGGTATACTACAGGAAGGCTAGAGAAAAGAATATCGGGTTCAATATGGAGAGGGATAAAGAAACCTTCATGGAAGTTAAGAAGAGTTTCATGGACCCAGGAGCTTCGACATCGAAGACGTAGATGCAGCTAGTACCACGGAAGAATAATCCTAAAGTGGTTACTACAACAGAGAAACTTGATTTGACCATTTTGAAGTCGTTTACGTGGACATGTATGAAGTTTATAAAGGATCAAAAAAGAGTGGAAGAATTACAAGAACTAATCGACAACTATGCTAGTAAAGAGAAGCCACAGCCTGAACAATGCACAATAAACAAAATATACGGAACTAAGAAAAGAACTGGCTAAGAGATGCGATAAACTACGAAGATCGAAAAATTTTAAATGGATCAAGTAATTATTGACTTGGGATCAGATGGCATCGTATTACCAAAGAAGACCTGAGAGTGAATGGGGAAACCAAAGTTACAATGGTCACCCATTTAGCTGCGCATGGCCAATCAGTATAAAATCATCTTGATGGGTCGATTTCATGGTGTTGTTGTGGACATTAAAGGATTAAGTGTCATGGTGGATTTTGAAGTTATTGAGATTGTGGACAACAATGATCCATATCTAGATTTACTTGGAATTGATTCGGCTTTTGATATGGATGCTATAATTAATATGAAAAGAAGTATGGTCTTCGAGAAGAATGGTACCAGGGTTGTTGTTCCTTTGGACCCCTCTGAAGGGGTGCGGTATACAGAACATGTCCACAACGAATATGGAAATGAAGATATTGAAAATATCTATAAGTTAATTGCATGGGATGAGGATTAAATCAATCCCACCATGGATGGGAGGATAAAATGGGAAAAGGATAGTTTGTGTGGCTCGGACTCTGATGAAGAAATGTAGAACTAGAAGAACCAGTTGCATGGAGTTTCTACTCTGCAATGTAACAGACTTACAAAATCTCTTCGCTGCATCTCAATAGAGGTACGTAATTTACCTTACTATGATGGGATAGGTGATGTCATCTTATTTCTTGATGAGTTTGAAAGGGATGTACTAGAAGGACAATGATTACAAGCCTTAGATATAGCTTTGATGTCTACACCTGCGAGATGGTGGGGCATGCATAAAGACAACATAGGAGATTGGAAGGAGTATCTTGATTGATGAGGCTCAGATTCAGTCATGCAAACACAAGGCTTGCATAGAAGTATAATGGTAAGAATGATCCCTGAGAACATTCATCTTGTTGCACTATGAAATGCGACGAAGAACCTCAACCAAAATTGGTACACATATTTGTCCACACTTTGGATGTGATACCGATGAATTGGTATCTCGAAATGGAGTTGTGCCATGGCACTACCGACTGGTATGATCTAAAGGAAAGATTCATAATGAAATTTAGCTTCGAAGGTGGTTTTAAGTGTATCGATGATGCCCATCAGGAAATCAGAGCAGGAATTTTACGGACACCAAATAAACCAACAACTTGGGTACAACCTTATTGGAATGCGCAGTTGCAGCACGCATTAGAATGCTATAATATGGCTGTGGAAGCCAATGAGGAAGATTTTCACAACATTAGCATCCCAAAATCAGAAGGATAGCATGAGGTTGTGGGACTAGAAGTTGAGATACCTGACATAACACAACCTATTAAGACCAAGCAGTCCAATATAGGCTCTGAGGCAGAGCCCAACTTCGTGCGCATCTGAGATTACTGGGATCAGGATACAGTAGGTAAGGTCACTGAATTACTGCATGAGTACCAGAATCTATTTCTTACAAAGTTTACTGAGTAAAAATTCATTGTAGATGATCTAGGTGTAATGAGGATCACTTTGAAGCCATATGCGAAACCCGTAAAACATCGACCATATAGGCTAAACCCAAAATAGAAAGAGAAGGTGAAGGAGGAGCTTGAGAAGATGGTCATAGCTGGAATAATTGAACTTGTGGAAGAATCTAAATGGGTGAGCCCGATGGTAGTGCAGGAGAAAAATACTAAGGGAGACATAAGGATTTGTGTCAATTTAATAAATTTGATCTGGCCTGATGCGCATTATTTGTAGTAAGGGTTGTTGATGATCATTTCACCAATATCATTTACTTTTTTTTTACCAAAGTAGCCCTCGTGGAGTATATGACTCAACAAAAGAAAGAACACATAGTTGGAGCTACGGATTTTTCTCTGATTGTCGGACATTTGTGTAAAATGGGTCCCAATGAGATATTGCACAGACATCTCCTTGAGCATGAAAGACATAGTATTTTAGCAGAAGCACATGGTGGTGTCATGGGAGGAAACTATGTAGGAAAATCCACCGCGCAGAGTATTTTAAGAGCAGGACTATGGTGGCCCAGGATGCACAAGGATTCCAAAGAATATTGTAGTGCTTGCAATATCTGGCAGAGGATTGAAAGACCGTCAAGAAGGGACAAATTTCCGCTGAATCCACAAGTCACCGTGTAGGATTTTGATAAGTGGGTGGTTGGTTTTGTTGGGCTGATCAATCCGCTGAGAAAAACTACTGGTGTGTGATACATTATTACTGTGACGGATTATCTAACCAGGTGGGATGAAGCAAAACTAGTAAAGGATTACAGCGCATATATTGTTGTGCAATTCGTCTTCAAATATATCTTGTCGATATTTGGGTACCCAAAGATCTTGATGAGTGACCAAGGATCGCACTTCCTACACAACACTATTGAAGCATTAATGAAGGAATTTCACGTACATCATCCGAATAACACGCCTTATCATCCTCAGGCGAATGACACGGTTGAGGCTTTCAACAATATTTTGGAGAACACTTTGACTAAAATATGAAATGTTAGTAGAAACGATTGATGTGCGCATACCAGCAATTTTATGGGCATATAGGACTACCTGCAAGAAGTTGACGGGAAAGACTCCATTTGGATTGATTTATGGAAAAGAAGCCATAATGCCTATGGAATACATAGTGCCGACTCTTAGAATCACCGCAGTCATGGAAATTACAAACAACAACATTATGGAGGAGAGATTGGAACAATTTCTCACATAAGGAAGATCGCTTTATTACAGGATTTCACCAACAAATACACCAAGTCAGGGAAAAGGTCTGGCATGACCGACACATTAAGCAGAAAAATTTCAAGAATGGAGACTTGGTTCTATTGTATGATAGTAAATTCGCAAGGCTCCTAGGAAAATTTAAAATGCATTGGTTAGGACCAAACATTGTGAGGGATATCTCAGATGGTGGCGCAATTCAGCTTGTGAAGCTTAATGGAGAATTCTTTCCTAGGTGAGTAAATGGTAGTAGGTTGAAAATCCATAGGGAAGATTCATCCCTGGGACTGGGAAATGACTATATGAACGAAGAAAAGTCTTAGTGTTACAGGAAGTTGGAAGGAAGCACACGACTTTAAACTACTCTGCAAACAAGGACTTCATTGAGGAGGAAGTGTTGCATGATATTCAGGACGATGGCACAGATGAAGGAAGTTGCGATGAAGAAGGAGTAACCATGCTACAGGGAAGGGTCTGACACAGTTCATCCAAAATATAACTGTTGGGGTTGCTACAATTAATTTGAGATGGAAATTTCCATTAAGAGGAGCGGGGGGAATGCATTTAATGACCATATATGGGAAAATCTACTACCAAATTTGTATTTATGAGGTAGATCTGAAGGAGGTCATGGAGTTTGAAATTCAAAAAGGTCATAAATATGGCAACCCGCTACACATTTGAACACTTTTCTCATTAAGATTTCGAATGGTGATTTTTCACTTAAGTGTGAGCCGAGCATTCTGTTGCATGTCTGGTAAGAATTAGGAACATATTGAACAATAATTTCTTAGATGAGGATTAGGATTCATCATGACTACTACACCACCAACGCATGTCAACGGGTTGAGGTACCCAAGGAAGCAAACTACTGGCACAAGTGAATAGAAGAATAATTAGCCACAAGAGCCTCTAGTTAGGGAATCACCAAGAAAAACCACTAAGGAGCAGAGAGCTAAGGAGAGGTTGGACAAGAAAAATCAACCGATGGAGCCCCAAGATTTAGATGTGGAAGAAGTGGCCGACGGAGTAGAAGATATTGACGCAAAAGATTTGGAACCGATCTCCAGGTTGTCACCCTATATGTCGCCATGAAAGCCGACCTCAGAGGTTACCATGGAACCAGATTGTTACACAAAAATATCGTCACCATGACTATTTGCAGTCAGTATGGGTCTATCGTCACTTATAATGTCGTCCTAAGCAAGTCTCAAACCTTAGCTCTTCATGCCAAGCTTTGAAAATGAGAGAAAGACATTAAAAATCAACAAAGCTTTGGTTTCGCACTTTCTCTCACTGTTGCCTGTGGTCCCGCACCCCCTGTTCACATTACCCGTGGACCTGCCCGCTCTCTCCCTAAAGGAGTGGGTGCAGACCCCTGTGAAAGTCAAAAAGGCGCAAGTTTATTCTAAAAAACTCACTTTGGGTTAATTCTAGATGATTCTAGAAGGAATTTTGACGTGGATTGTTCGCTCTTAGGTTGTTCATGTATCCCAAAAGAGAAGGAGATAATCCCTTGATGAGAGGAGCCATCCCTTTGAAGGAGGGCTTTATCCCTTTGAAGGAGGACCTAGTAACTTCCCTCCATTGCGCTATAAATTAAGGCATTGCGCTGGTTGCTAGGGAGGTTAGAAGTTGAACATTTTTTAGGGTAAATGCTGGTGGAATTGAGACTTCCTAGTTAAGCTTGAGAGGATAGATCACATACCTTTTGGCTTCATTGGGAAGAGAGTGAAACTTGTCAAAGTAGAGGAGACTTCTTGCTGGACCCTCGGAGGAGCTTGTACAGCATCAAGGCACAAGTTGTAAAGTTCTTCTTTGATTTAAGTTAATACAATCAGATTCATTTTTCTCAACAAATTGTCTTATGTGATTTGCTTCATGAATTCCTTGATCATCATGATAAGTATGCTTTATTATATTGGATTTTCAAGTGCTATTTAATGTGTGTGCTTGTTTGTGTTTGCAGATTCTCTACAAGGGAGCTCATTTGGATCAACGGAGGGAGGCTTCCACAAACTTGCATTGGACCCAAGGTAGGCCTAAAACACTTGTTTGCATTTATTTATAAATTACATATTTAGAGAAATATAGGATTTGTTTGGTTTGCTTGTCGCTAGATATCATTAGATACTAGGGAGGTCAGTCTTGTCCACAAGAACGACTTTTCCTGAAGCTGAACATTTTTTATGGTAAGCACTGGTGGAATTGAGACTTCCTAGTTAAGCTTGAGAGGAGAGATCACATACCTTTTGGCTTCATTGGGGAGTGAGTGAAACTTGTCAAAGTAGAGGAGACTTCTTGTTGGACCCTGGGAGGAGCTTGTACAGCATCAAGGCACAGGTTGTAAAGTTATTCTTTGATTTGAATTAATACAATTGGATTCATTTTTCTCAACAAATTGTCTTATGTCATTTGTTTCATGAATTCCTTGATCATCGTGATAAGTATGCTTTATGATATTGGCTTTTCAGGTGCTATTTAATTTGTGTGCTTGTTTTTGTTTGCAGATTTGCTACAAGGGAGCTCATTTGGATCAAAGGAGCGAGGCTACAACAAACTTGCATTGGACCCAAGGTAGGCCTAAAACACTTGTTTGCCTTTGTTTATAAATTGCATATTTAGAGAAAGATAGGATTTGATTCGCTTGCTTGTCACTAGATATCATTAGATACTAGGTAGGTCGATCTTGTCCGAAAAATCGACTCATTCCGTCTGACAAAATGGCGACTCCGCTGGGGACTTGATTTTTTGCTTGCTTCTACTTTGTCTTGAGAAACTGTGTCTTTGTTTCTAGTTTTTGGCTTGATCTGTGTGGAATTGGGTAGGTTTAGTAGATCTTAAATTATTTTTTGTTTTTCATACTTTTGGGAGAGGACCGCACCCTCTGCTTGTAGCACAATGCGGACTTATCTGCACTTTTGCTTCGCATACAGAGCGGGATCGCACCCATGTGAACTGGGTGCCTGCGTACCCTGTCAAAATTTTGAAAATTTTGAAATTTTCTCTTTCAGTCAGCTTAGGATTTGTTTATGTGTTTTTAGCCTCTGCCCAGATCTGCACGTGACTTGTCAGGAACTTTTCTTAGGTTAATTCCATTGGCATTCTTATTTTAAGCTTTTATCAATTGGGTGTTTTGAGTCTCTTTTTTGAGAAATTCTTAATTTGATTTCCTTTGGTCATTACTTGGAGGTTTGTCTTACGCTTTTCACAATTTTGCATCTTTTTGCTTTTGTTTTTACAAAAAAATTTCCCCCTCATTCGCCGGGGGGGGAGCTAAATTGTGTATGAGTGTTAATCGCCTTTGAGTGTTTTTATTTTTTGATCTTTGGAACTCTCACCCAATTTTCTTGACTTGCACTTGATTGGCTCTTAGATTACATTAGAATCATCTTGTGTTTGAGAATTCTCTTGCATAGATCACATTTGCATAATTAGAATTCTCATTTTCAGAATATGAATGAAAAATGTGCATAGATTACATTTGCATACTTTTCAAGTGAATTGTGCATAGATTACAATTGCATATTTTACATTCTGAAAAATCAATCGTAGATTTAGATCAGGTTTCTTTGATTTGAATTTACATATTTTTATGCTTGTTTTTAACAAACAAAAATAAAAATAAAAAAATAATTGTTTTGGAATTGATTTGCATTAGTTTTTCTTGATGAAATCAGTGCATTAGATAATTTGTTATATTTTCTCTTAGTGATCAATTTTTTGCATTGTTGGAAGTGAATGGAAACTCTCTCCTTACTTTAGTTAGGATTCGTCGAATTGAAAAGATTACATTATCATATTCGATTGCATTCAGCTTTGGTTCGGGTCATAACACCATTGGTTTCATATCCATTTACCCTTTTGAGTAATAACAACCTAAATAACACATCGCTTAATTAAAATTCATCTAGTAATTTTTACATTTTTAGGGCTCTTTCGACCAATCTGGCTTAGGCTAGTGTCTTGGAATAGGTTTTAGTTAACTCTCCAAGACAGTAAAAAAAACAAGTAGTTGTATCTTGTGGTAGGAGATAAATTCCAATTGTTACATGTATGCTCTGGGAAAGCTCCTCTTAAAGGAGAAGCACGAGATCATATCTGAACCAGTGTGGGAATCAATCCTTCCTCATTGGGAACGATAGAAGATATTCACGTATTAAAAATGGTAAACCTCGGATTGACCATTGTCGAGGAGCCTGGGGTCACTTGTTGGTAAACCTTGGATTATGTCAAGGAGCCTTCAAGGGGATTGAGCTTCTTACTCTACCCTTGCATGTGTATCGGATCGTAAACTATTCCCCTAGGTATATTTGTTTCCATTGGTAACTATAGTGACCATATTCTATAGGATTCTTTCCTAAGGTGACGGTGGAGGGAAGATCCCACTGTACCTGGAGCAGATGTCGGCTAGACTCACTTGGATTTTCTAGGGGGTTCTCTTCACTCGAGACAGTTTAGTGGAGAAACTTGTGCCAGTCTATTCATTAAGCAGGTTGTCGAGGTAACTGTTCCAACCACCATTTCTGTATTGAATTCTACAACGTTGGATTTCATCACCAACTAGTGTTTTTGGTACGGAAATTTACTGTTTGTGTGTGGTTTGACTCCTAGATTTGATAGTGTGTGTTAATTTGTTTGTTTTTACTTTTAGAGACCATAGGTGTGAATTGTGAATTTTAATTGTTAGGTGTGAATTGTGAATTGTTAATTTTAGTTTTAAATTGTTAATAAAATTCACTGAAGTTGAATATAATGGCAAATGTTCCGGAATTTACCAACCAAGGAACCCCTCTTAATGAGAATCCTAGTACTTTTCCTTACTTTGGAAATGTTGGTCCTCCTTATATGGCTACTTTGTCATTACCTGGATTTACAATAGGTTTACCGATATGGTTATTTTCAACATTATTGGCCCCAAATACTCCAATTGTTCCACCTCAACCGAATGCTTCACCTCAACAGAGTTCACCATCTCAACATCACCAACCTTCTGTTGACCCTTTACCTTCTTCGCCTAATTTTTCTTCCTCCATTTCTTCCTCTTCCCTTGGTAAAAGCCTTGACACTAGTAACCAAGTATCTAAGAAGAAGAAGCAAGATAAGAAAGAAGTCAACCAACCAACCATGGTTGTAAGTGTTAGTTGTGTTGAGGAAGCCTCCAACATGCATCATAAACCCAAATACCCTTGCAGGCTTTGTAAGGGTGACCACTTCCTTGTCAACTGTCCTGGTATTCCAAAGGTTTTGGAAGTATGGTCAGAGAAATCTCATCAACTTTACATTGATCCATCAAGCAATGATAGTCAGGTTCCTGGGAAAAAGGGTAAAGTTAGGTTTCCTTGTAAGTTATGCAAAGGGAGTCATCAAACTCACATTTTCCCTCACATGGATGAAGCCTCGAAATTGTTGGAAAACCTTACTGTTCCAGAGCAAGAATTTCCAACTGGTTACCGTAAACTTTCTCCCAACCTATTGTCAACTAACGGAGTGATTGATCTAATTTCAAATACAGTTGATCCCACTCTTCCATTACAGAGTGAAACTCATATCACTCAGGTTGATGATCCATTAGTTGATCAAGTGGTCAATTCTATTTCACATTCGGTCGATCCCACTCTCCCTTTAGAGAGTGAACTTCATACCACTCAGGTTCTTCTTGTTACATTAGATTCTTCTATGTCGGGGGGCATTTCAACTGCTCCAAGTACTGAGGTCTTTTCCTTTGATTGGAATAGACTAACAGAACCTTCCTTCCACCATCCCTTTCCAAATCATTGTCAAGGCTGGTAGTAGGGACATGCACCGCACACAGGTAGATGAAGGTTCTTCTGTTAGTATTTTATCCTCAACTGCTTGGAAAGCTTTGGGTTCCCCTCAGCTTGCACCTATTACACAAAATCTGAAAGCTTTTAACAGAACCATTAGTGAACCTTTAGGGATCCTTCCTAAGTTTTCTATTACCTTGGAAGGTAAAACTGTCTATATTGATCTTATGGTAGTTCGAGGTCCCTTGGATTTCAATTTACTCCTTGGGCGAGACTATGTTTATGCAATGAAAGCTATCGTATCGACACTCTTTCGTGTGATGTCTTTCCCTCACAATGGAAATATTGTGACTATAGACCAACTTTCGTTCCCTAGTATTGCTTCAACTACCAATAATATGACACCCCTAAATGTTCCTGATTCTAAAGTGGTATCTACCCTGCCACAGGTTAATTATGTGGCAACTGGTCCCATGTTTTCAGTTACCGATGTAAGTGAGCCTCTCACTGTTTGCTCATATTCCTTTGATTTAGATCCGGTAATTGACATGGAAAAATCTATGGGATTACTTGAACATGATGTTCTTATCCCTTTTGAGTTTCTTGACATGTGTTCCTTCCAAAGAACTATTCTTCCTTCTGATGAAGAGCTCTTGGAAGCCATGATCAAGGTGTGTCCATTGACATGTCTTTCTTCCAGTTGGAAGCCATGATCAGTTGTGCGAGGATAGTTTTTTCCTGTATCAATATCGTTAAAAAATGAAACAGGCTATCCAGAGTATAGTTCCTGTTACTGAGTCAACCTCATTAAAAAATGAATCAGGTATAAGGATAGGTTATATAGGTAGATTGTAGAGAGTAGACTTGAGCATAGTTCCTTGTCTTATGTCAAGCTCATTAAAAAATAAAACAAGGAGTCATGAGCATAGTTCCTTATCTTGTGTCAAGCTCGTTAAAAAATGAATCAAGGGTTTTTAGAGTATATTTCCTTGTTAGGTAGATTGTAGAGAGTAGTTATGAGCATAGTTCCTTATCTTGTGTCAAGCTCGTATAAAAAATGAAACAAGGGTTTTGAGGATAGTTCTTTTCTTGTGTCAACCTCGTTAAAAAATGAATCAGTTGGTCTCTAGGAAAGTTCCTGTTACTGAGTCAACCTCGTTAAAAAATGAATCAGGTTCGAGGATAGTTCCTTGTCTTGTGTCAACCTCGTTAAAAAATGAAACAAGGATAGGTTATATAGGTAGATTGTAGAGATTAGTCATGAGCATAGTTCCTCGTCTTGTGTCAAGCTCGTTAAAAAATGAATCAAGGATTTTAGAGCATAGTTCCTTGTCTTGTTTCAAGCTCGTTAAAAAATGAATCAAGGTTTTTAGAGTATAGTTCCTTGTTAGGTAGATTGTAGAGAGTAGTTATGAGCATAGTTCCTTATCTTGTGTCAAGCTCATTTAAAAAATGAAACAAGGGTTTTGAGGATAGTTATTTTCCTATGTCAACCTCACTAAAAAATGAAACAACTCCCACGAGTCTTTCCAAGATTTCGAAATTCAAACCTTCATTTCATCCACCTGGTTGAATGCAATGAAGCTTGGGGGGCATGTACCTTGATTTGCGTCATTATGCTGGGGGCATGCGAACTTATAACAAGCATAGTTTTTTGTTTCAAGCTTGTGTAAACATGAAACCGAATTCGAGCATAGTTCTTTTCCTGTGTCAAGCTCGTTAAAAAATGAAACAAATCCTCCTCTAATTGAGTCGAGAGTTTGACTACATCTCATAAATGTTAAGTTGTATATTTAGGTTAGTTATTTCAGTTTTTTGCATAATTTTCTTATAGTTTTAGGTCGAGTCTTTCAAATGATCTTGTAACTGAACCTTCATTCCATCCAACTATAAATTAATGTATTTAGTTGAATGAAATGAAGCTGGGGGGCATGCGGTCTAGCAATTATGCTTAGGGGGCATCAAGCACAGTTTTCTCTCTGTTTCAAGCTTGTGTAAAAATGAAACTACTTTGAAGCATATTTTTTCTCTATTTCAAGCTTTTGTAAAAATGAAACCTATCTTGAGTCAATTTCAGTTATTTTCAAGACTCGTTAAACTCATGAAAATCCTGAGATTATTTTGCTATCTTTCATTCTCATAAAACAAATGAAAATGCCGAGTTCTTTCCGTCTTTTCCTGCTCGTAAATTAAATTGAAAGTCGGCCATATGAGTACATTTTTATCATTTTTTCGAACTCATTAAAAATTACGAAAAAATGAAAACCAGGAGTACATTTTTATCATTTTTTCGAACTCGTTAAAACTTACGAAAAAGTGAAACCTTAGAGTCACCTTTAAGCTCTTTTCTGACTCCTAAAATATGAAAATATTGTCGAGTTTTTCTTTTTAAGCTCGTTAAAACGGAACTAAAAAGACGGTCCACTTACAGCCCTTTTCTAACCGTAAAAACATGAAAATATTGCCGGATTTTCATCGTTTCAAATTCGATATTGGTTATAAAACGATGTGTCATTGATCGCTTTTTTACTTTTTCATATCAGAGACACTAATTATGAAAAGTAATCCTTGGTCGTAATGATCAAGCGGTTCTCTCAAGTATTATTTTATGCTTTTTTGGGCTTGGGAGACACAAATTTACGAAAAAGGACAACCATGGAGTCTTCTTAAGTTTTTTTAGACTCTCTAAAATTGAAAAACGCTGAGTTTCTCCTATACTGGACTCGTTAAAATTTAACAGTAAAGGACCTGTTCAATTACAAACAGGAACGGACCACTCCTTCTTAGGGTTCGAATTTAAACTAAGTTGGACTCATCCGAAGGATGAGCTTATAATCAAGCAAATGTTATCCTCCTCAAGCTTGTCAAAAATAAAGAGGTCCTTGCCAGAAATGGTGGGGGAAAAAAGAGAAAAATGAGCTTGTTTGTCATACTTTGTAACCACTCTTGAACACAACACTTTTATTCACCTGGGTTGGGAAATCCTTTGCTTAATAGTTGATCAAACCACATTGAAAGTCTTCAGCCGGTTTCTGGGTATTAACTTTGGGTCAATTGTCACCAAACCATCTACTGTGTCGTTATGTGTTCAAGAGGTCAATGAAAATAAGCCATTCATTTGAAAAATATCTGTCATCCATCTTGACCATCCCTGAGTCAGTCCTTGCAACTAAATTTCTTCAAACTTGATCTATGATTTCGTGTTGTGGGCTTGCCTACGACGGATCGCTTTCTATCGACTTCGCTCATTATCTAGAAAGATGATCTAGAAATCGTTTGTACCTTGGGATCTGCATGCCTCAATGGCAGGTTTCTCGCCTTCGACAATAGGTTGCATCATTGACCTTCGATCAAAGGATTCCGTGACATGTTCGAAATCAACACATCTATTCACATCTCATGGATTGTACTGAGTACTTTGAGAGCCATTGAAATTACTGGTGGTTTCTCTCACACTTGTTAACAGTTTACATCATTGACTGGTAATCAAGTGATTTCTACCATGTTCAACTTCAACACATTCATTCGCATGGATAGAGTCGTACTATTTCGGGAAGTAGAAATGAAGACCCTGGATCTAGTTTCCGCCATCCAAGCTGCGAGGAATTTTGAATTCATTATACTGTGGACTATTCATAAACAGATGGATGTGTCCATACTGTGTCTACATGTGTCTATATCTGTGATGTATTACAAGATCATTCCTATATCAGAGCAGTAGTTAGTTTTCTAGTCAGTTTTGATCTGAGTATGGGAATGCCTACCTCAGCGATGATATGATCTCATATATATATTTTGCATTGAATTTTTTTACAGGTTACAACTGGGCTCTCCACAAGATGATCCTCGAAATGATAAAGTACTTCACTCTTCCTAGATAATAAATGAAATCATCATCTACTACAGACTTTTCACTTTAGGGGTCAAGCTGTTACACAAAAATATCGTCACCATGACTATTTGCAGTCAGTATGGGTCTATCATCACTTATACTGTCCTCCTAAGCAAGTCTCAAACCTCAGCTCTTCATGCCAAGCTTTGAAAATGAGAGAAAGACATTAAAAATCAACAAAGCTCTGGTTCCGCACTTTCTCTCACTATTGCCTGCGGTTCCGCACCCCCTATTCACATTACCCGCGGACCTGCCCGCTCTGTCCCTAAAGGAGTGGGTGCGGACCCTTGTGAAAGTCAACAAAGCGCAAGTTTATTCTGAAAAAATCACTTTGGGTTAATTTTAGATGATTCTAGAAGAAATTTTGACGTGGATTGTTTGCTCTTAGGTGGTTCATGCATCCCAAAAGAGAAGGAGCTAATCCCTTGATGAGAGGAGCTATCCCTTTGAAGGAGGGCTTTATCCCTTTGAAGGAGGACCTAGTAACTTCCCTCCATTGCGCTATAAATTAAGGCATTGGGCTAGTTGCTAGGGAGGTTAGAAGATGAACATTTTTTAGGGTAAATGCTGGTGGAATTGAGACTTCCTAGTTAAGCTTGAGAGGAGAGATCACATAGCTTTTGGTCGATCTTGTCTGCAAGAACGACTCGTTCTGTGTGACATAGATGATGAAATTCAAAGTCTTTACACCACTATTACTGGATGAGGTGCCGATTGAGGGTGAGTTGTTGGCAAAGGTGCCAAAACTATGCACTGAGGACTGGGATCTTAACAATCAGAGAAAGTATCCCCAGTTCGAGCCCAACAAGTACCTGAAAGAAATTTACTATGAAGAAGTTGGAGTAACTAGGGTCGAACTGATTTCGTTGGAAGTAGGAATTCAACGAGCTGGGTTGTTGAATGTACTATATATTCAACACTTTGGGCACAATAATATCAACACAATCTTTATGCGCCAGTTGTTGGTGTTGGTCCATGATGGATGTTTGTGGTTGGGGATGAAGATCCCCATTGATGAGATGTTGATTAGAAGAATAATTGTGCTTCCCTACCAAGGAGCAAACCTCACCGATGCATTTGTCAGAAAATCTTGAGAGAAACAATTGGCTGAGAAGATGAAGAAGGATTTTGCTCTAATTAGGAAATCTCAGGGATTTCTCATCAACTCCATTAGTGATCAATTTGTGCACTTTTCTGCAAACATTTTGGCTCAGAAAATAATGAGGAAGTGTTGGGTGGACGAGGTTCCTGCACCAGTCGTATCATTGGTTATGCAGTGCAGTAAGGGCATCTAGTTTAACTAGGCAGGATATTTGTGCCAAGAATTTTTGGATGACTGTCGGGAGGCACAGGAAGAAGGAAAGAAATTCCACTACACATGGTTATTGCTCTTGATAGTATTGACAACATGGAGAACACTAGAAGAGTCATAGTTCCCCACTGTGGATCCAATATATTTATTTTTCTTTCATTTTCTTTTCTTTTGTGACTTATCCTTCTTCCATTCTCCTTTGGACATAATTTAACTCCATTTGTAACTCTATTTTATTTTGGTGTGGCTCTTTATAGTGAATTCTGACCCATTCCTTTAGTTTTTTTATGACATTATTTAAATTTGATTCCTAGATGAAGATTGGGGAGCCATTAATACTTTGATTCCAAGTTGAAGAGACTGACATTCTAACTTCTTCGAAATTGGACCAAAGGGGATTGTATCAAAAAGGAAGAGGTCCAAGATTTTCTCCTTCTCCAAATTTAATAGCTATGGGCTTATGATCCGATGTTGCAGAGGGGATGGTTTTTAATGTCATCGGGTTAAAATTTGATATGAAATTTTCTTGGATTAAAAACCTATCCAGTATTTCTTTGATATTACCCACTAATCTTCTATCGCTCGAGGTAAATTTTCCATTCCTAGGAGCAATATCCATTGGAATTTGAGCTTATATGACGTTCTCAAGCTCGTCTCTAAAGGATTCTGACTAAAAACTTCCTCCTTTCTTTTCATCTGCATTTCTAACTAGATTTAAATCTCCTCTAACTATAATTTTTTTTGGTTGGTTTCTAAGTTTAGGAAATCATCCAAGGACTCCCAACATTGATCCTTGTCTCTGAAATGAGAGGGAGAATAGATATTGAATATGTTGATTTTCTATCCAGAGATTTTAATTCTGAGTTTTGTCTTTATCCAGTGCCACTCTTTGACTATACAAATAAGATCCCAAGAGGATTGTTTCCACATCGTGAAAATACCTCTAGAGGAACCTATTTCATTTATTGTTATTCCTTCATAGTGCTTTATTTTTTAGGTTATCTAGTTCATTTCTTGTTTAGATGATTTGATCTCCTGAACTATGAAGATATCAAGACATTCAATTCTAACAAGGCCTTTTGCAGCATTGAATTTCGAGGGATGGTTGAGACCTCTACAATTGCATGAAACTAGATTCATTATTTAATATGGGATGGTGTAGAGGGACCTTTCCCTTGAACTTCCTGAGCTATTTTTTCCTTGCTTCCAACACCTTTTTCTATATATTTATTTTAATGTTGCTTCATCTCGTATTTCCTTATTTGATTTCCTTACTGGCTTCTTGTGGCTATCTGATGGAAAGAGGGATTCCTTGGATTGGTTTCTTGTGAGAATCCTTTCAAAGGAGGGAAGGAGAGGGATCGATGGAGGACTAGACGAGATAGGGTGAGGGAGAATGGGAGGAAGAGGACATGAAACAGAAAGGGAGGGAGGCAAGGAAGCAAAGGATTTAGGGAGAAGATTCAAGCATCCTCTCTAGTAGAGGCAGGGTCAAGGGTGGAGCTAGAGAAACAAAATGATTGGAATCAGGTGGCTGAGAGAGAGAAGAGGAGGAAGGGGGGCTATCTCAGGGAAGGGGAACTAAAGAGGAGGGGATTGGGGCCTTTGAAGCCTTGTTTCGAGATTTTTTTCATTTGATAGTTTCCCAATGAGGTTCTTGAGTTTTAACTACTTCTTCTACTTTTTTCTTTAGACATCTATTTGCAAAATGAATGTATTCATGACATACCTTACGTTTAAAAGGAAGTTTCTCATAGTTCAACTGTTATGCGTGAGCTCGGCTATCTACCTTGATCTTCACTGCTTCTGGTAATCCCTTTCCTAGATCAAATTACACAAATTCGAGCACAAGTAGGCATATCATCTTTTGGCTCACTTTGGTCTATCTATTTTCCAAATTCATTGCCTATACTTTTGATAGATTCATCTCCCTAGAAATGAAGAGGAAGGTGAGGGAGATGAACCCATACATGAACAAGTACATTAGGGACATCGAGTTTGGGATCAAAGTCTGGTGTTCGTCTCTTAAGTTATAGGCCTCTAGCGTCCAAGAAATATGACCCATTTTTGAAGATAATACCTATATCTTCCCTGGATTCAAAATAGAAAGTGAAATAGCCTCTGCGAGAGAAGCAAATGGATATTTGTTCTTGAGTTGAGCGAGCCCAATTTATTTCTACCCATTTTTTCACTGTTTTCGGAGAGGGCCAAAGGTCGATGAATTTTCCAAACAATCCCCTCTCAAGCAAAGATAGAGAAGCTCTTCATGGCATCGCATGAGGAAAAATGATTTCAGGAATGTCCTTCGGTTTTTTTACAAACTTGGAGATAGCAAGTCGATGTCGAGGGGCACCAAGGGGGGAAACGAGACTGGAAAAGGCCATAGAAACAACGCTGGGGGGGCGTAGCATCTGAGGGAGACCCCTCTGAATCAGACTTTGGAGGGGTCATAGGAGAAGGGAACAAAGGATAGGTTTGGACATGGTCTTAGCAAGAGAGCACAACGTGGGAAAGTGGTTTTTTATTCTCCTCCTACAAACCTAGGATTAATATTATAAACCCTAATATTAATATGTTAAATTCTTATTTCGTAATGTCACAGTGCGACATTAAATAAATTGCATTGTACTGTATCATTGCGACAACAATTTTGTAATTAATTGTCACACTGCAACAATATTTGTCACAATACAACATTGAATATATCTCTAAATATATTAAACCCTAATTTTGTCATATTATAAATGAAAAGGATTGATAAACCAAAGGATTATTGATATTATAAACCCAAGGGAATAATATTAAAGCTTATAATTAATATTATAAACACAACATATTATAAACCCTAGGAAAAATATTATAAATCCAAAGGATTATAAACCCTAGGATTAATTTTATAAAACCTATGATCATAAACTTTAGGATTATTAACCATAATATTAATATTATAAACTCAATGAATTAATAAACCCAAGGGATTATAAATATTATAAACATTACAACAATGATTGTTAGACTAATTAATATTATAAACCCTAAGATTTTAAAATCTAAGTTTAATATATTAAACCTTGATTTTGTAATGGCAACGTAACGTTGAATAAATTCCATTGTAATGTAACATTGCGATAAATCTTATCAAACTAATTGTTACATTGCAACAATGTTTGTCAAAATATGTTGTTCGATATAGTTATAGGTATATTAAGCCCTAATATGAAGCACTAATTATGTAATTTTACAATATTAAAGCCTGATATAAAACTCTAACATTATAAAACTCAATATAATAAACCCTAAGATTAATATTACACACACTAAGATTGTAAACCATAAGTTTAATATATTAAACCCTAGGAATAGAAACCCTAAGATTAATAGGATAAAACATAGGATTAATATTATAAACCCTGAGATTAATATATTAAACCTTAACTTTGCAATGTTGCAATGTGACATTGAATAAATTGCATTGTAATGTAACATTGTGACAATTATTGTCAAATTAGTTGTCGCATTGCGACAAAGTTTGTCATAATGTGAAGTTGGACAGATTTGTAAAAATATTAAACCCTAATTTTGTAATGTTGCAATATTGAACACTAATATAAAATTCAATATACTAAACCCCCAAAGATTAATATTATAAACCCTAAGAATATAAACCCTGAGTTTAATATATTAAACCTTAAGATTAATATTTTAAACCCTAGGATTAATATTAAACCCAAAGATTAATATTATAAACCCAATATTAAACCCTTATATTATAAACTCAATATAATAAACTCTATGAAACCATAATATAATAAACCCTAATATGTGACCTTGGCATTATAAAAACCCAATATAATAGGCCCTAAGATTAATAATATACTAAACTTTAGAAATATAAACCCTAAGAATTAATATAGTAAACCCTAAAATTAATATTATAGAATATAAGATTAATTGTATCAAATACAAGATTATATTATTATACATATTGGAGATTAATGTTAGAAACACAAAAAATTAATAGACCCAAGGGATTATTAAAATAATAAACCCAAAAAATTAATATTATAAACCCAGGATTAATATTGTTAATCCTAGCCATCCACTTTAAGCCTCCATAGTCAACTATAAACCATCCAATATAGTTTACTATAGATCACTTATAAACATACCATTAATAATCTAACACAACCATATTAATAAATATAATTAATAAATGTGGTTGTTATACATAATAAATATCAACTTAATATACTCTATATTATAAACTTATTATAAACCTTACACATTATAAATTAATATTATAAAACTTAACATTATAAAATTAATATTTAATATTATTATTATAAAACCTAACATTATAAAATTAATATTATAAACTTTAATATTAAATTTTAAAAATTTAAAAAATGGTTAATATTTTTTAAATTTATTTAAAATATATATATTAAAATTCAATTTATAATTCTACTGAAAACAAGTTTTTTCAAGCTAGGTTGTGCAATATTGACAATAAATAATTAAAAAAAAACAAAACTATGTTAAGATAATAGATTATTCGTGCTATCAACAAGAAATATAATATGAAATTTAGTTGTTATCCATTTAACTTAGACCCTTTACTCTATAGAGAGTCATGGTAGTTTAAAAAGAAAACAATGTTCCAAATTTATATATATTATTATGACTTTGGTATATATTTGCACTGATAGATTTTTTAATCTTCATTGGTGAACATTTTTCATTCCTTCTTGCTTACTTTCTTAAGTTTGGTTATGTAGAATAAGGTTTTCATTTATGAATAATTTAGAAATTGATATAATGTATTATTTAATTTTGAATTTACATATATCTATACACATTTTTTCCAACTTCTTCGTTTTAATGAGACAAATTATTCAAAATGTAAACTTATTTGGTAAAAATAATCATTAACTATTAGGCTTGTGTTTTTCTTCCCTTTAAAAATATGGTCGTTTTTGTTAGGCTCATGGTTTAATTTTATAAATTTATTTCTTTTCATAATTTTCATAATCAATTTATCTTCCAAACTATTTAATCCATTTTTTATTTGATTTTCTATTTACCTATATAATTTTCTGTATTAAATTATTATTTTTTATTATCAAAATTTATATCTCATAAAAAAATAAAACATTAAATCTTAGAAAAATAAACTTTAAAAATATTTAATATACAAAAATTATTTTTTAATTACTATTTAATTTATATTTTTATAATTTTAAATAATTTTTTAACTATACTTCTTTTAACAAGATTGATTCCGTACTTAAAAATCACCACTTACAAATACTGTATCAGGGACAAAGATCAATATAATTAAATATGGGTACAATATCATAATTTGAAATCTAGATAACCAATCAAAAATAAGTATTTAATTAACATAATTAAATATTGATTGGTGTATGAAATTTGTATGAGATTTTTTTGTTTGTAGGATAAGTGATTGTTTGTGGGATAAGGGATCCACCAAATTGGTGTATGAGACATTTTTGTTTATGGAACAAGAGATTGTTTGCAAAACAAGGGATCCACCTCCACACAACAATTTGATTGCTAAGTCTACAAAAGCATACATACTCTACCCTTCTTGTTTTGAACCTATAACTTCTTAGGAGAAAACACATACTCTTAACCATTAGACCCACTATAATATAATGTATATTAAAATATTTTAATGTTTCATTATATTTTTCCTATTATTTCTATGTCAAATTTTATTAAAATTTTTAAAAAATTATTAATATAATATATTATGAATCATACTTGTTTGTTCAAAACGCATTGGCCAAAAATTTCTCTTATATAATTTCTACAAATTAATTCATTATAAATCACAAAAACTTAAATATAAAAAATAATAAAAATTTTCAACTCTTACACCTTCCTATTTATATAAGAGTTGAAACCTCAGACCACCACATTACCGCCATTTGGAAGCGCGATGGCGCTGATTCACAATTGCACGTTACCCAGGAGGAGAGCGCTCCCCGCCATTAATCTAATAATCAAACGAAGCATATTCAGTGAATATTGAATCGTATTCGTTGATTTAAAAATAAAATAAAATTCGACAACCTTACCTCCACCCTCACTTGATATATATAAGCGGATATTATCTAAAATGTAATAACTAAGTTCAAATTTTTGGTAAGGTGTCATGTGTTTTTTCTTTAGAATGTAAGTATTATTATATTTTTGTTACAAATCTGGTTAAAAATATTAGTCTTATTATATTACAATTTTATTAATAATGTAATTTGATATAAGTACAACAACAAATTGTGTCAACGCATTGGTTATAATTCAATATAACTGTTATTATTAGTGTTAATCTATTAAAATGAAAAATAACAGATGCTATTGATAGATCGATTTAAGAGGAGAACAAGTCTATTCTCTTTTTTAGTTTTGGGGATCATTAAGAATTAGGTAAGTATTATTAGTAAGATATATAAGGTTGGTTGAGAAGGTGAGAGTGAAATGTTGAAAAGTAATATTGGCAGTTAAATTATTGTCTGAAAGTGTGTTTTTTGTATTACAAATAAGGATTTTTATACACTAATTTGGTGTTTGAATTGGTCATAATTTTAAAAGTGGACTATTAGTATAACTTGAGTAGGTCTAATTATTAAGAGCATGTGTTTCCTCCTAAGAGGTCACAAGTTCAAATCTAAAGGAGAGCAGAGTGTCTGCATTTTTGTAGAATTTAGTAGTCAGACTACCACATGGAAGTGGGTCCCTTGTCATACAAACAAGGAGATTCCATACACCAATTTTGTGGCTAGCTTGGTCATGACCTTAAAATTAGATTATTATTTATTTATTTATCTTAAACATCTAGTGATTTAGAAATAATGCTTATAAGACTAAACATATATTGCAACAAGGTGACGTGCTAGATGTGATATCACTAACTAGGTTGATCTAGAGGGAAAAAATTGTTTGGCATAACTGTAGGGATTACATATGCTATATGTGGAAGTACAATTAAAGATTGAGGCTACTTTTTAGGTCATAGAGTATAGCACAAATCTACACCTTCTAGGTTGATTAAAATATTGAATAACTTTTATTGTCACTGTTAACTAGTTCAATTGGCAAAACATAAAGACAAAGTAGTAGTGAAATCCTACAAGCATGTCGCAATTCACTTTTGTTCTTTGCACAGGTAGGTTTTATGTACGCAATGGTAAATTAATTTGCAATGTATCTTCTCAGCTGTTGTTTGAGAAACTAATGAGTAGTTTTGTCATTTTCCCTCTATGTTAAAATATGTAATGTAATGTGAGGGGGTGGATGGGTGTGAGATGAGCATTTGGAATGCTTATTAATTTTTAAATATCACATCACTCCTTTGGGGATTGTTTTGTTTGATCTACCAAACAAAGAAAATAACCAGTTTTGAGTAAGTTCAAAAATGGGTTTAAAATGTAGATGGTGCATGTGTAACATATGAAATGTGAATGAAAGTTAGGAAAATGTTATGCAATGTGATGTGAGGGATGGATGGGTGTGAGATAGGAATTTGTAATCGTGAATTATTTTAAATAAAGCACAAAAATTTGGGTGATTTTTTATTTTGTTTAATTTAGAAAACAAAAAAAATAGCAAATTATAAGTAAGTTTAAAAATGGGTTTAAAATGTAGAAGGTGTATGTGTAACATATGAAATGTGAATGAAAATTAGGAAAATGTTCATAAGAAATAAGAAGTAAGAAATTGTATAAAGAAGAAGATAAAATTAGGAAATACATAATGAGTTCCCAATGCCAAAAAATATTGAAAACAAGTTTTTGGACACATAATATTGAGAACAATCCAAATAAAAAAAATATCAAAAAAAATATTTTAAACATAATAAGTCAAGAATAATCTAATATCATTTTGTTAATAATTAAACCATGATCATTTTATCCAAAATATTATAAAAATAAGCTTCTAATTAAAATTCATAAATCACTTTGGTATATGCAATTGAATTTTAGATTATTCAAATTATAGATAATACAATAAATTTACAAAGACTAACTTAATACATGAGATGCACTTCTAAGCTTCTTCGCAAGGTTAAGATTGAACTATTATTTAATATGGTAAACCAAAAAAATATTTAATTTTCCTTAATATTTTGAATTATCTTTCATTAATTCAAATTGATCCCAAAAATGTGTCTCAATCGTCAAACTTCATGAAAAGATTAAATTGTGATTATAAAACTATGAAATGAAACTAACATATATTTAACCGATATAAAAAGCAACAACTAACAATTATAATCCATACGAACTAATTGAATAATTTCAATAGAAAAAAAATGTTAATCGAAGTTTCATTGTGTAATATGGTTGGAAGAGAGTGCTCTCACAAAAGGAGGACTCTCAACATTAAAATATGTGATATTTTTAAAACATTAAAGAAAAATATGTTCCAAAACAGGTTAGAAAACACACAACAATTTGAGATAGAGAAAATGTTTTTCGAATGTATTTCAATATTATAATACTTATTAGTCTTATGTTACTTGAGATTTATGCCCAAATTTAGGAAATATATCCCTTTTTTTTACAGCATGCCATCTAGAAATGTTTATCTCATAGCTTTTTTAATGAAATTAACACCTTTAATAACAATGAGTTGGTCACTAAAACAAGATAAAAATATGTAAGAATTTAAACTTTAGGTTATGATTTAAATAACTATAGATAATGGGCTTTAATAAAAATATATAAGAATTGAAACTTTAGGTTATGATTTAAAAAATGGGCTTTAATAGATGAATTTAAAGGTTCGATGTATTCTAATATAAGGTGGCTAAACAACTTGGAAAGTAGTATCACTTATTATTTCGGTAACGAAGGACAATATCAAAGAGTTTTGATATTTCAATGATGATATTAAAACATTTCCTATTTATATTGTAACCAAATTGGTCAACTACTTGGAAAGACTGAGGAACCTAATGCACATCATATATTTAATCAAGCTATTATTGTTGACACTACAAAATTAGTTCAAGCTATTCATGAATTTGTTAAATTTATTCGATGAAGCTAACTACTATGTCTTACTCTCTGCAATATGAGAAGTAGGGGATGTTTAAGGTTGTAGGAATGAGGCACCAACAAGGATATATGGTTGGAAACCAATATAAATATGGAAAGTATTGTGTTTAATGGAACTATGATATGTTCTATTATATGTTTGATAAAGAAAAAGTAATATGTTTTCATCCACAATGGAGTGCATATGATACGATTTATACAAAGAATAAAATGAAAAAAAAAAAAGCACATGTGCAGAGAAATATAGTAGTGACCATAATAATATAGTGAAAATACAACTTATATTAAAAAATAAAATAGCAAAATATTGTAGAACACAAACTAGTTGGAATGGTGGTAGCACATATCTGAAGAGAGGGATGGTATTTATACTTATTCACAGAAGATATTACAAGAGGCCAAAATAATGACTTTTTAACTTAAGGAAAAGAACCTTGAGGGTCCAAAACCCTAATTCTACAATATGAAGCATTAAAAGGGTTGTGAGCCCCAAGGTGATTTAGTTGGTACATAAACTTACCAGATGATCCGGATCTTGGGGAGAGGTCCCCAAGATCTAAAAAATTGAAATGCCAAAGAA